>CM076581.1:1298330277-1298901980 GCA_034641835.2 Pinus albicaulis | reverse complement strand
AGTTGTAGGCAGTCGCCATCGAGATGTGGTCCACATATACGCAATTTCATTTAAGCATAAGTACAAGAAGGGAAGTACTATGCGTTGCAAGTGCCTCGGCTTACGAGTCGATCGTGGTGCTGTACATAACAACTCTTGTGGGCACGAGACTTCTGATTGGCCGCTTCTCTATGAGAGTGACCCAGAATTCGGCCACACTTACAAGGCACTCTTGGGGGGTACGCAAGTTCCAAATTTTCACCTCCAAGATGCACTTTTATGTCACATGGGACACCTTTGTGTTCCTTCAAGCGAGCGTGCCAAGATGATATGGGAAGCACACTACAGTCGAGTCGTTGGGAATTTCGGGGTTGAGAAAACTGTAGCAATCCTGTAGAAGTATTTCTATTGGCCGAACCTTCGAAAGGATGTCGAGAAGCACATCAGATCCTGCACTGCTTGTGCCATTGCCAAACCGACCATCAAGAAGCAAGGCCTATATACTCCACTACCTACCCCTAGTCGACCGTGGGAATCCATCTCCATGGATTACATGTCGGGCCTTCCTTCTACTAAGAATGGAAATGACTGTGTTTTCGTGGTCGTTGACAGATTCTCGAAGATGGCCATCATGGCGGCCTGTAAGAAGAATATCACAGCAGAAGCCACTGCTAAACTCTTCTTTGAACGAGTGTGGGTGCACTTTGGGATCCCACGGTCTATCATATCAGATCGAGATAGCAGGTTCCTCAGCACATTTTGGTCCAGCCTCTGGTCGATGTTGGATACCAAGCTCACCAAGTCCACAGCTTTCCATCCCCAAACAGATGGCCGGACAGAGGTCGTCAACAGAATGATTGTACACATTCTGCGCATGTACAATTCAAAGCATCCACGCACATGGGACGAGAGCCTCCCTTATGTACAACATAGTTATAATCGGGCTCTCCACAGTTCAATCGGCCATAGCCCCTTTCGGGTGGGCTTGGGATTCCAGCCACTATGTCCCATTGACGTAGCCATGCCATTTGCAGCTGCTCAGGCCGATTCAACTCATGTCTATTCTAAAGCTGACAAGGCGAACAACTTCATTGATCACATTCAACACATTTTCCAACAGGTTCATGACATATTGGACAGAACCAATGCCAAGTACAAGCAACGACATGATCAATATCGGGTGCTACACAACTTCTAGGTGGGCGACAAAGTGTGGCTACATTTGCATAAGGAGTGCCTCGTTGGACCCCACTGTAAGCTTCACCCACTCCAATATGGACCATACACCATCACCAAGGCTATAGGGGACAATGCCTTTGAGCTTAGTATTCCACCATTCCCTGGTCTACACCCAATGTTCAATGTGGACTACCTTCGACCCTACTTTTCACCTCTACTAGACACCTCCGACATTGCAGAACAACTCACACCACCAAATTTAAACCCAGACTGCAAAGAACAGGCCACCACAGATCATATCATGGACACACAAATCAAAACACTCGCCTACAGAAGATCCAACTGTATCAAGTTTTCAAAGCTGACCAATTGTTGCACCAAGGCAAGTGGCTCACCAGGGACCAAGTTCAGCAGAAGTTTCCTCATCTCATGGAGAAACTCAACACAATGGGGACCATTACTTCCTAATGGGGGGGGGAATGATCCAAGTGGATATTGGTGGCCACTCGCCTATTCCACTTGGGGCCCCACATTTGTTTCTTTCATTTTTTCAGTTTCCTTAATTGTAGCATTTTTTCAGGTCCTGAACTTTCGGAGCTATTTTGAGGCCCTAAACGAATTTTTTTTGGAAAATCGGGAGAAATAAAGGAGTTTGACAAATGTGTCTCACTCAAAATTTGTAGTCCTTAGATATATCTTTCTAACGAGTTATTGTGCGCTTCAAACAAAGATCATATGCCAAAATTATGTCCCCGGGAAGTCGATGTACCAATTTACCCAAATGGGGCCCATAATTTTGGCACTTCATCTCCTAGGGTTAGATTTTTGGATGCTTAGGGTTTTCCATTTTTTATCAATAATAAATAGGCCTTTGAGCCTTAACACAGTTCAAAGACCTATAACCGCCACATCTCTTCTTAGAGATAAGCTATCGGTGCCCTAGCTAGTTTATTTCCATTCTATCTGTAAGCATATTTCAGTTATGTGATATTAATGAAATGAAGTCTTATTTATGACGCATCTCTTCATTTATGTGTATTTCTGTATTTTATTGTGTTTCTGCATAAGTCTGGATCACTCATATGATGACTCCATCTAAAGAAAATGTATCTAAGAAATATACTACAAGAAGAAATTCTCAAGGATTAATTCATCTTATTCCTTAACACAAGAAAGTATATAAACGGAGAATAAATAGGATTAGAATTAGGGAAGCCAATAACTACTTGGGATTTGAGTCCATTCAAGACATAAAAAGTTGATTTTTGAATTAGAAAATATCTCTTGATTATGATAATATAGAGACTACCCCTTGGTTAATTGAATGTTGCAAGCATTTTGATTTATCTTCGTTTTGGTCGACCCATGTCCTACCTAAATATTTAGAAAAAATTCCTTATTTCATGGAGACAATGATATTAGTATAAGTAATCATTGTGACACTCTAATGGATTTTATTAGAAATGAATAAGTGGAACACCTTGATATATTATTTAAACGTTTTGCTTATCACTTAATAAATATGCATAGAAATTGTTTGTTGGATTAATTAATACTAATATAAATTCTCTTCATGGTTATAGAGATGATTTATTTTATAAAAATTTAGAGAAAGAGCTAGAAATTTTCTCTTAAATGCATTAGCACATATAAAGAGGAGAAAATGAAATGATGGATGAATTTAATCTGAGATTACATACACTAGTTTATGACAGTCCTGATGATCATCGACCTACTCTAGCCACTATATTATTATAAGATTTGAATGTTTCTCAAGGAATATTTAGCTTCATTCTAAATTAAATTAAACCAATGAATCTAAAAGATACTAAAAACAAGGCTACAAGTTTAGATGTCAATTAGGTTTTCTTAAGAAAGCCCAATATGTTAGCCCTTCCTAGAATTAAGATAGAGCCTAAGAAAAATTTCATTAACACTATTGATATAGCCCCTAATCCTTTAATTGTCATAATGGATGCAATGAAAATAATGGGAAAAACCTTACTTGACAAACTCTCACATTAACCACCTTAAACAAGTGTTCAGTTTATGCTACAAATATGGGATCATGTTGAACACTAAGAAATGCATATTTATGGTTCACAAGGGAAACTCCTTGAACACATAGTCTCAAAGGATGAGGTAAAGGTTGATATTGAAGGGATATAATCCATCAAGAATATCCATTGCCCTAAAAATAAAAGGCTACTTTAGCCATTCTTCCAATAAAATAATTTTCATATTAAATAGTTATTTCTAATTTTTTCAGGATCACTAAGGCTATATATAGATTTCTTAAGAAGGATATTGAATTTATATGGGATGATGAGGGTAAGAAAGCCTTTAAAATAATCAAAGAAAAAATTGAAAGTCCCCAATGCTAATGAGCCCTAACTATTCAAAAGAGTTCCATTTTATTTCATTCACTCTTTAAGACACTATAATTGGTGGCTTGAATCAAAAGAATGATTAAGGTGAAGAGAAAGCCATAGTTTTTATTAGTAAATCCATTAGGTATATAGAGTTGAAATGCACCATCATAGAAAAGAAATCTTATGTTCTTGTAAAGCCTTTAAAGTATTTTATGGCACATGTTGGATGTTTTAAGGTAGTGGCCTATGTTCCCTACTCAATGGTAAAATATATATTAGCTAAGTGGGATTGCTTGGGAGTTAGAGGTAAGTGGGTGGTGAAGATTCAATAATATGACCTATAATAAATCTAACAAAATTAGTAAAAGGAAAAGGCTTAACACAAATACTCATTGAATGAAATAAAGTTGATCTTGGTATGAAAAGTGAAAATTGCCTTATGATTTCCATGTTGCTTGATAACCTTTAACAACATGAGTGGTATGTTGATATCATTTATTATCTTAAGAAACTCACATCTCATTAGTAGATTATAATAAGGTGGCTTTAAGATTAAATACCTCACATTTTTTTTTTCAATCATTAAGGTTTTACATGAAGAAATACCAAATGATTAATCCTCATATGTGTAGACATAGAAGAGTATGAAACTCATTGATGAATTTCATAAGGGGCTATGAGGTGGACACTATGTAATGAGAACGGTAAAAAAAAATTAACCGTTGGTTAAAATTGGCCCATTATATTCACTAATTTACATAAATTTGTAAAGTCTTATAAAATTTTCATGGGTAAGCAAAAATTAGCTACCCTGTTAGTTGATAATAGTCGAATCACTCTTCCAACAATGGAGGCTTGACTTAAAAGGAAAGTTCAAAGATAACTCTAGAAATGATCACTGATGGATTCTCATGGAAGTGACTATTTTACTAGATGGGTTAAGGATATACATACTAATAGGGAAACTAATAAGGTATTAATGGAGTTCCTTGAAGACAAAACCAACATTAGATTTGTGGTTCAAGCTGAGATTACAATTGAAAATTCCAAATCCTTTAGTTCCATGGAATTATCTACCTTTATATTTAATTATTGCATTTTCCTATCCCACTCTAACTATTAGCCTCAAGAAAATGGCTTTGCAAATTCCAATAATACAAATTTGACGACCATTATTAAAAACACAATGGGGGGTAATAAGAAAATTTTGGATAGGAAGATTAAACATGGATTGTGCACTTATAAGATAACCAAGAAAAAATCTACTAGGAAAATCCCATTTGAACTAGTATACAAGATGGAAGTTACATTGCCCAACGCCTAATATATCCCATTATACCAATTTTGCAGTAGTTATCCTCTAACAAGGATTTATTTCAGGAATAATCAACTAACTAATTGAACTTGATGAAAATAAAATGAAAGATTTTGATCACTCAACTAAGAATCAAGAAAAGGTTAAATTCAAATTTGACAAAAAGGCATACTTAGGGACTTTTCGAAGGGGAAACCTAGTTCTCATGTGGAATATAAGAATTGGAAATTCAAGAAAACATGGCAAGTTTGAAAGTTTTCAATCAGGTCCCTACAAAATTGAAAATAGTGTAGGTGATAATTCTTCTAATCTTGCTCACTTGGATAATGAGAAGCTATGTTTTCCTGTAAATGGGAACATTTTAAAATTTCCTTTTAAATATGATACATGATGCCCTAGGGAATCCTTGTAGATTAGATTAGAATGAATAATATCTTTAGCTTACGCAATAAATATACTTTATGTGCATTTCAATTTTATTGCTTTATGTATTTGCATTATTGTTTAATGTAGTAGTTAATTTCACATTGCTATAAATTCTCCTTTGAACTATAATGTTTCTAATCGATAACCATGTGAAATTTAATTTCTTATTATATATAAAGGGATAATGAACTTGTATATTCATGCACTTCTAGGATATAATCTCTATTTGGCAAGAATATTTTAGATTAATAGGTTTTTGTAGAATTTGGAGTTCTCATGCACCACCACATGGAGGGCATCTCCCCAAGTTAGAGTTAACTGTTACTCCTTAGTTTCACATCCAAATGATTACATTTGTTTCATTATATTTTCTCAACATCTTACCTAATCTCATGCATGTTTTGAGTATCTAAGCCCAATATCATGATTAGTTGTGCCTTCATGATGATTGTTGTTATGTATCATGATGTTCCAAAAGTTGTGACCATGTATCTTATGTATTTCATTAGGCCATGTTTAGTGACTATGCTTATTTTCCATAGGTGGTTCATTAGATCCTTGTGGCTTGTCATATCCTATCCTTTTAGTCCCCCTTTATTCATGCTTTTATGGATAATTCTAACCTAGGATTTAGCACTAATATCTCCCATCAACCACCAAATATAGACAAATTCAAATTTCCTTTTCAGTGATTTTGTTTACTTGAAATCTAAAGTTCATTATTAAATATTTTCAAGTTACATTTGGTTGTTAATTCTAGTTGCTTATAACATTGATGAATTGATAAATTCATATTTTAGACTTCTTTCTTTCTTTCTTTCTTTGTTCTTTTTTTTTTTTTTGCAGAGAAAATTCGTATATATTTATAGAGAGAAAATATATACATGTCCTATTTGAATTGTCTTTACCAAACTTCAAGATCCAAAATGTCTTCATCAAGACTGAATCCACTAGACCCAAGAAACCAAAAAACTCTTGCTTCAAAACCCAAACTAAACATATCGTCAAAAACACTCCCAAAAAATGGGATTTGTATACACTTCAAAATTGCGACTAAGAAACTAGTAGGAGAGGTTAGTCCCCATGAACAAATTCATATTTTAGACTTGTCTGTTTCATTTAGGAATTGTTGTAAAATTTCTTATATTAAATCCTAATTGAAGATTGCCCTAAATATTACATTTTAAATATATATCTTCACATTTTGGATGTTATCTTCATTTAGAAAAAATCTAGAAATCAATTTCTCAATATAAAAACTAGATTTTCAAATATTATTAAGTCTATTTGATTTTGCATAAAGAGGTTTACATTCTAGACTTGATCCATACTCACAAATTAGAATTGTTTTCAACTTTTATATGTTGAAGCTCTAATTTTTTTATTTTCCTTAAGCATCTCAATCATTCAACTTTTATTTAAGGCTAATTGATTGATTAATTTATTTAAGTAAATCTGAAATTTATCATGGCATATTTAAATCCAGATTTACAATGTAATCAAATCTAACTATTTTTCGTATATAGGAACTCATTTATAGACTTGCTTTAAGTCGTGATTTAGAAGTGTTTTATGGTTCATACTTCAAGCCCTAATTGTGAGGTACCTTAATTTTATTATTCCAAGTATACATTATTATTTTAGGGAAACTTTTACCTATCATTGCAATCTAAAATTTAACATCTCAATTTAATGATATTCTTCATCGTGAAGACATATGTTCTCTTAGGAAACTTTGTACATGTGGCATAAATGCTTCACTTATTTATGTGTTTCTTAACCTTGTATTTATTAATTACTTGGAGGATGAGTATTTTTTATGATGTCCTCGATTATATCCAAAGAAAAATAATATTGTAATAAGAGAGTTGCTGAGCCTCATCTCTATATAAGAGGCACCCATAGCATTTGTTTTCATTGATTGGAATATTTGAGAATATTGTTGTTGAATATATGATAGATGCAATTTTGGATAATTCTTGTTTAAGATCTTCTCTCTTGGCCATAATTTGGTGCTTCAAGTATTTTTATTTCAATTATTATATACGGGAAAGGCTAGTAATTTAATCCACTTAAAGATAAAATCTACAACTTGAAAGAGATGTTTCATGTGAGTTAATGCCCCATATTTTATTCTTGGTTGTTTTAGTAGTTATTAAGTGATAACTTTCTTTACATATCCTTTATGAATTTAATCAACTTTATTGATTTTAATTGTTAGGGTATAGTTTGAATTTACTCATTGAAGGTGGATTCATTAGCATCCCTTTATTGTAGGGTCCTGACCTTTATTTCCAACTAAACTATAGTGGAGGTTATTAAGTATTGCTTCCATTCTATAACACTTAATAAAATTATCCATTTAGAAGAAATATTCTTTTGGACCTCATTAGCCCTAGGATTTAGCACTAATATCTCCCATCAACCATCAAATATATAAAAATTCAAAATTCCTTTTCAATTATTTTTTTTACTTGAAATATAAAGTTGATTATTGAATATTTTCAAGTTACATTTGGTTTTTAAGTTTAGTTGCTTATAACATTAATGCATTGATAAATTCATATTTTAAATTTCTTTTTTCCCATAGAGAAAAATAGTATATAAAGAGAAAATATATACATGTACTATTTAAATTGTCTTTACCAAACTTCAAGATCCAAAATGTCTTTATCAAGACTGAATCCACTAGACTCAAGAGACCAAAAAAACTAGAGAATCAGAACCCAAACTAAACATATCGTCAAAAATACTCCCAAAAATAGGATCTGTATACACTTCAAAATTGAGACTAAGAAACTAGTAGGAGACGTTAGTCCATGCACAAATTCATATTTTAAACTTGTCTGTTTCATTTAAGAATTATTGTAAAATTTCTTATATTAAACCCTAATTGAAGATTGCCGTAAATCTTACATTTTAAATATAGATCTTCCTATTTTGGATGTTATCTTCATTTAGGAAACGATATATGCTTATGTTGAGATTTAATTAAAAAAAACCGGGTCGGCTTAGTAGACAAGAAATGGCCAATGGGCGAACACTCAGTATTCTCCTTTGACGCTGTTATGGATTGCAAGCAGGAGTTGAATGAATCGCCGAAGGAATCTGTGAGCAAGGAGGGCTGAACCCTAGCCGTCTCCTCTGTTTCCCCTGGTTCTCCTTACCGCCGAGGCTTCTCTTTACAGGTGCGGCCATGGACGTTGGTGCGTAGGCCTGGCTGCGGCATGGGGTTCCGTTGTGTTAGGGATTTTGTCGTTTATTGCTCAATGCAGCTGCATGTTTTTGCACGGGGTTTCATTTTCTAAGGAGTATGTAGGCTCCGAGAGAGCAAGAACTCGTATTGGCAAGTATGAGTTAGGACAGGGAAGCCATAGAATGAAGTGTTTTTTTTCCAAATATCCAATAACATGTTTCTTGAGCATTGGATTTTTCGGTACTGTTACGGTCATGGCGATATAGCCGAAAAGCGCGAATCCTTGGTCTACCGTCTCTGCTCTTTATATTCGTCATTCTGTTGTTGTAGCAAGCCTTGGACGCATCTCCAAGTTCAATGGTGTAAACACTGGTGGAATATTGGACAATGCATATGCTGCTGCCGCCCTTCGGGATTAACTTGGCCTGTCCATTAGTTTTTGGGCCTGGTCGGCCCCCCTGCTGGGCTATCCATTGTTCTGCTATTCCTGGTTTTCTGGTGTGCCGGAATTTTATTCGGTGATCAGATTTTTCAAAAAATCCCGAGCGGGTATCCGGTCCTCCTAACGAAGTCGGCGGTTGGCTGTCCGATTGTGACTGGCGTCCTATCCTCTTAGGTTATATCTTTATTTGGCATTTAATAGGATCGAAAGATGGTATCCTCGGGATTTCCTTATGGGGGTTGACAGGGTTTTTTAATCCTTTCACTGTCAGTTTCCTATCTGTTTAGCTTTACTATGACGTGAGATCTCCGTCTTTGTTGGGTGTTTTATTGGGAGTGGGGTCTGGACGTAATATCAATTCTAAAGTTTCATCCTTTTGCATATTTGTCTTACTCCCTATGTTTGGCAGATCATAAAGTCTCTCGAGAATGGCAGACCTATCGGATCACCTTGCGGATCTTGAGACGGGGGCTTTTTACAATGCATTCTTGCATGCGCTTGAGCTGGCAAAGAATGAAGGAAAAGCTAGAGGCAATCTGGAAAACCTTCTCGGCGCGTCATCCAAACTTGATCTCTGAAGAGCGGATTTCGCTTGGCATTTCTCCGGTAATTCCTTTTGGCTCTGCTCCGAGGTCCAGGCCATCACACCCTGAAAAACCACCACATTCAAGCGAAAACAAGCTTGTGTAAGCTCTCAGTTTTGGCAGAGACGTGATGTAGGATTTCACGGAAAGTTTACTGGATTGGGCGTTGGTGGGTAGATGCCAATTCAAAAGGTTTAGTGAGGGTGAATTCTTTCCATGGTTGCTGGAGGCATGGAACAAGTTACTTGGGTACCCTCCTCTGGTGGGTAAGCTATAGGGTGGTTGGTACAACTTCCATTTTATCAAGAATGAAGATGTTGGGGAGGTTATAAGGCGCACTTGGCTCAATGGGTGATGCTTTTTGGCACTCCATCAATGGACCGTAGGTTTTCATCCTACCTGCAATGCGCCTCAACATCACCTTGTTTGGGTAACGCTGCATGGTTTACCTCTTGAATTCTATATCGTCAACGTCCTCTCGGCGATTGGGGATAGCATTGGAACCCGCAGGTTCGTCGACTCAAAATGTAAGGGTGAATATGACAAAAGAATGGCTTGGCTTCTTGTATAAGTGTCATATTCTGAGGGTCTTCCTGTAGAGATTGACCTGGAATGGGACGGTTTAGGGTACTGAGAGTCGCTCGACTACTGGAAGATGTCATTCAGGTGTCACTTGTGCCACAGAACTAGTCATCTCATGCACCAATGCAAAGATTATCTGGAAGGCTATAAAAAACTCTTTGCCCCTGGGTTGTTGGGTAGTTCAGCGCAGCGGCTTGGAAAACCTGACATCTCACTGCAGCAAGACCCTTCAACTGCTTCAGGTAAGCCAACTTATGCTGCTTTTCCCCTATAAATGCTTCTCTTCCTTTTATTGAATGTCAGTTAAGGTCAGATGGGTGGGAACTAGATTTAATCCTATAGGCCTCAGACAGGACTATAAGACCTATATCCTTGGGGGGGGCCAATGACCATGTTTTGCGGGGGGTGATATATCTTCGGTCAACCCATATGAACCCTCTTCTGTTATTAATCCTCTTCCATCGGATGCCCCCTTATTCGCGTTTTGATCGGCTCTCTCCCCTATTTCGCCTTCCATGGGGGAAACATTTGATTCCAGCCCCTTGTCCACCCCTCAGTCGTCTGACTCGAGTGGGAATTCCCTACTCTCTCCTGTTAACTTGATCGGCAATGATCTGGAGCTGATTCTTCATAACCCGAATACCCAGATGGTTCATTTACAAGTTGACACTAGCCTCCATTCGCCCTCTATCTTATCCATTAGTCCTTTGTCTATTGCTAATGTGACCATTCGAAAAGGGAAAGACAAGCCAAGGGGTAGGCGCAAAACTGCTTCGGGTGTGGACGAGTCCCTTCCCTCGGGCAATTTCCGCGAGGTCCCTGTCACCCTCGCTCTCGATCGGGTCCTTAGAGCTTTGGCCCTCTCCCCTGGTATTAATCCATGATCCTCTGCTCTCTAAATATTAGGGGGGTGGGGGGCAAAGAGAAGTTAGTATCTCTTCGGCATTTTATTTTTGATCTTAAACCTGACTTGATTTTCTTTCAAGAATCGATGACCTCGGCTGATAGGACTCGTTCTTTCTATCGCTCATTGTGTCCGGATTGGTATATGGTAGCCACAGACGCGGTGGGTCGTTCGAGGGGTCTGGAAGTTATGTGGGATCCCTACCTAGTATCTATGAAGGCATTTGGGTTTTTTTGGGGCATCATCATGTCGGGATTCATTAGAGGGTATAACAGAAGGATTCATCTCATAAATTTATATGCCCCCTATCGGGATAGACTAAGTTTCTGGAAAAGGATGGAATTTGTGGGCATTCTTCATTTGGAAGGGTCCATCATTGCGGGAGACTTTAACTGTATTCTCAGGGAGAACGAGTCGTGGGGACTGCGTAGCAGAAGGGACCCTTTGGAGAAGTTTATGAAATATTTGATTTACATATCCAATTTGGTGGACTTAGCTCTGGAGAGAGAAGGCCCTACCTGGTTTAATGGGCATTCAGGTGAGACTTTCATAGGGAAAATGATTGACCACATTTTGGTTCAATCTTCTCTCCTATCGCAGATGGGGGATCTAAAGGTGAGGGCAGAGGATGTGATGACCTCGGATCATCGCTCAATGTCTGTTAACTAGAAGTTTGAAAACTTTAAGGGGGTTTTTGCATTTAAGCTTAACCGGGCCTAGTTAGAAAATGAATCTTTAAACGATTTGGTCAGAAATCATTTCAAAGAAGCATGCAGAGAGGAGGGGATGACTGTGATGGAATTTTTATCAGGTGCATTGTGCAATTTAAAACTCAAAGTGAAGAAATGGGAAAAGAAGCAAAAAGAGCGCATGGTAGAGGATATTAAATTACTAAATGCTGAGAATTCTAAGCTTCTTATGAAGATTGAAGAGGGAGACACTTCTCCTTATATTTTGCATCATCTTAAAGTCATCGAATCAGAGAGGAAGAAATTTATTTTATTTCAAGAACAATATTGAAGATTGAAAAGTTGGGCAATTTGGCTTAAGGAGGGCGACAATAATACCAGATTCTTTCACAACTATGCAAATGGGAGGAATAAAGTTAACACTATATGGCAAATAGAGGCTAATGGAATTTTTGTCCATCCCATGAGGGATATTCAAACCAAAGCTATGGCATTTTATGATAACCTTTTAAAGGTAGGGAGGTGAATGTTTATGCAGAATAGATAAAAGCACTTGAACTCTTCTCGAGAATGTTTGGGGATGCAGAAAACGAATGTTTCCCAAGGTCGGTATGAAAAGACGAAGTTGAAAAGGTCTTAAAATATTTCTCCGCA
This sequence comes from Pinus albicaulis, assembly GCA_034641835.2. NCBI lineage: Eukaryota > Viridiplantae > Streptophyta > Pinopsida > Pinales > Pinaceae > Pinus > Pinus albicaulis. The sequence goes on along the minus strand of CM076581.1, from coordinate 1,298,889,658 downwards.
GACAAAAGCCCGGGGCCCGATGGTTGTCCCCCAGACTTTTTCATATATTTCTTAGACATCTTCATCAATGACATCACAACTATCGCTGAGGAAGTGAGGAAAACAGGCAGTTTTGTTGGAGGCATAAATTCAACTTTTCTGGCCCTAATTCCTAAGAAGAAGGATGCTATCTCTTTCGAAGACTATCACCCTATCTCCTTGTGCAACACCTTGTACACGACTATGTCTAAACTTATAGTTGAAAGGTTTAAGGATGTCCTAAAGTGCCATATTTCCCCTGAGAAATCGAGATTTATGCCAGGCAGGAACATCCACGATGCGGTCGCTATTACCCAAGAGATCATACATTCTATTAAAACTCAAAGTATAAAAGCAGGCGTGATGAAAGTTGATTTGAGTAAAGCATACGATGGAATTGATTGGGATTTTTTAAGGCTGATTCTTCACAAGATTGGATTGGAAAATGGGGCGATTGACTGGATCATGGTCTGTGTCACTTCCTCCTCTATGGCTGTCATCATAAATGGATCGGCAACAAAAAAATTTCAACCTGGAAGGGGCCTCAAACAGGGATGTGCCCTCTCCCCCCTTCTCTTCATTCTTGTGATGGATGCTTTAAGCCTGAACATTAAAAAGGTTGTGGATCAGGGAGAATTTAGAGGCATTCAAATCACCAGGCAGAGGGAAATATCTCACAATTTTTTTGTAGACGATGTACTGGTATTTGGTATGTTGATCAAAAGTGCATGGCTGGTTTTATTTAACATTTTCGGGTTGTTTTGTAGCGCATCAGGAATGGAGGCTAATAACAAAAAATCATGTATTTTCCATTCGAAGGGTAATACTTAAACTGTGGAGTATATCGGCAACCTCTTCGAGTTCCGAATAGCACTTTTGGAAGGGGGAATAAAATACCTAGGCTTCCACCTGAAGGCGACCAGATATCTCATATTTGACTAGTATTGGTTGCTGACGAGATACAAGAAAAGAATTAGTGCATGGGAAAACAAGTGGCTAACAAGAGGGGGGAGGCATGTTCTATCCCACGCAGTCCTACAACAACTATCTATGTACAGGGCACACTTGTATTTAATTCAAACAAAGATAATCAAATCCATCCAAAGCATCATGGCAGATTTTATATGGAATGAAGGGTTGGGGAAAGGCTCATATCATCTGGCGAATTGGGATATGATAGCATGTCCAAAAGAATTAGGAGGTTGGGGGCTTATGGATCTTTTTATTTTGCGGCAAGGCCCTGATGATGAAGTCACTATGGAAAATCATTAACACACTAGGGGTGTGGAAGGAGATTATGGATTATAAATATATAAAAGGAAAATCAATGGTGGATTTGTACCTAGAGGAAAACAACTAGTAGAAGAAAGGATCGCCAATCTGGAGTGGATCTGTAAAAAATTTGCCTATCTTAAAGGAAAATATAAGATGGATTTTTGGCAATGGTGGCCGGATCCTTATAGGTGACACTGGCCTGATAAACTACAAGGGAGGCATCGAAGTTAGTAGAGATTTGATCTCTTTCCTGAATCAAAAAGGGATTTTTTTCTTATGTCAAATTTTAACTTGGCACGAAGAATCACCACATTTGCTCTCAGCTGGAAAAATGGGGATCGCAGATTCATTAAAAGAAGAATGGAACATATACTGTGAAATCTTAAGAGGCATGGGAATGATTAGAAAAAGAAGAGGGGATAGGATCAAATGGAAAGGAAGGATACACAAAGGCCAAATTGTGATCAATGAAATTTACAAAGCTATGATGGATAATAAGGACGGAACACAACAGGTTAGTTGGTTTCAGGGTCTATGGAAACTAAAAATGCAATCTAAGATGGTCATTTTATACTGGCTGGTTTGGAGAGACAAAAATCTCACATGGAACAATTTACAAAAAAAGGGCATATATGGACCTGGGAGATTTCGTCATTGTATGAGTGCAAACGAAGACAATAAATATCTTTTTTATGAATGTCCTTTTGCAAGGAGTGTCTTACAAGTGATCTGCAACTACATGAACTTAAACTTCCCCACTTTCATAGGTGTAGAGGATTGTTACACTTGGTGGGGAGGGCACAAGAAATCTCTTAGGAAGGTACCCATCATATTCCATTGGTACATATGGAACAACAGAAACAGGTGGCTCTTTGATGGGAAAGCTAGCACTCTAATCATGGTCAGCAATCAGATATTGCAAAACTGGGGGAACATGAAGGTAAAACAGAAAAAACCTAGGGATCTTTCCAAAAGATGTCAACCACATGAAATCCACTACCCAGTTGGGTTTTTTGATGGGGCTGCCCAAAACAACATTTGTGGGTGCGAAGCTTGGTTGATGCTCTCCCCTTTGTGCCATTACAAAATCCATTGGACCGGTGGTCAAGGCACCAACATGCGAGCTGAGACTTTGGCTCTTTGGGGTCTGATGTGTTTTTCTCATAATCTATGCATTGAATATCTTCATGTATTTGGGGACTCACAAGTACTTATTGATCATCTTAACAAAGGAACTCAGCTTAATCCTAGCAATCTTGAGGGCTGGATGGATAGGATAAAGATGTTGAAGAACAAGTTCTCCACCATATCTTTTGCTCACGTCTACAGAGAAAAATATTCAGAGGCTGATAGATTATCAAAGATGGGGTTGAATGGAAGATTTGGCGAGATGAAATATGAGTTAATTGAAGCAAATAGACAAGGTGCGAAAGGCATTATGCGTTTTCTCTAACAAAATGGTTTTTTTGCAGGTTTTGAAAAAGGTTTTTGGAACACTTTTTTGGGAATGGACCTCTATCTAAGTCACAGAATAGAAGGAACATGAAGAGGTCTCCCAACGAAGAGAAGATTTCCCAGCCAACCCAAACCCCTTGGGATAATAGAATAAGCATCAAATTTTGAAAGGAAGATATGCATGGAAGAAGATATGACTTTCAACAGAAATGAATACAATAAGGAGACCTGGAAAGATTTTTATTTTAGATGATCATGCCTGTGATAAAATCAGAAGTATAGCTCCTTCAGGACTGAGACATCAAACTTACTCTGGAATTAAAATGGCAAAATGTAACAGGGAGGAACAGTCTTAAAATGGAAAATGTAACAGGCAGGAACAATCTTTTTTTGTTTGACTATGATGTATTTTTTGAATCGTATAAAAATGTCAAATGTGTTGGTACATAAATATGAAACCAGTGGTTTTTTCTTCTCCGAAAAACATATTAATTTGGTCGTTAATGATAAGTCGATCTGGGTCGTAAGTAAAAGTTTTAGTCGTCAAATTTACAAAGACAATTCAATTTTTTGACATTCGCTTATACTACATTAACTTGGTTTCGGGCTACATTAAAATGAAAAACAGATTAATTTAATAAAATAGATGCATATTTAATTTAATAAAATATATTTTTATTAATGGGTTTGGCTGATGTTATTGTCGTTAAAAAAAGAAAGTTACGATTCAATTTTCCTAGACGTTTCAGGGTAAAACTTGTTAGATGTGATCCCTTTGGGTGGATCTTTCTAGAAATAAGAAAATAAAATAAAATATATGTTTACTAATTTGCAAACCAACATGTCATAAAGTAGATAAGTTCGATTCCATTCAAAAAATCAAGAGAGTTGTTTATGCGTGTTCACACTGAAAGGTCTCGTATTCGCAACGACTCATGACCGAGGTGCGAGTATTATAAAGAAAGCCATTGTCATTTCATCACATTATAATACAATGACCATGACTATTATGTTTCTTAATCGATTCTCAAGGGTTGTTTTTATTATCTTTTGTGTCTACTTAATGCAATTCCCAGACAACAAACTCGGGTCGATAATGGGTTTTTTTGCACCGGCTCAACAATCATATTCGAATGATTTCGGCGAATATTGTGTCAATTTTCACGCAAAGCTTTCACTCAAGATACCTTCGCAATGGTGCTACCAAATAATGTGACACATTTACCTCTGTGATCAATTTCAACCCCTTTCTATATCGCTCTACAACATCAATGCGCTTCAACACAACACCTAATGTTATAGCATCTTTAAGTAATATGTCCACTAGAGTGATCCAATGAACATGGTACTGATTGAATAGATATGTTTCTTGGAGATGGAGCAAGAGATTCATGTTATTAAGAGGAATTTAAAGGCAACACGAGAAAATCGAAGATTTATGTGGAACAACATAGATCATTCAAGGAGTTTAAGGTTGGAGAGCATATGTACTTGCACATCAAGCCCAAGAGAAAATCTTTGAGGATTGGGTCATGTGCCAAGTTGGCACCTTGGTATTGTGGGCCTTTTGAGATCCTCGAGAGGATTGGACCAATGGCCTATATACTTTCACTTCAGAATCGGTGAAAGTCCATTATGTTTTCCATATTTTATTACTTAAGAGATATGTGTAGGATGTTGATCATGTGATTGATTGTTTTTATTTCGCAGGTGGAACTAGGAGGGAGATTTCCATCCATAACCTTAGTGCATATTGTAGTGAAAACAAATCATGCTCAAACCGAGAAATCAAGCAAGTTAAAGTGCGTGGGAAGCACTGGACCCGATGAAGCTACATGGGAGATGGCTGATCGACGCGGAATTTGTATCCTTCATTATTTGTTGGTTTAAGCAAATGAGTTTTTGGTTTATATATATATATATATATATATATATATATATATATATATATATATGTATGGTTATAAATACCATAATGAGATATGTTATAAAACTCCAATAAGCTAGATGTGTTTTTTCACAGATCTCATTGTAAAGTATTGCATTGAGTTATGATATAAAGCCTACGCACAATATATTTCGTTTTCAACGATTTTTTGGTCATAGGTGTCATAGAACACCAAGGGACTGGTGTTTCCCAAGGGGGAGGGATTTTTAAACAACGAGTTAAAGTTTCATGTAATAAATGCATAAAAAAGTAAAAATAAAACCAAGGTCTTGGGACACGTATTCTAAGTTGAATATTGGGCAAAACACTTTATTGGGCATCACTTGAGGTTCAATAATGGCTATGGAAATTGGAAAAAGAAAAGAGACATTAATTGACATTTAATTATGGGAAATAAATGAAAATAAAGAGAAAAGGAAGGTGAAGAGACAGACATTTGCATGCAAAGGAAATTAGAGGAAAATGAAGGAAAAATGGGACATCAATGATAAACCAAGTCAGTAGAAATAGGTCACAATTTCGTCAATTTAGCTTTTGGCTCTCTTACACTCTTGCATACTTAGAGAATTCTTTGGAGCATTTGGGCATTCACTTAGATCTCGAGAAAGGAAAGCAAGCAAAGGAAAGCAAAGGAGCCCGAGGGGAAGGTTGTATAAACAACTTCGTAAGAAGATATTGTAGGTAACAGATTTCATGTATGATTTCTGCAGAGATGTGAATGCATGATACATGCATTTGTTTATTTGGTTCATTTTCTATCACCGGGCATGATTTTTTTCCTGCTTTTTATAATGGTTTCACCTTGCCTTCCATTTCCTAAATAGCCATCGTGTGATGAGATTCATTCTTGTTTGAACTTTTGGATTGTCTCATATTTTTGGAATCAGGTGAGGTGGTCTCGTGTAAATCCCTAAGGGTTGGGGGTGGAGATGGTTTTCGAGGAAGCCTTCGACATATTGGTGGAGATCGGAAAATTCCTCAAGGTATGGTGAAGGAATTCTGAGGTGTCCAAGCTTGGTTTGGTTTTGTGATCTTGGGACCTATTAGATGAGATCATGATAGTCAGAGGGAGGTGGTTTAACCTTTGGAGTCCTTGTTTGGCTATGTCTTGGTTTATCCCATGAGATACCACATTCATGCTTGGAATATGGTGTGGGGGTGATTGGTTGAAAGTAATATTTGTCTAACCAAATCTATGGTCGTGTGTACGTGGAAGTCCATGACTTGGTTGACTTTTGCATAAGTTAATATGAGTTATTCTTCTAATGTAATTAATAAGCGCATGTACTTGTTAAAATGTGGAATTTATGTACCGACTTGTCATGGTTTATATTATGGATATGTTGGTTATAAGATGGTTCTATGATGTGCTCTAGATATAGACTTTGTTTTTTGAAAAAAATTATTCACTTTTAATTTTCTAAAATTCCATAAAATAAAATAAAAATATTTAAAAAATCATCAACATTTTATACAAAATATATAAAAACATTTACATATATATATATATATATATATATATATATATATATAGATATATATAATGGATTTACAGTATGACATTTAGACATATGAGGTTTTTCTATTAGTAAAAGAGATAACAAATAATTACTGCGTAAGGGATTCTAGACTTAAGAAAAAACAATAGCACTGTAGAAATTAACATTCTAAAAACTCAAGGAAGATGAACTAAAATTATTTAGATAGAAACATGTATTTTTCTTTTTCCTCGAGAGGATTGGACCAAGTAGTCCCGCTGTACTTTGCACTTTCCACAAAATCAAAGTGATGATGTTTTCCATATTTCATTACTTAAGAGATATGTGCAGGATGTTGATGATGTGATTGATTGCTTTTTATCATGCTGGAACCGTAGCGAGAGTTCCAAATGCCATAACCTCGCTGTATATTGCAAACGAAAAGCAACTCATGCTCCAAAACCGAGCAATCACAAGTTAAAGTGCAAAGAGCACTGTGGGCCCGATGAAGCTACATGGGAGATGGTTGATCGTGATGCGTAGACTTTTGTATCCTTCATTATTTTGTTTGGTTCAAGCATAATGAGCTTTTTGGTGTATATATATATGGTTATAACATACCGTAATAGAGCTATGTTATAAAACTCCAATAAGCTAGGTATGTGTTTTTCACCGAGATTTCATCGTAGAAATACCGCATCGAGCTATGTTTCACAGAAAAATTGAACCATCTATTAATATAGAAAGTTACAAGAGAGCATATGCATAGCAGCCTCAAGAAAACTCCATTTCTCGCTTTTAGTGCAAGCAGAAAACACAGCCGATTGCTTGTAAATACACGCAGTATTCACCGAATGATTCTCGTATAGACAAGTCTCAAAATATAAATTCTTTCGTCTTTCCACCTCCCTGGCCTCCTTTAGAAGGAGACAACGAAACAAACGTAGGAAAAGACATAGTTCTTTGAAGCTTTTTGCTTCCATTTTGTAGGAAACAAGTAGTAGCCACTTTCCCGAGTTAATCAAAAACTTAAAGTATCATTTTGAACTCACGCATCTTAACCTCCTCAAAGAGGAAAACAGCGGATCCGGACATATAGTTTGGACAGATTGTTTTTTGAAAAAGAAATCTCAGCTTATATACAATCACAAAAAAGACGCAGAACATATGGATCATTAAGCAAAACAGTGTAGAGCGATAGGGCGCAGCCAATCCATTCTCCAATTCCACTACTATCCATGCCCCCACATCTCGCTTCAACACCTTCTTTAGAAAGGCGGTTTAGCATCATGGTTCTCGCTCTCTCTGTAAATATGGCAAACCGTATAGCTCAATGAAAAGACTTTTAGCACGCAGAAATCTCATTAAGAAAAGGAAGTAAAATGTAGTTCCCGTGACGGCTGGAGTCCTGATTGAACCACTTTACCGTATTCATAGAGTCTCCAAAATCCTCAGAGCCCCACTCTCATTACTATGAGATAACCAAAGCAAAGAATAAGGTGTAGAGCTTTTAGTTATGCAAAGTCGTTGGTCCCGAAGCCCTAAACCAACCGAAGCTCCGAGGATTTTTCCAAATGGAAGCTGACAACCAAACCCGTTCCACACCTCCGTTTATATCCGACACCTTGTCAGAAACTGCCCATGGAATTGTTCCCCAACTCCACTTCCATCTAGACTTCTTTTGTTTTGTTGTGGACCTATTGGGATCACTGGGATGTTTTCTAAAATTGCTGCTTCCTTCTACCGCCGCCTACCTATTAGGAAAGGAGCGCTCTTTGGAAAATCAACTGTTCCCAGCAAATCCACGTTCCCCAAGCAATCAAAAAGTGGAATGGATCGCACTTTTGTCATTTGGGGCTTCCCCGCCACCACCTTTTCCAAGCTTCCAAAAACCCTCCCCGACCTTCCCACTTCGTGTGAATTTTAATCAACCATAGAGTTTCATTCGATAGGACCGATGCGAGAGGACAGAGAGAAAAACATGGTGCATTGTTTCCCGCACTTCCTTTCGCACAGGGAGCACCAGCCTCTAGTCCTATCTTCCTCCTTTGTAAGAAATCCCAAGTGAGTTTCTTCCCTCAAGTATACACTGTGAAGAACAACCTTGTCTTTGTCGGCCCTTTTAGCTTCCATAAAGGTTTTACCCACCAGAGTTGGATCCTCCCATCCGTTTTGGAGTCATAAGCCAATTGAAAACCCCAATCTTAGGTGAGTATATCGACTGTGAGTGCTCCCACTTTAGCTCGCTCGCTTTTGCTCAAGTATGTGAATAAGCAGAGTTCCTCAAGGTCCGATCTATAATTCTCCCAACTCCTCTTGCCATCTTTCTTCCAACTCTAAAGCATTCCCTCGACAACCATTCTTGCCTCCAAATCATGGAGTTCCCGTGGTCGATGCAACTCTGCTCGAGACAGCAGAAACTTTCTCGTTATTCAAGAACTCAATCACAGTGCCCTTGACAGGGCACAAAATTCCCTGAGCATCCTGCACCCAAGGGTTCTCGCACCGGCCTAACTGTCTCTCATCCCCACATTCCAAGTCAAACGTTTAATAATCTTGACCGATACAACCATTTCCTTCGATACTCACATAAGAGTTTTTGGAGTGATTTTTGGAGGCACTGAAGCGTCCAAGGGTTTACATGGACCTATGTATTTCCTTTTAGCTACCGAAGCGTCCGTGAGTGTTCTTCGTTGAGGATGAGTCTCTAGGCTAGCTCGCAATTTAGTGACTTTGAAAAAGTGAAGAGGTCTTTTATTCCCCACCCACTCCAACCTTTTGGTCTCGATGCAACTTTTTCCCATGCAACCCAAGGAGTCACATGTTCCAGCCTTTGAGCTTCGCCTACTGCAACTGTCACGCGTATTTTATTAATGGACATCGAATCACTCTTTTGGTACCCAAATGAGGCTTGCCCTAATAAACGTGGATTGCCACCACCACGCACTTTATTTAAAACCAATCTTCCCGTCTTGACAACCATTTGAAACACTAAAGTGGTTCATCTTATTCTCTATTTTAGCAATTAGCCATTTCCATCCCGTATCCGTAATTTGTCCTAGCTTTTAGAAAAACCCAAATACTTGAAAGAATCTGTAAAGATTTGACTTCCAAAGTTCGAGATATTCTTCAATCCCGCCCCACTTCTTCCCTTGAAAGCCACCGACGTGGTTAGGGATGATTTTTCGCCCATCGACGCCGAGACCGGTGGCTTTTAGGAAGAGATCCATAATCTTCTTTAAACTTCGACAATCCTCTATTCTCCCATTACCGAACAACAAAATGTCGCCAACAAAGAGAAGATGTGTTACCCAAAGGTTGACCACCACTTCAATTCCTTTGAGATCCCCTTTGCCTCTTAGCCTCGTGAATCATTATACTTATACCTTCTGCTGCCAATAGGAAAAGGAAGGGGGAAAGAGGGCACCCTTGGTGAAGACCCCTTTCGGTGGCTGAAAAACTCTGAAGCTACACCATTTATCGTAATAGCAATCGAGGATGTTGTGATGCACCCCATGACCCATACTGACGAAATCAAACCTGAAACCAAGATGGGTCAGCAAAAGTCTTAAATACATCTAACTAATCCTATCATAAGCCTTTGAGAGGTCAATTTTTACAATTGCACCTTTCTTCCCACTCCTTTTAAGGCCGTGAAGAGTTTCTTGTGCTACTCCCCATCGCTTCATGAATTTTCCTTCCATCCAGAATCCAAATTGTTACACGAGATATATTCTTGGATAGGAAGGTTTCATCTGGAGGAAATTACTTTAGCAATAATATTGTATATACAAGTACACAAAGAGATGGGCTGAAATTCATTAAAAGAAACAGGATGATTAGACTTGGGAATTAGAGCTAAGAAAGTGGCATCGAAAGGATGATAGATAGAGCATGCACCTAGACTCTTCTATCACATGCAACTAGCTCGTCCCCCAAGAGACTCAAAGAAGTGTTGAAAAAACTCTACGGTCCGACAATCTGCCCTCGGGCTTTTCTTTCCTCGCATAGCTTTTAGAATATCTTCCACCTCTTCTCTTGAAACAGGGTCCATAATGCTTTCGGTCCCTTCCTCATCAATGCAACTTGGAAAAAATTGTGCCACCCTAATGACTCACGCAATAGAAACTTCCTCCGGGCTCGAAGAGTTTTTTAAAATGATTGACCCCTAGAAATGCGAGATATTCGAAGGATTAGGCCATCTCACACGTTTTCTTCTTGCATTTCCCAGATATAGTGTTTAAGCTTTTCCTTCCTTTTGCATAGTTTTGAAAGAACTCTTGTATTTTCATCTCTCGCTTGAGCCAAATCACTCTGCTTTTTAAGCACCGACCTTTCCTCTCTTAGTCGAAGAATTTTCCCTCCTCATGCATTCCGGGTTCTCTAATTCTATTTCGGGATTCTAAATTAGAGTATCCATCTCCTTCGGGTTTTTCAAGGAAATCGAGTCCTGCATTTACTTTCCTCGACTCCTCCTCTTCCTTCAAGTTCTTTTGGATCACCCACTCCTTTGTTGTTGACTTCAATCTCTTGGATTATTCATAAACAAGCGACTCTCGCATTCTCCTTCTCTGAACTCATGTATTTGCTCCACGTGAGCATGGAACAAAGATATGAAAGATTCATCTTTTAGCCGGGAGGAATTGAATTTAAAAGGAGTCCTTGGTTTTTTGAAATATCCCTTAACTTCCGGAAAGGCTCGGAAGGTGGTCCGATAGGGCCCCCTTCCCCACCCAATGTCTAAACACCGAGATTTTCTCCACGAGGTCTTCACATAATAGAAAAACGGTCCAACTTTTTTTCCCACCCAAGCATCTCCCACTCTTATGCCTCCTCGAGTAGGTCGAGGTTTGAGTAAGGAGGCATCCACCGATGAGAGTGCAAATAGCTTATTAAGAAAGAACTTTGTGAGAGGGTCTTGCCTCTTGCTAAAGCTCCCCATGATTTTGAAGCCCTCGGAGGAAATGAGGTCACCCCATACAATGAGATTTCAATGATTGAGACAGAGTATTTCATGAAAAGGGGTTCCAAAACTGCTTTATCCAAGCGGGTGGCCCACACACGTCCGAAGAAGGATGGGATGGCAGAGTTCCTTTGAGTATGAACTATGAAGCCGAGTATTTTCAAAACCCCAAGAAGAGATCTCTTTTAGATTCCCAACTTTAAACCCGGAGGCCACTCCCCAACTCGCCATTCGCATCAAGTGCATGAAAAATCCACCCGGTGGACCAATTTTGAGAGGGTTTCCTTAACTTCTTCCTCCTCGACCCAATGTCTCTTGAATCAAAATAACATTCGGGTTATGTAAGCTTTGACCAACTCCCTTAAAGCTAGTTTTTTAATCCGACTAGCTAAACCCCTACAATTGTAAAGATAGAAAGATCATCGCAAACCTGTGTGAGGGTGAGCTGCCACGCTCTGAGCACCCCGCAGGCAAAGACCTTTGTTTCTCATCACTGCTATATCTAACTCTTTCTTTCAACTGAGCCTTTGAGAGGTCTCGACTTTTATCGCTCTCATCTTCCTTGGTCCTATTGTAATAGGATCCGACACCAAGCCCCGACGACTAAACCTTTCCCAGTGCGATTAGAAAGAGGTCTAAGATTATAAGGAGGAGCTTCAGGGGAGAGACATTAGTGAAGGCTTGGGATCATGACACTTTTAGAGACAAGAGGAGGAGACACATTGGAAGACGGAATAACCATGATAATACTATCAATAGACGCTTGAATAATATTCAAATCTAAAAGATCATTTTTTGGAGCTGCTCGGGAGGGACCGGGCTCAAAAAAATCCAAAAGGAGATAAGCAAACAAATGAAAAAAAGGGAAGAGGGAGAAAGAGAGATTCACAGCGTCCATGTTGCCCCAAATGTCTTAGAAAGCTCAAAGAGGAGCTAGAAAGGACACCGAGAGCGGGATTCCTATTAGAAGCGGGAGGCTTGATAGCATTCACGAGCTCCTGGTCCATGGAGCTACCTTCTCAAAAGCAGCTCCGTACCTTCCTCCATAAGGTTCAGTTCAACGTCCTTTTTCTCGCCCTCGCTCGAGGTGATTCAACAAGTTTCCTTACGAGATTTTTTTGTCTTCTTCTTCTGCGATGGTCTAGCGGGCATTCCTTGGCCGATGTTCATATTTGTGGCATTTGTGGCATCGGAAAGGGAGGTTTTCATAATCCAAGGTCTGCAAAAACTCGAGGTCCCCGTACTTCAAAGTCATCACAGTCTCCGCAGTCCTTTTCTTGGATTGAGGCTTACAAAAATCCTTGCCACACTCGATCTCTCGGTTTGTATTAACGATCTTTCAACTTCTAAGAACTTGCCCAAAGTATTCCCAATAGAGAGGAATGCGAGTAGATCACCTAGAAAGGCATTGGAAGCCACAGGAAATTTAACCCGCACTGGTGATTCCGCCATCTTTTCTTTTCGAGCGTCGAACATGGGGGTCCGTCTGCGAAACAAGATCGCTCTCTTCCCAAAACACCGGTTCCTTTCAAGCACCCATTCAACATGATCTTTATGCTTGAATCGATGCTAAATCAACCCCTATCCAAAATTTTTATCTCCGCGTTGCCAAGGGACTTCTTTCCATTATGTACGAGCCCGATCCATGATGTAATCTGCGAGAACTTCCTTCCACGAACTACGGCCAACCAAAATAGTCTTCGTAGCTTCCATGACTTCGTTTATGCGTATGTCCACTCCAAGAACACAACTTGGACGTACTTCTTTCCGCCTCATAGGCTTCTCGCTTCTTTCTTTTCTCACCCACCGCTCCTTCCGCCCTTCGCCCTCCAACTTCACCGAGTAACGGGGAGCATGCGTCGCTTCAATCTCGGGCGACCCCCTGTCACCTTACTTCAGCCTTCTCTATTACCACCTTCGCTGCCAAGACCATTCCAAAACTTTCCCTTCTACCCGTCTAACGTCCTGGTCCAATCCAAGCTCCCCGTTCTTCTTCCACAGGCCTTTCGGCCTCTCCTTCTCATTGCTTCATTAGATGAAACCCTAGACTGACTAAACACCGAGCCTCCACCTTATACGGTCGAAACCGCTGCTTCTCCTGAAAGCTCAGGGTTCAAGTAGGCCACTTGATTCGCAGGGGAAATCGAGCACGTGAGGCATGCCACCCCCCGGCTCGATGAGGGTTTCCTGTTCACGAGGATTCCCCCGATTCTTACACCTCGCGGGATCTAGAATTTGTTGCTTAACTTCTCCTAGGGCTTTTAAGCCCAGCAAAACCTTGCAATCCATAGCCGACCACAATATCTTCTATCGCACCGGTAAAAGAAGGGAAAAAAAGGAGTATACTCGTCCCCGAAAGAGGGAGATTGGAAAAGCGGTCACGATGCCGCGACCACAGGCTTCGCCGACACAGGATTTTGCACCGGACCCGACTCGAGATATTTCCAACCTTCCAGGCGCCCACACGGGGTGCTTTGGAGCATCTCCTCTAGCAATGTCGCCCCCGTTAGTAATTCCCCCAACTCCTTCGTCCTCACCGAATCCTTGCGAGTTTCCTACGCTGAGAAAAAAATGATCCAAGTTCTTCTCTAAGACTTCATGGCCCCAACATGTAAGCGAGTCTTCTTCGGGTGCCGCTCAATGTCCACGTACTCACTAATCAAGCCCCATCTCTCGTGGCTAAAGAGTCTTCTTATCCCGACACCACAATAGCGAGATGTCCGTTGTTGATCGTAAACCCTAAACTTCAAACCCCATCGCGAGAAAATGAATGGTAAATTACCCTAACCTTCATCATGCCTGCCAGCTAGAGCTAGATGGTCTTCGGACCATGTTCTCGCATGCCTCGTGGCCGGCCCTAGGATGCCCGTGTGTTTATAGCAATCCGACAAAGGCGTGCGCATGTCATCTCAACCGCTGCACGCCTTGATGCATTGTTGCGGGCGGGCACCGCAAACCCTAAGGGTTTTCACCATGAATGCGACATCCAACAACATCTATCGATCGAGCTATGTTATAAAGCTCCACGGACAAGTATATTTTGTTTTCAACGATTTTTTGGTCATAGTTGTCACGAGAACACCAAGGATCGTGTTCCCCCCAAGGGGAGGGATTTGTAAAAACACCAAGTTAAATTTTCATGTAATAAATGATAATAAAGGAAAAATAAGACCAAGGTCATGGAACACGTATTCCAAGCTGAATATTGGGCAAACACTTTAGTGGGCATCACTTGTGGTTCAATAATGGCCATGGAAATTGGCAAAGGCAAAGAGACATTAATTGACATTTAATTATGGGAAATAAATGAAAATAAAGAGAAAATGAAGGTGAAGAAACACAAATTTGTATGCAAAGGAAATTAGAGGAAAAATGAAGGAAAATGGGACATCAATGATAAAAAAGGCATCAGAGAAATAGTTCACAACTTTTGTCAATTTAGCTTTTGGATCTCTTACACTCTTGCACACTTAGAGCATTCGTGGAGCACTTGGGCATTCACTTAGATCCCGAGAAAGGAAAGAAATCAAGCAAAGGAAAGCAAAGTAGCGCGAGGGGGAAGGTTGTATCAACAACTTCAACAAGAAGATATTGTAGGTAACAAATTGCATGTATGATTTCCTCATGAGAGATGTGAATGCATGATATATGCATTTGTTTATTTGGTTAATTTTCTATCATTGACATGAGTTTTTCCCTGGTTTTATATTGGTTTTAGCCTTGCCTTTCCATTTCCTAGATAGCCATGGTATGATGAGATTCATTCTTGTTTGAATTTTGGATTTTTCGAAAGATTTTGGAACCAAGTGAGGTGGTCTTAGGTAAATCGCAAGGGTTGGGGGTGGAGATGGTTTTCTTGGGGAAGCCTCGCAACATGTGGGTGGAAATAAGAAAAATTCCTCAAGGTGTGGTGAAGGAATTATGAGGCATCCAATCTTGGTTTGATTTTGTGATCTTTGGACCAGGTTTAGATGAGATCACGATAGCTTGAGAGATGAGGTGGTTTAACCTTTGGAGTCCTTGTTTGGCTATGTCTTGGTTTATCCCATGAGATCCATGCTTGGAATATGGTGTGGGGGTGATTGGTTGAAAAGTAAGATTTGATTCAGCTCAATCTATGGTCGGGTGGTATGTTGAAGTCCATGACTTGGTCGACTTTTTGCATAAGTTAATATGAGTTATTCTTCTAATGTAATTAATAAGCACATATACTTGTTAATATGTGGAATTTATGGTCGACTTGTCATGGTTTATATTATGGTTATATGTTTGTTATAAAGATGGTTCTATGATGTGCTCTAGATAAACTCTTGTTTTTTGAAAAAAAATTATTCACTTTTAATTTTATAAAATTACACAATTCTTAAAAAATAAAATAAAAATATTTTTAAAAATCATTAACATTTTATATGAAATATATAAAACATTTCATTGATAGATATATAATACGGATTACCTAATGACATTTAAACAGATCAGTTTTTTTAAAAAGAGATAACAAATAATAATTACTTTTTTGTTGCGTAAGGGATTCGAGAGTTAAGAAAAAACAATAGCATTGTAAATTAAATTCTGAAAATCTCAAGGAAGATGAACTAAAAATTATTTAGATGGAAACATGTATTTTTCTTTTTTAGAAAAATAAAAGAATTAGAAAAAAAACTATTATAACCCAAACATTTAAAAAAATATATATATTTATATAAAAAACATATTTAAAAAACTTGGTACAAAAAATTATTTAAAAAACATCTAAAAAAAATTTTACATGGTGATAGCGGTTTCCAGGGTTAGTTTCCACGGTTAGTCATCTCCATTGTCTGTCTCATGGACCACCGACGACTCGAGATGTGCGTGCCATGAATTTCACTGCGCGAGTTCCCGGAACCTGAATTCATCTTGAAAACCCTGCAATATTCTTCTCCGAAAACCCTGCAATATTCTTCGGGGGTCGTTGTCACGGGCCCCTTAAGTTAGGGGAGATTTTGTCAATGGAGCCATTAATGCTCCATGTTGTTTTTGGCTTTGATTCTGGCACTCCTCAAGGTTATGCCAATGTGGCAGTTCTCACGCCTCTATTGCATGTGTTGTGGGGCTCATTGCATGTTTCTAGGTTTTCAATATTACTCCATTAAGGGCTAAGGTTTTTCAATAATTTATGTAGCAAGTCCCACGAAGGATCAATAGGTGTAATTATAGGGAAGGTGTTTTTTCTAAACGGTTGGGTTGGGAAAACAATGTTCATCTCAACTAATCTCATTTCTTCCTCCTTAATGCAATGAAAATATCACACATGAAAAGGGTTCTAGCCATTTTACCTTATGCATAATATAGAAATATAGTGGATTTTTCACTTTGAAATTATCCAAATATTGAAGTGTTCTACTAAAAATTAAAAGATTTTATATTTAATGATTTAGTTTTTCAAAATAATTTTTCAAAATCTTATATTTCTTCATTGTATCTTTACAATTTTATAGAAATTAAGAGTTTTTATATTTTCAAATATATTTTGCCTGGTAATCACATTTCAAATATATTCTTCTGAGTAATCACATCATTAATCATAGAATTACCAAGTGTAGTTCATCATCAAGAAAATGATGATTGGCTGATCAATTTCATGAGGAGAATGAGAATGAACTACACTTCTCCAATCATAACCCAATCATCATTCTCTTGATAATAAACTACACTTGATAATTTGAAATGCTTCTATTCTATAATTGATGATATGATTACCCAAAAAATCTATTTGAAAATGAATTTCGATCACAAACTTTTACATTCTCAAATTTGATCCCTACCCGAAATGGAATAGTGGTCGCTGACGAACGTCGATTATTTGAACGAATGCAGCTTAGAATTTCTACGAGATTGGCTGATGTATCCTTTTTGAAACGTTGTAGAGATGCATCTGTCATTCCATTCTTCGGTGGGGTGATGCAGGTTCGAATTGTCCCCAGCTTGGTTCTTGCATTAAACGACTCCCTCCTATTAACTATTCCTCCCCTCACAACCGTCTTTTAAACCGATGTTCGTACTCTGGCTGTAGGAATATTGTTAACGAACTTCGTTCCCCTTCCTCATGCCCTAATACCCCTTCTTTTTCAAGCCCCTCTTCTGAGTCAAGCAATGCATTTATGCCTAATTCCTCGTATGATTCTAACCCCGCCTCCCTACCTGATCCCTCTTCCTCTTCATCCTCTTTTGAACCCAACTTCAGGCCTGCAGCTTCGTTGGTTTTGACCCCCATTCTGTCAATTCCTACCCGCTCGAGAATATGAATATTGTTAACGAAGGTGTTGAGGTTAATAATTCGATTTCCCATCTATATTTAAGATTTTATAATAATAGTAATAAATAATTTTGTATTAATAATAATAATAATAATAATAATCATAATCATTTTTCTTTTAATTTTAATAAAGATATTAATCTTTCTAGGTTTTATTGTGACGTTTCAGACTTTTCCATTTAAAAAAAAAGTCTCAATTTTGCTTTTGCTCCTAGGAAGATTTCTTTGTCAAATATTATTTGTAGCATTGAATTTGGCATTTAGGACTTATCTGAAATTTTGAAAGATTGACATTAGATATTAGCAAGTCTAAATTTAATGCTCTTAAATCCCTTAATCAAACCCCCGATATTGTCATTCTTAAAGGTGATAAAGGTGGCGTTGTTGTGATCATGGATAAAGATGAATGATAAAAGGAAGATGCTTGACCATTTGTGTAACAACGAGAGTTACAAGAAGCTGGCAAAAAACTCCATCAATAAGGTTTCTAAGAGTGTGGCGCCTGCTATTAAATGTAGCAGCTCTCTAGGTTCCATGAGGCAGAAGCTTATTGAAAGCAATCCTATCACCCCTAGGATTTCTGGGCTTCCGAAAATTCATAAAGATGGTGTTCCCCTTAGACAGATTGTTAATACTATTGGTGGTCCCACTTATCTCCTAGTGAAGTATTTGGCTCGCAAGCTTAAGCCTCTGGTTGGTCATACGAATTCTTTCATTAAAGATTCCTCTTCTTTTATCAATGAGTTAAAGGGCTTAAAATTCGAACCGAATGACACTCTTTTGAGATTCGATGTTGCACTTTGAAACCCTGAAGTTGGGAAACACTTTTTGGTAGGTGGCCAAAATTTGGGTGAAATTTTTTTTTTCTCGTTCGAGAAAATAGTCAACTCAATTTCTCAACTGAGAGTTTTTAGAATTTTCGTCCGAGAGATTTTTAATGTTTCAGCCAAGAGTTAGATTGGGCTTGACCGGAGTTAAACTACTCTCGGACGAGAGTTAAGTATTTTCTCGTCCGAGAGTTTTATTGACATAAAATCTCGGGTGAACTCTTGGATGAGAGTTTTAAAACTCTCGCCCTAGAGTTGTTTAAACTCTCGTCCGAGAGTTTAGATTCTCTTACACTCTCGTCCGAGAGTTTTATGCTTATAAAAAACTCCAAAATCCTGTCTCCCCCGACATTCTGCAAACCCCTGGCCGTGAAAACATGTACACCAAAGCACAAGTCCTGTCGTGTTCGAGCCACCTCAGCGAGCGAGTTCGCCACCGTGAGCAACCCATGATAACGATATCTATTGCCAGGTAAGTCTCAAATTTGATTTTTTTAGGACATTAAGCATTGGAAGCAGAATTATTTTTCATATAGGAAAATAGCAATAAGAAAAACTTAGTTTTAGATTGCTTATAGTGCTGCAAACCTCTCTAGCTTTCCTCTCACGTTTCCCTTAGATGGGGAAGATGAAGAGTATAAATGTTCAATTTCAGCACACCAGTAAACTGGGTGAATGTAGGGTTTGATTTGTAATATACAAAATAGCAAGGGAAATATTACTGAGCAGGTGGTCTGCCTTATTTTGATTATAAACAATTGATAACTTTTTTATACACAATTGATCACCAACTACATAAGGAAAATGCCTATACTATCCCAATCTGCCTAAATATTTTCGCCAGCACCAACAACTATTTTTATCCAAGAATGCATTGTTGTTCTATCGATCAGAACAACAATTGTGTAGTTACACAATCATGACAAAATAATCCAAATGAAGGGACAACTACATTTTTTGTCACTGAAGAAAAACTCTAACAACATTAACACCCCATCACAAAATATCATAATTTATAAACTTAACACTATAGAATTTATTCCCTGTCAAGTTGGACTGTCTTCGGAGTGCATGGAAGCTGAAGCATGGAGCAATTGTTTACTGAAGCAATCTCAATACGATGGCGTGGATCATACATATTCTCATCTCTCAATGCTTGTAATATAACTTCTAATGATGCTTCCCTGCATTAAGAGGTTAAAATTGCTCCATTCAATGCTTTCTCAAATGTAGAATATAAATTATTGCCAATGCCAAGATTTCAAAAATTATAAAATTTGATCATGTTTAGTGGAAAGGGAATCATATGTCATTTTAACCATGTTTAGTGGAAAGGGAATCGAATGTCCTATTGACACTTTCCCAAGACAACTTTTTTTTACATGACATTCGTAACAAGATTGTTCTACAGTGGAAATATTACAAGTAAATAGAAAATTATTACCTTTTTATAAGGATGTTGTACAAAGTCTTAAGAATGGGACATAGCTCCATAGGAATGACCTCCTTTTTCCTCTCTGGGTGGATGACACTTAACTCGGTTGGAAAATAAATTCATAAAATTCTTCCATGGTTGATGCACCCTATATTATAAAAAACAGAAAGTAACCATTCATATTTCTGCAATATGGAATTTGATACTGCATTTTCAACCATAGATACTCTGCCATCTTTGGATTATGAACTTACTTTTAAAGCATGCCAAGGACAGCTAAAATGCTTTTGGGTCTCCTTGGAAGCTTTCCAAAAGCAATTTTCCCATTTTGTGCTTGCTATGTCTCGTTTAAACTATGAAACATGTATTTTAGCAATAAATGAAAGAGAAAAAGAAAAATATTGTCTGAGCTCAAAATTGGATTTAAACTTGTATCATTCCTTTTCCTTGTATGTTGTCCCCCATGTTTGGCCTAATTTCTCCCTTTGCAATCCATTGACCACACCACACATTTCTTCCTTTCAGCAATGTCACATATGTATTAGCCAGAAGTGGGCCTGCCAATTTTTTAGGTTCTTCTGCCAACAAATGTGTTATATAGATCATCTCTGACGTGCAGTGAGCAAAATAGACAGATTTTCTTGTAGCACTCTCATTTTTTAAAGCTGAAACCATACCTGTACAGGAACTAAAAAGTATCAACATATTTTGTATATGCATAGTGAAACATCAATTCATCATTATTTATAGGTTTAAAGGAAAATTAAATTCAGATAGAAATGACAACAACTCAAGGCATGTGAAATTTTCCACGGGAAGATAACGAATGCCTTTGAAACAAATTGTATGTTTATGCAATTCTTTGAGATGCCAATTGCAACACTCAATCACTATTATTGGGCATAGTAGCCAAAATTCAAAACTCAAATCTAAAACCAATGAAACTATACAAAATTTGTCACAAGAACTGAATGAAAGCGCAAGAAGCAACCATGAGACCACTTTTTTATTCTAAATAGTAAATACTAGTTGACTGTTAAATTTAACAATTGATAAGACTGTCTTGCCCACAGCACCTACGAATTTATTTCTGTGTTGCATGTTTTTGCTACAGATTGCTCCATGGAAAACATATCATAAATTCATTAAATGCCCAATTGTCATTGAGAAAATCAGGTCCATACATGAATACCAAAATCAGAGAACTTGAAGAAATACTAAACGAAGTGAGAAGAAAATTATTACCTGCACCTATTTCATATACATTTTTAAGACCTCCCATGACTTCATGCGTGACAAGGTCTGGATTATCCCATACTATAAAATGTGGCTGATGAAGGAAGTTTGCTAGGGTTTTGCCCACTTTTCTGACCCACATATTCGAGCATTAGCATACTCCTTGTTGTACACTTCTGAAGCTATATTTGGTCCTCCTAGATAGATTATATTTGATATAGGAACATTTGTTTCACACAAAAAATATCATTCATAAGATCAATACTCAATAAATCCACACCACATAAACTATTTTTATCTTCTTCACAGTGGATTGATCACGGTCCTCAGATGCAAACAATAAACACTACAAAGACAACAACAGGCTTTGAAAGTAATAGGATAACTTTCAAACTAGATTGAAATGCACACCTTAAATCTAACAAATAAACTGATCGGAAAATTCCATTACACCATAGTTGCATAATAACAAGGGCAAAGTGGATAATAGGCAAGACATTCTGCTAGAGTTTATTGCTAGTAAAAGTATTCAACACAAATTTACAATATCCAAGATAAGATGCATTTTCTTTGGTTTCAACATCAATTTTAGCAGGCGAAGCTCAAATGAATACGCCACACTTACTAGATACCTACGTTCTAGCATGGCATGGGAGCTATACAAATGATTGTCAAGGATCTAGGTACTAGATTCAATGTCTATCATTTCAATTTATTAGCATTACATTATGTTAAACATATCATCAATTTGCAAATCCAAAGGTTTAGAATATGTACAACCCCATTGACTAAGCAATGAAATTGCTAGATGGAGAAGGTCCTAAGTAGATTTGTGGCAGCGGTTTTAGCAGGTCCTAAGCTAGGCATATGTGCTGACAACATGACTAATGGAGTGAGTTCTGATTTAAATATTGTCCATAGACCTACTCAATCTTCTAATGGCGACTTTTGACCTCATGTAACAACATATGAAATCATTGGTTGATGACATGACTATCGATTGATAATTTGTTTTCTGATTTGTTTATGAGGGGCAGAAATTTGATTTGATACTATAGCAACAATGGCATCAGGTGAGCCCTCCAGATACCTCTCCATGAGAGGAGGATTATCAGGTACATTGCATGTTTATTTATGTCATGTTTTCAATTAGGTTATATTTATTGTTCGTTGTGAAAAATTGATTAATGTGAAAAAAATTTGTCCTGCACAAGTGGACGTACTCATATGACTCGTGCACCTAGACACCAAATCGAACAAGAGGAGCCCCATAGACCTGTTCACATTTGTCCCCAATTTCTTAGATCCCATTTTGAGGGGGTATATTCTACACGGTATAGGTACACATTATATTGCTAGTTAAAATGTTCAAGTTTACGTTATATTCAATGTTGAACAGGTGGATTTTTTTTTCAAATGACATGTGTTTAATGTGAAAACATTATGCTCCATAGGTGAAAATGTAGGAATTGGGGTTGGCCCTATTTCTGATGAGGGACAAAGGAGAAAAGTGTCTCAGCTTGTGGCATCCATCCCACACTGGGATAGATCTCGTTCAGGTAAAATATAAAGGAAAAATTATTGTTTTATGTATGTTTAGTGTGAAACTTATTGTGTGTCTCATATACTTGTGTGATAAAACAATTTAATGTTTTGTACAGTGGCTAGTAGAGACCTTCATTCCTCGGAAGGGAACAATCCTAGTCCAATGAGCGAAGAGGATGAGATAGTTTTTCCACGAGGTATTTTCAAATGACCAGACAAGTTTTTTAAATACAAAATTTCCTTATAGTTTATTTAATTTTTAATGTGTAATAATTTAACATGTTATAGGTGGTGGTCGCCACCCTCCTAAGGGGAGCCCGTTCATGAGTTTTATCAAAATTCAAGCTATGAGCCCCTTTACACCCATCTCGGTGATATTGCCAAGGAGATGCCTTGGGAAGACACCATCTTCTTACTTACTATTGATGGGATGAGGGAAAATTCCATGAGATTGCACAATGAATTGCAAAGTTGAAATCTCTCTGCCCCTTGTCGAGATTGTCTCCAAATTGCTTTGCACAATTTGGAGAGTTTGATAGAGACTTATCGTGGGGTTGGACAATCAACCCAAGTTTTTTTTACATGATGCATAGGAGGAGAGCGTCAGTGATTGGTATCCACTCCTACAATGAAGTTAAAAGTAGGGCTGCTAAAGAAATGGCCTTGTCATTATTTGACTTGCGGCCTGAAGACAAAAAACGTCTGAAGATTGCAAAATTCAATGATCCCAATATTGCACCTTATATTTATGAGAAGTTCCTGTATGCATACGGGAAGTTCCCAAATAATGATGAGGTGCCACAATATTTTTTTAGGATGTTGTATGCACAATTCTGAGAGCACATGGACCCTAACTATACAGATATAAGGTCCAAATTCTATGGATATGGAAAAGGTTGTACATATGAATGACCTGATGCTATGCGAGATGTTGGGTTTAGGCCTCCAACACCTCGTTTATAACCTTGACCACCTAGGGTAGTTACACTTCCAGAGGAGTTAGCACTTATCTCCAGTGCTGCATCTCAGATGAGGGAGAAGATAGAAGAACATATTGCAGCTTCTTTAGGAGGGGTGGAAGTCATCTTAGGGACAAGTCAACCTTCATCTAGTGCAGGAGTTCATTCATTTGTGAATATTCCAAATGACGTGTTGAGGGAGATGGAGCGAGATGAGCTTCTGGAGTATGCATCCTCCTGTAGAGACCACTACGAACGAGTCATTAGAAAACAAATGCACACTATGGGTGAGGTATGTTCAAGCATGTTTTGATCTATTTTAAATTACACATATGAGATAGAGTGCATGTAACATGTTTTTTTGGTGTATATACATTTAGTCTCAAAAATCTTACACCAAATTATTTAACTTATGCAGTTTACAACATTCTTAGATCAGCATTGCTTTGCCCATGATCCTCATTCTATAGATCATGGACATGATCATGTACAGGTGCCACATTCATTAGCATATATCTATATTTTTGTACGTCAAATTGAAAATGAATTTATGTCACATAATTTTATATGGTATGAGTCTTAACATTATGGAATTTTCAGGTTAGCGCTACACATGAAGGGCTTCCTAAAGACATGATACCTTCATATGTTCCAATGGTCTCACAGGTAATATCTATCTAGATTTTTACGTTAAATTGAAAGTGACTTTAAGATTAACATAATTATATATGTTGTGGCTCTTAAAGCTATTGAATTTTCAGGTATGTGCTACACATCAAGGTGTAATGTTTCTTTTTCAGAAACATTGTCAATCGACAAGGAAATCTATTCCAGAGATAGACTGAAGGGGCATTTACTGGTTTGCCACCTTCATAAAGAAGGATGAGCTCTAGAGGCTTCCTGGCCCACTATCAGGCTCTGTCTATAGATTTTTTTCAAGGGACAATATTCCCAAGAGAGAAATACAACAAGATTGGGAATCTTTCAAGATAACCCAAAAATGCAGCTACAGCAATATAAGACATAAACTGGAAATATCAGTGAATAAACATTATGCCAAAATGTATTGAAACACTTGAGCCATTTTATTATGAATAACAACAGAAAAATGATACAATGAACATCAAAAGAATAAGGCAAGAAGCCTTCCATGAAAACTCATGCCATAATACAAAATGCTACTCCATAGCAGGATGCCCATGAATAGGGACTGCGCATTCATAGAAGGGAGACTGTTGTACTGAGTGAAAAACATCATGGATATGCATATACATGGCTCATACATCATTGGGAGAGCTGATATCATCTCCCAATCACTACCTCAAGTCAATCCTAGAAGGATTGGTTGAAATATGCAAAACTTATGAAATGCCAGAGTTGTTGGGTAGCAGCAGCAACTCAATACATGGAATGGAATGGAGAAGGTTGTATGGCTGAAGCTGATGAAGAGCCCTTCTCCTTTAGAAATATGAAGTGCAAGGCTGGCCCTTACACCAAAGATCCCACCCTCTGAAATATCTGCAACACCCTCACTGCAAATGTGCTCCAACTAGAACGCAGTCTATGAGAGGGTCTGCGTTGTAACTGATGGAAGTGTTTGGCCTCCTGCCAATGATAGTGGAATAAGCTCGAGAACCATCCTAACTAACCTCTCAGAAGTATAGAACCTCCCTCATCTGAAATATAAACTCCAAATGGTTTGTGGAAACCTCCCCAGCAACATCCAGCAACACTGCACAATATCTGCTACAGAGACTGCGCTGATGAAGATGGGAGAAAGTTTGGCCTGCTTCCAAAATCTACAAATGAGCTCAATAACACTCCTCAATGATGTCTCCACTAAATGGAGACTCCTTTCTCTGCAAATCAAGTCCCGGAGTGATGTGGTGGAAGCCTCCACTGCAACCCCAGCAACACAATGTCTTCTTGCTGCAAGAATAACGCTGTGAGGGAAGAGAATGCTTTGGCCTTGAGCGAAGATGTGGAGAGAGCTGAAGATCAATTCCTCAAGAGGCCTCTCATGAGGAGGAAGGAATCCTAAATAGGAATTCCCCCAGCAACTCTGCTAAACAGCAGGAGTATGCTCCTTGTCTCTCAAGACAACGAAATCAATAATCCATTCATGAGCAAAAATGGTTGTCTTGCCCTCCTCTTATACAATTGTGAGCTCCCTCTCCATGGGCCCCACTTCATTATGGTTTTCCTTCTCAAGGAGTCTTCCCTCCTTCTCTATTGCATTGTACCACAATTTTCTTTCCACCTCATAGCCTGCGTAGTTTGACTTTGGTCAACTTGACCTAGCCACTTTGCAAAATAGCCCCCTTTCACACATGGAGGTGTGAAATAAAATACAAAAATGATCCCTTCTAATAATATGAGGGATTTTATTGTGCTTTTCATTATTCATGGGTCTCCTTACCCATTTATTCTCCACCTATGTGAAATTAGCAAAAATTAATGTTCCAATTTTCTGCATGAAAATTTTGGAAAATTACACAAGGGTTGCCTGAAGAGATTATTCCTTCTTAGGTTCCATTCGTGACATAGGTATAGATACTTTTCGTTAACCATATTTATTATGTTTATTATATTTCTTTTCACAAAATTTTCTATTAACTTGTGCTTCTACTTTTCAGGCTACAAATGATATTGAGATGATGCAAATTGAGCCCCAAGGAGATCGTGTAGGCTTTTGGTCAGAGAGTCTACATTTTTAGGTGAGTTTAATTGTATAGTGGATGTAGGCATCTACCAACAACTTGAACTTTTGTTGCACATACTTCCAATCTTGTTATTCCTTTCAATAGTTGACACAAGAATTTATGCTATCGAATTGAAATTATGCTAAAAAGGTAGTCTGATAATGTCATGAAGGGAGCGATTAATGCAATTACGTTATTTGTTTTATCATTTCATGCTTTACTTGTAAATGAATCACCTTGGAGGTGATTGATAGAAGATTGAACAAGTGATGTGTGATTCACAATGTCAACTGCATCCCCAACATTGTCATTGAGGATGAAGCCTTGGTGCAAAGTCGTGGATACAATTTTCTCCTTAGTCTCTGTGGGGAGCTAAAACATGTCCCTATAGAGGATTTCTACTCTCCCATGATTGGTAAGCCTAAAACACACCCAATATTCACAAAAAAATTTCAAAATTGCAGAAAAACACCTTTAAAGATGATTGAGCATTTCTTTAAAGGTGATACAAATGAATCATCTTTATAGAATGAAGAAACATCAAGAACAAAGATAGGGAAATAGTGCTTGTTAGAGATAGTTCTTCACAATGATTCAAATGAATTTCATCCATTTCAGAATGAATGTTATGTTGTTGTCTGAGCGAAAAGAGATCTCATATGTTGTAGGTGTTTCGGGGCATTGATTTGCCACTGCATCTATGCTACCTTCACTCATTGTATCTATTTGCAAGACATGACCTCCTTTAGCTCTTATTCAAATATGGAGTGATTGACTTTCTGTTTCTAATCCAATTTTCTTGGTTCCCTGTTTTGAAGATTTAAAAGATCGTGATTGTCTTGATTTCCATTCAATTTCAGGCTTCTACCATTGGATTTTTTCCATAGAACAACTTGGGTGGATATTTTTCACACTGTTAAGAATATCTTTAGAAGATTGTTGATTTTGTGTGGAAGGACTTGAAACTGGGGATGATGGACGAGGTATTCCATTTTACAAAACATCATTTGAATTTCCTATGAACTTCATCCTAATATTATGTTCTCTTCTATGATTTTGTACAACAATGGATTCATTATTATAGAGATTTGAAAATCCTTTGGAATTAGGCCTAACTGATTGTTGATCCTTGAGAGATTTTTTTTTTCCCATATATTATCTCTTGATGTTTTGAACTTCTAGGCTGAGGTAATGAGCTCACTTTGCTTTGATTATTTCAAAACCCTTCCAAGGGAATAACGAAAGAATTACTTGAGTTTTTTACCAATTTGGCAGGCTTCATTATCACTATGGGAGCCTGAAAATCTTTTCCAGAGTTAAAAATTCCAAACCTTAATTGATTGACTTGGATTTCATGTGCTCTATAAACAGTTTTTCCTTCTAGGGAGATTTTGGAACTAGGGGTGTAATCAAATCCATTCTCATGATGATTGAATTTTTCTTTTGCAGAATCTAGAAGACTTTTATTATTCATTTCTTTCAGAATTTGTTTGAGAGTTTTGAGATCCTTACCACAATGTTCATGCTCAAGTCATTTCAGCCTCTTTTCAAATTCACTGTAAAGAACTTGGGACGACCTCTAATTCTTTTTTGGCATCTGAGAAGCTATGAGATTTAAAATCTTTTCTTTGGTAACTATAAGATTCATTCTATTTTCTCCCTGGGGTAGGTTCAATGGGACACCTCTGCATCATCATTGATTTTGGAATTGCATCAAGATGCTTAAGCCAAGGTGACTTCCAACTTTGACATCTGCTCGGTGGTCCCAAAACTCTTTCATTTTTTTCGTCAACAAAATCTGATCTCTCATCACTACATTGAGTTTCGAAATGGTGCTTCTTCAATGTATCCAATAGATTCCATAGCCTTACAATATTGGAAGCTTTTCCTCGTCTCTGGAGAAATTCTTAAACCAATTTTTCCTTCAGTTTGTGACAGATATAATGCACCATTTTTTTCAAAAGTTGGGTTTGAATTACCTGGGATCTCTTCTAAGCCCATTAGATGAGCAACAACACTTGGAGAATGCTTTCTTTCACTATTTTGATATTCCATTTCTATTAAATATCCATTACAATGGTTGTGGTTGAGCATAGTCTTGGGTGTGTCCATGCCAAAATAATTGTTTTTCAACTCATAATTTCTTGAAATTTCTCTATTGTCCAAAGATAGTCTTGGAGCTTCTTGGGGATTTAATGAAGGAGAACGAGGGATGTCTCTGCCATCATATGAGAACCTTGGATAGTCCTTCGAAAATGAAGATCTTGAGCATTCTTTCAATTCAAAAGGTCTTGTTGGCTCTTTATTTTCTACAAAATTCCATGGAGCCTCTCTTACTCTTTTGTATGTTATTAATTTTAATCTAAGGTATTGTGTCCAATTCCTTGTTCAATGTCATATATTATTGTACTATTTTGGTTTAATGTAATATAGATCAAGGTTGGGATTGAAGGTTTTTGAAATAGTGGTGTCAATCATATGGGTTGAGCCCATAAAGCTTTCCAATGTTTGAGTGAAATAATATTTGAATAGTTCATGAAAAGAATATGTAGGCATGTTCTCTACAGAGTATTATCGAGTTCATGTATATTTTAATGTGGTGGAAGATAGTTTGAGGTTATCAGTGTTGATAAACATAATAATGTTATAAGAAATTGTTAGTTCTATAATGCTATATGCACACTATTTATTCCTATCCCATCCTATTACATACATTTTTCATTGATTGGACAGATACAATATTTGTGAGAATCTATGAGGATAGGATGTATTTGCTGAGGGCTGTGATTGTTGGAGCAGCTGGGACTCCATATTAGGATGTTTTTTTCTTCTTTGATATTCATTTTCCATATGAATATCTTGACATACCACCTGTAAGAACTTAATTAGAACTGTTTTATTTTAAATTGAATTTGAGATCAAGATTTGTTTTCAACTTCAATATGGAGGTCTCATAATTTTGTTTTTAACTTCAATATGGAGGCATCATTTCACTTTCTGTTGGTTTTTAATTTTGCAGTTAGTACACTACCATTATTGTGGGTTATGGTTGAATCTGAATCTATCTGATAATGGGAAAGTGTGTTCAAAGTATTTTAAACACATGGACAGGCAGAGGAAATGAAGTGTGGAACCTGTCATTATCAAACGTTCTACAAGTCCTTGTTTCCATTCAAGGATTGGTACTAAATGCTAATCCTTACTTTAATGAACCTAGATATGAAAAATGGTTTGGTTCAGCTAAAGGGGAGAAGGAGTCTCTAGCCTACATAGAAAACTCCTTTCTCCTATCATGCAAGTCAATGTTGTACATACTACACATGCCCCCAAAGGTAGAATCTAGGCATATTTTCAGTTCTAATTATTTTTTTTTTAACCCTTTTATGTTGAATCATTTTAAATCGAGTGACTATCATTTGTGCAGCATTTTGGAATGTTTGTTAAAAATAATTTTCAAAAACGAGGTCATTGTATTCTTCGTGCATGTGATGTGTATGTGAAAGGGGCTCAAGTTGGATCACTTTCAGAAGATTGTCTGTTTCCATCAAATGTTGTGGTAGAGTCTGAGAACAAGAGTACTAGTAATGTTGCAGTGGAGTCTAAGAACAAGAGTATTAGTTTTGTTGGCTTCAAGCTTATGTTGCTTAAAATTGTTCCTAAACTTATTTCAGCCTTCAATGAAATTGGAGTAGATTGCCAAGCATTTCAGCAGTCAATAGCCAAATAATCCAAAGGACTATGTGGATTTTAAGGTCATGTATTAATCATGAACAAATTCCATCAAAAATATGATGCGCTGGATTATTAATTAGTCAATGCATAAGCATTATTTTTTTAAAAAGGCTTTGTTGTATTCGGGACATCAAGTTAGTGTGGAAGGAGTCACTGTATCCACAAATCTGCTACAAAATTTTTAGATTCTGAAACATGGTTGTCTATTTTCCATGTTGTTCTTAATTATATATGGAACATCATCATTAGGGGCTTCAAAGGATCGATGATGCTATTACCCTTGTATAAATTTCAAGGGCCTGAGGCCATGGAGAATTCTGATAAAAATATCTAAAAAACATTGTAGAGACTGTGGACACATTGAAGGCAGACATGAATATCATCAATGTCTGTCTCATAGTACATTTCTAGTAGCCTTTCAAAAACTCACTAGGATTGTAGAAAAGATCATTTACCATGATCTACTTGAAATGCTGGTGTTATTGAAATTAAAGAAGACATTTACTCAATTCCCCACTGATTGAGGGGTTGGTTTCTTTCTTTTGTGCCTTTAGACAGGTTGGTGTATTTGAAACTCTCTTATGCAGGAAATTTGACATCCATCTTTGCATAATCTTTCCCTTATTCTAGGGAATGACATGAGGATGAAGTTTCCAACATGTTTCCACCAAATTCCCTTTCTTCTAGCATTGACTAAAATAATCTTTATGG
The DNA here is from genome assembly GCA_034641835.2 of Pinus albicaulis. Classification (NCBI taxonomy): domain Eukaryota; kingdom Viridiplantae; phylum Streptophyta; class Pinopsida; order Pinales; family Pinaceae; genus Pinus; species Pinus albicaulis. Next base: position 1,298,859,076 of record CM076581.1, on the reverse strand, counting down.
CTACTCTTGTTGCTTACAACAACCTTCTCATTTTTCTCTGCACGTTGTTTTGGAGAGGGGCAGTACGAGCCTCTGTTCTTCCCAATGCACATGAATTCATTCTCAAAATCTTGCTTCCATTGGCATGTAGCAAAAACATGATTAGTTTTACCACAAAACGTTGCCACAAAATGAGCATCCTTTGCTTCGCTTTATGCACCTTATTCACAACGAAAACAAGAGATTGAATTTGATTTACCATATTTCTATGGGCTACCCTTCAGCTCCACTAATTTGTTCACTTTTCCCTTCAACTGTTTAGATGTTTTTAAATTCTTAAAGGTTCACTTAATTATACTTCTAAATACTTGTTTGAACTTGTTGTAGTGGATTCCTTCTTTCTTCAATTTATTTCCTTCTACTGCTATTCAAGGTTGGTTGCTTTTTCTTGGATGTGGTTTCATTCTTAGCCCCAATGGCCTTCATGCATGAAATCTTCCTTACAGGAATGATTTATCCTTCAGTTGCACCCAAAGGTGCTATACATTGGGAAGCTTTCGAACATTCGTCATGCATCACTATCCGACCAAAGTAACTAAGTCCTCCATGTTGCTACCAGCATTCAAGCATTAGTTGTTTTATGTATGGCCTGACTGTCAGAATTTTTGACCTTCTCAGGTGATATTTTCTAATCAATTTTGTCTAAAATTTGGAAAGGATTTCTTGGAATGGAAAGTCTAATTTTGGTAATCTACACAATCTAAGTGCCGCTGGGGATTTTTGAGGGCACCGAATCCATTTATGTATTCGAAAACACATTGTAAATAGTGAAAATTCGTTATCTCATGAAAATTTTCATCGTCGAATTCCGATCAAAAAGATGAAAATGATAAAAGCATCTGATGGTTAGACTGTTCCATTGTTTTATCCCTTGGCCATTATTTCCGATCCCTTGCCTGCAAAAGCACATCTTCATGTACAACATCAAACCTATTCCTTTTGTATGCTTCTCGAAGCTCCTAATGAATCCTTTTGTTGATTCGTATTGAAAATTGTCCTGTAGTACAATCTTCATTGCTATCTTGCATTGCTCATCTGGTTTCTTTGCAATGGAGATCTATACCTTTTTAATCTCTTCGACATCTTCTTAGATATTATGCATTGACTCATTGGCTACTAAATCTTCTTGCAACTTCACTAGTGTGATTTTGCAACACTTCTACTTGTTCCATGCTCTTCACAAAACCATTCGTTAGATCTATCCTTTTAATCTCCTCAACATCTTGGAGATGATGCATTAACTCCTAGGTTGCTAACTCTTCCTACACTTCAGTGCAATGTGCTTGTGTAGCTCTTCTACTTGTGTCATTCTCTCCATGGCATGACTGGGTAGTTGTGTAACATTTCCTTGCAATTTAGAAATTTTATTCGTTACATAAATGAGGAAGCCTTATGTTGTTTGTAGCTTAGGCTACTGCTCTTCATTCTCTTCAATGATCTTGCCACTAAAAATTTCTCAACTCACGTTTTTTGTTCTGAATTTTTTCCTTAACGGCATATAACTCCTCCAGTATTTGTCCTAAAAGCTTTGCACATCATTTCCTTACCAATACGATATGTAATCACTCAGCCTGCCTTACCAATACGATATGTCACTCAGCCAATTTGTCGATCACTAATTATCAATACAAACACTATTAAATTTTAAATGTGGAATGTATGCACTTATATTGATTGTACCACTGTGTATTATCATTGCAATTGATTTTTTGATTCTTTACACTATTGTGTATTCATTAAAGAATTCAAAATAGTAGGCTCACACAAACATTTGCATGTAGGAACATAGATTTGTCAAAAAAACCCACAAAGGAAAACCCCCATCAAAGAGGAGGCCTACTAGACTCCAAGAAATCCCATAAAGGTGTAGATTACTATTCAAGCTCAACAAGAGTGTGTTTGATCCTATGTTGATGACTCAAGGCTGCAAGAAAGGTAAACTACCTTCAATCCTACACTTGACAATGCTAGGGAAAATCTAGCATTCATCTCAAGCTTCTTACCTGTGGAATTAGAGACAAACATTCAGCAAGAGCCCTCCTCTTAGAGAACACATGATCAGAATACTAATGATGTTATTACCCTTTCAAACAAATCTTTTAGTAAAATTTAAAAGTGAACCTCATACAAACCTCATCAGAAAATTTGAATTTGAATCAAACTTAATCCTTGCCAAACTCAAATTTGAACCTGAACCGTGTGACTTAGGTTGTAGCATTTAAAGTACAACTATGAACCAAGTTCCATTTTTGGATTACATTCTCAAGGATATTTTTCTTTAGAAAATTTATTAACTGTGTATCCACAAATCACAATACATGAGTTTCTTTTGAAAGAGGCTCATTCTCCCTCTTACAAGCAGAATTTTGGTGTCAATAAGGAACTTCAATATCTCCAACACAATTTTGATTAACCATCAATATGGAATAATATTGAATCCTTCATTCGTGAGGGTTCCATTGTAGCACAACAAAGCCTAATAACAAGAAAATAGGCTTGTATCAACCACTACTAGCTCCCTATCAACCATAGGAGTCTATCTCCGTGGACTTCATCAGAAAATTAATTAGTCATTCAATCACACCATAATTACACCTTTATGCTAGTATCTCATTTTTCTAGCATCATCAATTTCATTCTTTGCAATAAGACTATCCAGCATCAATGCACATTCAAAAATAGATTTATGATTTTCACATCTATGGATACACTTTTTCCTTCCACTCACCATTATTTCAAATCACAATTTTTTGTTTTTGAACCAATTTTTTGAAGTCAAACATCTTGAGTTGAGCTATGTGGGAAACTTATTGAAAATTTTATAGAAACACATAACTCATAGGAAAATTCCTTTATGCAATAGATCTCCCCTGCACTTCAGTGCTACAAAGGTGTGATTTGTAGTGTAAAAGTTTTCCAGAAAATATTTATAACTACTTAAGGTGATAGCACAAGACAGAGAAGTAAATTATGGCAATCATTAATGTCAGTGGGTGGGTCAATGTTAACTCCATGTCAATCTTTTATTGCAACTAAAAATCAATTTCATTCTTTGCAGTAAGACTATCCAGCATCAATACAAATTCAAAAACAGGTTTATGCTAGTATCTCATTTTTCTAGCATCATCATTTTCATTCTTTGCAGTAAGACTGTCCAACATCAATGCACATTCAAAAACATATTTTCCTTACTACAAGGAGATGGAAAATAAAAGTAGGAGACCTCCATCATGAGAAGATACAATAATGAAGAGATTAGCCACATCAAATCTAAACTACAGGAGGGTCTTCAAATGATGGAGTACATGACCCATACCTTCTTCAAAAATCACTTTCCCCTATATTTTTGAATTGACACACCTAACTCCTATGTTTATTTTTACATAGTAATTGAACACTTAATACAATTTATCATTATCATAAATCACAAACTAAAATTTATGTGTACATATAATTGGAGAATTACTGCTCTTAAGGTGAAAGGATTTGCTAACTTGTCTAATTAATTAACTTGACCCTAGATAAATAATGAAAGAATAATATTTTGGAAATATAAAAAGTGATGAGAAACCCAAAAGTCATCTTTTCATCCCTTTAAACCCACATGCTAGAGTTATGCACATTCAATTTCTAATTAATGAATAAATTCCTTGATTATTATTCTTATTGAATTGTAAATGCATTCATGACATGCTATGAGTTTATTAAGTACATCTCTAATGCTAATATGATATGCATTTGAAACTAAGTTTGTATGTGCATTACTTGTGTACTTAGAATTGTGTGCATTAATTGTTTTCCATGGAATGATTTTAAGTTTGATGTGATGCAAATATGATGACATTTGATATCAAAACTAAACTAACAATACAAGAATATATATGTAATTAAATATTCATTCATCACCATCACATCCGTGCAAAAAAAAGGGCGAGTTAATATCATTTAGGAGTAAACATCATGGACACATTAAATCACCACAACTTAATTATCTAGCAAAGCACCCTTATCCAGTAGATCATAATATATTTTTCATACCAACACACATCTAACCATCCACATGTCCATTTATTTGAAAGAAATCCACAATATAGTCTTAAACTATATAAATTCCAATACATTGTAGTAATTATATGTTCTAACCCTAGAATCAAAGTTCATTGTTCATCTTGAACAATGTGTTCCACTCATATGAAATGTGCTAGTGGCAAATTTTCCAGAATGGCATCATGATCATCTATCGATAACCTCCATTGTTGCCATTTTTTTCTAATCTTCACTTGCTTCAACTGCAACTGAGTTTCTATGACCAAGTGACTATATTAGGCATAAATAACCTTTGGCTCGTAATCTTGAAAAATAATATGATATTTACATTTATTTACTTCTTCAAAGAAATGTCCCATTAACACCATTGAACCGATTGGGTATGTATAATTTGATGGATCATTATAATCTTGTAGCAATGTGATTTTAGACATAGTGCATTGTGATAAATAATAATGCACTTTTTCTTGATTATTTTCTGGTGCAATGACAGCGAAGAAACCACCTTCTCTAACCATATCAGAAACACGATCATAATCATTGTCAATCAAAACCACTTCATTTTCCATTTCCTTGTTAGTCATGTTTCCAAATGGGGGAAATGGTGTCAATTCTTCGTGTTTCCATGGTTTAAAAAATTTCTTAATTTGGTTTTCACAGTCATCGATGGACTCTGTCTGATCAATACATGCAAAACAAAAGCAAGATCACTTCCGTTTCTCAATGCAATGTATATTTGTCATGTTCTTACTCCTAATGGAGTGTAAACTTCTTGTTTGAGGGATTGCAAGGCAATTAAATGGCAACGATCTATCAACAGATCACCCATTACAATATTCCAAAAGTACCAGCTTGAGAAAAACACACACATGTATGATTCAAATTTTGAACAATATTTAATATTTTTTTGATAACAAAATACACACACATGTATACACATATATTTCTAGACATGTATCATATATTTTTAGTTAAATGTGTACGCTTACCTATGCACATCATCCATCCTTGGGTTTGATACATGACTTAAATTGTCTTTGCACCAATTAACAACATCTAAAGAATTTTCAAGTCGGGAAGCTAAGTGATTCAATTGATTCCTCCTAAGTGCACATTTTACGCATGCCCCAACACCATCTTGCTCTCCTTTTCCATGCTCTATCTCAAAGAAATTCCATATATGTCGAATTTTGGTTCTCTTATGAAGACAAGACAACCAAAAGAATGATCTTGCTGATTTAAATTGACCAACACAACCATCTGACCATACCCAATGTTCTTTAACAGTGACCCCTCATTTCAACAGTTCAATATAAATAACATTAAAACAATGTTGAACACAACATGTATCATGTGTTCGATCATCACTGATGTAGAAATGGCACTCCTTAATCACCTCACTATTATTTGCATCGCTATCAAAACCATCGATATCAAGCTCTACATGTCTATACAAAATATGCACAAATATAGATACTTGGTATGAATGATAATAATCACTTTGTATCTCCTTTTGTGGACTAAACGTGTAATTCTCAGCGAAATCAACCACTGATAATATTGTCCCTTTTGGGAACACATCACGTGATTGCTTGAACTGTAAATCCTACCATCGTGCTATATGATAGTGCTTAATATATTTTTATATTTGCACCCTAAACTTCTCCATAAAAGATGTCACTAAAATGTTGTCGTCAAGTAAAGTGATATTTTTTGATGTTGTGCTTGAATCTGCAACAAGAGTGTAAGTAACATTTTCATATCACTTCCAATTCAGACTGAGACTTGACAGTCTGGGATCATTAGGATCAATGGGATACTTTGCATCATAGAGTGTCAAATGAGAACATTCTGGGAATTTTCTTCCACCAACACATTTTTTTATTATAAAATAGTTTATTATTCTCTCATGCACATAATATCTTCGATAAAAATTCACGAACACTTGAAGGAAGGGGGTCATTTGACCAATATTTTATGCCAAAATTTACAAATGTCTCATAAAATAATTGGAATTCTACATGGTATCGACAACAAAATGTGTCTCAAATAGTGATAGGCATGACATACCATGGTTTAATCTTCACAAATGTGCTAAGGGAAACCTTCACATCAGTATTACTCTCCATAAAGTTCTGGAATAGTTCTACTTGACTGACGTGTGTTATATGTTTGGCATGATTTTCATAAACTCCCTTAGATATACGACGTTGCACAACATCCTTTTCATTTGGCGACACTTAAGAATTCAAATTCCAAAACTCTTTTACCCTATCCCTCACACCATTAAGAAGTCTATCATGATATGGATGTCTGCAGATATTAGCCCAACATGCAAGTTCATCATTCTCATCTAATTGAATTCTAAATTTTATATGTCTCCATAAAGTTTTTCTTGATGTTTTAAACACTTTTGAAGTTGATGACATCAACTGACTTGATGCAGTTTGTTTCGCGAGTACACCTGCTAAAATTTCTCTACAAGCACTCTTTTCAACTTGAGATCGCTTTTTGGCTAGTGTGGCAAGTTCCAATGTCACATTTTTTGATACCATTTGATTTACTAAAACCTCTTTCTCACTTTTAATGCCCAATAATTCCACAACATTTCTGAGAGATTTGTGCTTTAAAAATCTATGTAACATCTGAGCTTGTGCTATGATATATTTACCTTCAAAAATATGTTTCAACCCCCAATTTATTTTATCTCGAACTTTCCGTTCAGGCATTGGTGGTCCCAATTCTTCAATTTTAGTTGGATCCATATTATCTAGAAAGTTGTAGTCGTATACAATGTTTTTGGAACTTCCAATTAATTGCAGTGAAATGCGAGGTGTGGTAGTATATTCTTGTGGGTCTGATGTTGTCCCTGCATAAAAAACAATATTAACTTCTAATTTGAAATTGACATATATATATTTTTTAATTTTAAAACTATCTTGAACTACAATGTTTTAAAAAAAAAATACAAAATTCAAATTGAAGAAACTATAGACTCACCAGTGAGATCGATATCAATATTCTCTTGGACATTTGTGTTTCCAATATTCTCGTTGACAAGTTCCTCAACATTCTCTTCGAAATTTGTGTTTTCAATATTCTCGTTTACAATTTCCTCAACATTTCTCATTTCCTCATCATTGTCATGCACCTCTACATCTCTTTCACGATGCTCTACCACCATATTTATTTCATGGCTTAATATTTCCCTTTCCTCTCACCTTTTTTTTGTAATCTCTCATTCTTTTCCGTTGAATCAGTTCTATTTTGATCATTCCTTGATTGGAAATTCCTTTTGCTTCCCATGTTCAAAAAATTGGAAACCTAAAATCCAATTCTATTTGGACTAAATATCCAAAAAAACATAAAGACTTCAGAGTAAGTACTTCATACCCTCAATAAGAGAGAAAAATAAATAAATAATTAAATTCATAAATACATTTTGCAAAAATACTTCATGCCTTCATAGAGACATTTTGCAAAATATCAAGTAATTAAACTCTTATAAAAAATTAAAATGTAATCTTTTTCCCAATAAAATTTTCACTTCCCTTTCCTGAAAATATGTGCTCTTTAAAAAAAAATTGAATGTTTAAAAATCATTACTTTGAAAAAAAATTCGGACCAAAAAAACTTCGCTAAAAAAATTTCACACCCAAAAAAACTTCGCAAAAAAAATTTTGCACCTTCGCACCTAAACAACTTCGCTTCTTTGGTTCAAAATGATGTGTGGAATATTCTGGATTAATCTTTCGAACGAGAATATTTATATACAACTCTCGCCCGAAACATTGCAACAATACCATGAATCTTCGCAGGATTACATCGGTCGATGATAAAATGTTTCGATTAAACTTCTCTCCCAAAAATTTAATGAACTCTCAGACGAGAGTTATATAACTCTCGCCCGAGAGTCTGCCTTGGGTAAACTCTTGCACGCAAACCCTCGACCGAGAGTTTGTAAAACTTTCGGGCGAGAGTTTACCTGTATGGTTAAATTTAACATGTGGTGTTTTAAACTCTCAGTCGAGAGTTTAACATATCTCGCCCGAGAGTTTATTAAATGTCTCACTCGAGAGTTTCTGGTCAACGAAAAACCTAGAAAATTGTTCAGTTTTCAGGAACCTGCAGCTTTGGAGGGGTGAAACACCTGTTAGTGCCTAAATCTACCTTAGGCTGAAATAAGGCAGAAAAAGGACAACACCAAACCACGCTCAACCTCGTAGCTAGCCCTACGAGGACAGGAGAGGGCTCTCTCTGGGTCAATCTCAATGAAAATATTCAAAGGGGCTTGAGATAACTAAAACAACAACTGATCTTAGGCTAGATAAACAAATAGGAGGGTTTTATTTTGATTTTTAGGGGTTTTTTGTTGGAAAAAGGGAAAAACAATTTTAGGCCTGGGGATGAGGTCAAATTCTTGCAGAGTTCAAGTTGGGGCAGGGTAGGCAATGAATTTGATGTCTTAGATTCAATGAATGGATAGAAAATACTGCTGAGAAGCTGAAGAGGGCAGGTAGGTGCAAGGATCCTCTTCAAACGGAGGAAAATATATAAAACTAAACAAAATTTTAAGGCAGAGCACCAGCAAACTAATGAATTCTACCTTAGTTACTCATTTGTTTAATTCAGAAGCAGAGAGAAGGGAAATGGCATACATAAACATCAATGAAACTTACAGATACATGAAGAAAAACATCATCAAAACTTAGAGCCACAAGGATCCCAACGAGTGCTGCAAAACTCTGGTCTTTCCTTTGCCAAAAATCTGAAAAGAATATACAATGAGGTGCCAAACTTTTTCCAAGTATCCAACCAGTTCCACCTTTGAAAATGACTCATAAAATACATGATATAGACCAGCCCAACCCATTCCCATGCCTCTAGGGGTCTAGATCATCCTTCTAGGAGCTGTTTCAACCAATTATAAACATGGAACTGAAATCTAGGCAGCCAAACAACTTGCCTCTATAAGGAAGGAAACTGATTCATTCATTTAATTTTCACTTTTTAGTGAATGAATCCTATAGAACAAGTAAATATATGCCAAAATTACATCATGGTTACCAAATTACATCATGATAGATCAATCATCACATGAAAAAGTAAAACTAGTCAAAACTAGGCGAATTTCTGAGCTGAAGAGTGAAAATGAGGCAAAATTTCTCTATGCGCCGCGCTCAAAAACTCAATGCGTCGCGTCACTTTGAGCCTGTTTTTGGGGCACTTCCTGAAGTCCAAATTGAGCTCATGATAGCTCGTTGGAAAGCCCTTTCTGTCGTCTATCCAACCCAAGTGGAATTTTTTGATTTGGATGTCATTTTCCCCTCCAAAACTGCAATCTCCCAAGACTGGTTCCTGCTGGTGCAAAAAGTGGCAGAAAGACCATTTTCAAGGTGTTTTTGGCCCTTTAGGCAGCCCAGAATTTGATGAAATGCTTCGGCCATTCCTAAAAATACATAATATATCATAACAAACCAAAAAATGCAAATTTTTCCTCCAGAAGATCTCCCAAACGTTAGCGCGCGTCAGGTGGCGCGACGCGTCGGGCGGAAAAACCTGTTTTGTGACCAAAAATTCAAAAATGACAAAAATTTCTCCAAATTCCTTGAAATTTGGGCTGGAGGTCCATAATCAAGTACTATGCTCAGCCAAAGAAGCTTTGGCCAAGATTCAGAGTCTATCCTCCTTTTGCGTCGTTTCAGTGCCCTCCTGGTGCATGCAATTCAGTGGTGAAAACACTGTCTCGGTCATATGAGCCATCTGTGTCTGTCTCCATGGTGTTGAAAGTCTATGTCAAGTGAATTTTTGACCTGTATGAGATGGAAAACAACAATTTGGTGTATTTGCCTCCGATTTCCAAATGTGTGCCAAAGGGAAGGGACTGTGGTAAAAATGGAGCAGTGGGAACAATGAAGTCTTGCCAAGTGGTAGTTTGCTCTTTGAGGATTTGAAAAAATTTGGAAGAGGGGACAACCACTTGAATTTTGGAGTAACTTGGGATTTTGGGGATTTTTAACAAGTGAGATGGAAAGAGGGAATGAAGGTGAAATGATGACTTGGGATGGAGAAATAAGGTACGAGATGATATGAGTGGTTTGGAATATAAGGGAATAGGGCATTAACAGTGATGATAGGATTACAGTGAAAGGAAGGGATGAAAAAAATGGGAAATGAACAAATTTGGCACCACAATGACTTTAAAACACCAATTATAAAACCCTAAGGGAACAATTTCTAACAAGTGAATAGGGTTTATAACTTGACATTCAAATTCTCATATTCCCTTTCCAAACGAAACCAAACGCTGGAATAATAGCGTTTCAAAAACTCACAAACTTATTTGAAACATAGAATATTGAGTCAATTTTGAGTTTTCATGAAGCAGAGGCAAAAATTAGGTGTTCTGGCCCAATGCACCGCGCCATATATAGTGAATTTTGAAGGAGGCTTTTGGAGGCCTTCCTGGTGTCCAAATTGGATGCATGATAGCGCGTTGGAAATATATTTGAGTCTACTTTCCAACCCAAGTGGAATTTTTCAATTTTGAGTTCATTTACCCTATCAAAAATCAAATCTCCCAAGACTGGTCAAAATGAGCAGAATGAGGCTGCCTCAAGGAAGAGTGCTGTTGCAGTCAACTTTGGAAGGTCTTCCTCAACTCTAAATTGAGTTCATGATAGCTCATAGGAAAGCTCTTTGTGTATAGTTATCATTTGAATCATCAAGCAAGTCATTTGGCCAACCAAGATAGGAGAAATCTTGATTTTCCCAAGGTCACTTCAGAGGTGCATCAATTCTCCTGAGGCAACTGTATTTTTGAGATTTCTCCAAAACCATGACACCTGTGTAAAAAGTGAAGGATTTTTTTCTTCCTTGGAATTTTTTGGAAAAAAACCTCTCTCAGTTTTCCAAAATTCATCTTTTATTTCTTTGAAACATCATTTGAGTGAAACCTATCCCGATGTGAAACAAGGGATTTGTCGAAATGAAGCGAAATGAAGGGGATAAGGGGCTTCTAAATTCTTGGTGAAATTTTGGGAAGTAGGGAGGGATGTTAGGAAGCAGGGGAAAGTGGAATCTTAGAAATTGAGTGAGGGGAAGGGGTCCAAAAGGGCAAAACACAGGCCTAGCCTAGAAAATTGCCAAGTTGTAGCAAGAAACTAGGGTTTGTGCAAAAATGAGAAATTTGGGGGATCTCAATGATGGGAAGCGTTTAATAAGGTACATTAAGAATAGGGGAAGGTGTATGAACATCAAGATACAAGTTTTGATGATTATTTGACCATCCAAGAGCAATTACCTCCAAAACCCTAGGAGAGGGAAATGAACCTTACCTAGGCACAACTGAAGCATGAACAAGGTGTAAAATGACCCTTTGGAATCTGGCATGATGATGAAAACCCTATGAATGATGGTACACTCAGCTGAATGGTGACATGGACCGACATTTGGACAACTCTGGAAGGAGTGAAAGCAAACTCTAGACCTAGTACTTAGTGAGCAAATTTTGCTTGAAGGCTCACTGAAATGACAAAATTTGACCCTGACACCTCAAAATCACTTTGTAAGAGCATGTTTGATCACTGGAGGAAGGCTGAAAAGACTGACACTAACAACACCTACAAAAACAGAATGTTATCTTTCAGACCTAGTACCTTTAGATTCATCTTTGAATCTAGTTTCTAATGATGTAAGATTTGTGGAGTTTCATTTAAAATTTCAATTTGTTATTAATTTTATACTAAACGGTGTCACTGTGGAATTTCATTGTTCTGAAAATTGCAGTGAATAAAAATTCAATAACTTTAAAATGGAAACACCAAAATAATTAGAAAAATCATATTTCAATTCCTCTCCCTGTCTTCTTCAAAAGGGTATTCTCATTTTTCTTATTGACGATCACATTAAAAAGAAAATGTAGGGCTCATAAAATGTACTGAAACATCACCGTTTGTTTGTCTTTTTCCATTTCAAAAAATAATAAAAAATAGTGATTTAATCTGAAAATTACCGAAAAATAGTCATTGCAGTAGTGCAATCTATGTAGATTGTGATGATATGGTTTATTTCCAAAAAATGAATAACCATCCCTAAAAAACGTTAGGGTTCAAAAAGTAACTAATAATGTTTGCGTGGAAATTTCAAGTATATGTAGTTAGTAAACAACAAATTTACCCCTCTATATGTCAAAATTTTTTTATTTATTTTTAAATATGAGTATGGAGGTAAGACAATTCTCTACAAATCTTGTTTTTATGTCAAAGCATAATTTTCATTGAAAATATGAGTTTAGTGGAGTTGAAGTTGAAAAAACATAGAAAATTACAATTTTCAACGTCCAAAAAGGGAAAAAAGTGTTTCCCAACTTCATGTTTTCACATTTCAATATTCCCATCAATGAGGCAGTGGAAGTGATCAAGCACATTACTAATCCTAATACTGCTAAGTGGGTAGAAATTTGTCTTACCTCTACCATTTTTAGCTTTGAAGGAGAATTCTATGAATAGACTTATGGTGTTTCCATGGGTTCTTCGTTTTCCCATATAGTTGCTAACATTTTTATGGAAGATTTTGTTGAGAGCCTTGGCTTCTACTCCTTTCAAATCTAAAATTTGGAAGCAGTTTGTAGATGACACCTTTATAAATTGATCTCATGGTCGTCAAAAGTTGGATTCTTTTCACCAACACTTGAATGATCAGTCGAGCTCCTTCAAGTTTACTATGGAAAATGAGATTGATGGTAGCCTTCCTTTTCTAGATGTTCTCATCTCCAGAAATGATAAGGGCTCCTTCTCTCACTGAGTTTTCTGGAAGAAAACTCACATTGAGCAATATCTTCATGCCAGCTCTCATCATTATCCTTCTCAAAAAGTTGGTGTTCTCAACACATTGGCCACAAGAGCTCTTAGGGTCTCTAATGATGAACACTTGGAGGAAGAGAAAGCACATATACTAAAATTATTTGAGAAGAATGGCTATAGTAAAAGTAAATGTTTGAAGGCATTCTTAAGTGCTAGTAGAGGTCAAAAACAAAAGAGATATCGAAGTGATTTAGTTGGTACAATGCATCTGCCTTTTATTCATACTACTGCAAAATCGCTCGGATTTTGAGGAAACATAATATCTCTTCCTCATTTATAACTTTGAACACTATTCGAGGTTCCCTTCATTTTGTTAAAGACCCATTGGACCCCAAGATCATGAAAGGTGTTTATATGATCCCTTATTCATGTGGGATCCCCTATATTGGAGAAACGGGTCGTTCCATTAATAAGAGAATTCAAAAGCATGCGGTTGATATTAGACATTATAGAACTAAGTCCTCTACTTTGGCTGAACTTGTAGTAACGACTATGCACCATGTTTGTTTGGAATATTCCATAGTCATTGCTAGGGTTGAGCATTTTCATCAGCAAATTTAGGGAAGTGATTGAAATTTGGAAAATGTCTCGCTGAATAGGGATGATAGATGGAAGATTAGTAGTTGTTGGATCTTGTCTCTCTATTCTTAAGGTTCTTCCTTTTTCTCATTTTGTCACTTAATTTGCTTTTTCTATTATTATTATTTATATAATTTTATGATTTATGATATATATTATTTTCCCTTTAAGTTTTTAGTTTATTTGTTTTTTTTAAATATATATTTATAAGATTTATGATATATTTTTAATATAGTTTTTAGGGTGACTTATTTTATTTTCATTTGATTTTCATAGTTTACTTTTTAAATTTATAATTAGTATTCTTAATTAGATAGTTATAAGGTGATCAGGAGATCAAGTCATATGCTAAAAAATGAAAGTGCTTGAAATAGGTCCAAACCTGAGCGACCAGAAAGGTTTCGTCGTTGTGATTCCAGCACCGTGAACAGTTTGAAAAACCGATGTCGTATGAGGAAGATATCGCGTTCTATTTGTTTTCCCAAACAACAAAATTTTGGTGCCTGGATGCCAGTCAGCCTGCAGGTACAATTAGCAAAATATTCTTGGAATATTCCATTTTATTTTGAGCCAATGTGATGGCGCCATGTGGCACATTGTGGACCTGTTGTAGCCCCTACAACACCCTCCAAAAAAACCCCCTATTTCAAATTTTGGAGCCCCTTGAAGCTAGAAAGAGACCAAGTGAAGAATCCACAAGGCCAAGTCGCCAAGTCGCAAAACTCATGTTTTAGAAAATTGCGACTCAACGACCTTGCGACTCCGTGACCTAAGGGTCGCAAGGTCGCTAAGTCGCAAAGCTAAACTTTTAAAGAAAACTGCGACCCCGCGACCCCAGGTCGCCAGGTCGCAAGGTCGCGAGGTCGCAAAACTCAACTTTTAAAGAAAGTTGCGACCCCGCGACCCCCTGGTCGCCAGGTCGCAAGGTCGCAAGGTCGCAGACCCTCTAAACCACGCAAATTTCGACCTAGCGACCCCTCATTAAATGATCGCACGTGCAACCCCTTATATAAGCTAGGTCGCTAGGTCGCATTTTTCACATTCAACGAATTGAAAGAAAACGTCTCTGACAGCTCGACTGGCGCGATTTTCCCGGGTAAGTTTCCTTTTCCCTCCTGTTCTTTCCAGTATGAGCATTTCTTACCAAACCCATGTCTTCTTAGGCCTTTAAATTGCCCTTTGTATGAGCTTTTGCATTTTTTGTTTCAGTTTAGGTTGTTCATAACCCTGCTTTCACCACAAGTGCCCAAACTCACCATATGTCTTGTTCAGTTCCTCATGGCCTTGTCCCCTGCTCCCAAAGCCATCCCTCAACTCTGCCTGGACCCTTTTAGACTTATATTTTTCCAGTTAGAGGGAGAAACCCTTCACGTCGCGCGTGCCAAAACCCCCCTGGCAAGCCCAAGTGCGACCTGCGACCCAGCGACCTAGTCGCGAGATCGCGAGGTCGCAATTTCTTTCGGTTATTTTGATTTGCGACCCCGTGACCCAGCGACCTAGTCGCAAGGTAGCAAGGTCGCATCTTTTCGTTTTTTTACGGTTTGCGACCCTGCGACCCAGTGACCTAGTCGCAAGGTCGCATGTTTGGATCTTTTCATAGATTCGCGACTCAGCGACCCAGCGACCTAGTCGCAAGGTCGCAAGGTCACAATTTTACCCTTTTGCATGATTTGCGACCCGGCGACCCTGCAAACCAATTATTTCAAATTTTGTTTTTTCCTCAGCTTTGACAAACTGTAATTGTTTTTTTTAATCATGTCGTTCTTATCATGGGATTCCTTCATGAATATGACAGGTGAACTTGAAGCAGACGCAGAGTGTATACCTGTTATCTCAGATTCTAGTGACATGGCAACCCCAGGGTCCCGGAAGAAGAACAAGCAATTAGTGATAGAAGATATAGACACAGACATGGAAATGTCCCCACCGCCAATATACAGAGATACTCTTTGCACCTTCACAAAAGGGGACAGCATGCGATGGTACCAAGTGTATCATGAGTTTGCTATACCGGGAGAGGAATTTCCAGAAGATCTCCCAGACCGGGAAATATACCTAAAAGTCAAAAGGTCCAAATTGCATCTCGCAGGGGCACATCCGGCCATATTCCCATGTCCTGAAATAATAGACTAGATCATTCAGAAAACAGATCCCAGAAGGTTTGTGATCTGAGACAGTGAAGGCAAAGCTTTCTCAACGCTCGTAGGCTCAGACGCCCGCGTGTATTATTCGTTGCCTCAACCGGAAGAACACTTTACACCAAGATGGGCTATTGCAAATGCAGTCCCTGTAGTAGACACCATCAAGTGGTGGTGGGAAGAACCCAAAAAATTCAAATTCAAGAAGGACCAAGAATATCCGGTGGCCGGCCTGAGAAAAGTATATAAGTTAGTTGTCGCCATGCTCTGCAGGTTGTATGGGCACCTGGACGCCACTACCTTCAATGGCGCATGGGCTACTATCATGGAACATGTGACAGTGCACGGCACTCGTTTCAACTGGGAAAATATATTGATGACCTCGATGCATACAAACTTGTCTTCGGCATTGGCCCCAGATGAAGGAATGCCTTCAGAATTCTATATGGCCTCGTATCTGTTGGATGCCGTATGTGCGCGGTTGCATTTTGAAGGATGGGCACATAACTGGGATCCCACGCGGTCTAGTGCAATTCATCTGCAAACCAAAGTGTTCTGGGATTCCAGGTACAAACAAGATATAGAGCCAATTTCTCAGATATTCATCCCTGCTCTTTTCAGGAAACTATTTGGCCAAGACGCCCCTTGCATGTCTTGGCGAGCTAGGGAGACGCTAGGCCAAGTGGCACATTGGTTTCCATTCGCTGAATATACTATCATCCGAGTCTTCGGCACATTCAAGCCACCGCATGCTTTGCCTCACTTTGTTACTGACAAGGTACTCATGCAAGAGATATGCTACCAGATGACCTCGGGGTTCTCCAGTGTCCTGTCCAAAGGGAAGAAGAAGCCTTGGCCTGCTCTACCCCTTAGTATCGGTGCCTATACAGTTAAAGACTTCAAAGAGGTAGTGGCTGAAGGAGAAGAGATGAAAAGCTATAAACTAAGGACTTTGGAATACAGGACATACGACCCAGAAAGGATAGTTCCCGAACACTGCAAGAGAGCCAAATTCAAGTGGAGCTACCAGCATATAGAACGCTCGGAAGAAGATGAGAGAAGAAACTGGTACAACGTAGATAGAAAACTCGCGCCGGGGGCGGACTCTGGCCAGGAGGACCAGGATGATCAAAGCTTGGAAGACGGGAGCCATAAGTTAGGAGGCGCTTCTTCCTCTATAGCTAAAAAGCCCCGGACCAGCACTGGGACTGACACTTCTTCGCAACAGAGAGAAGCAGAGGCCAAAGCCCAGCAGGAGAAAGAAAAGAAGCTAAAGGAGGACGAAGATAAACGCAAGAAGAATTCAAAGACAGGTCAGAAGAAGAAGCAGGCCGAGGAGGCCAGAAAAGAAAAGCAGGAAAAGGAAGCGCAGGCTGCAGCAGAATGAGCACTCAAGGAAGAACTTGACAGAGCTCAAGCTGAACGCCAAAGGAAAGCAAAACAAGACGCCGCAGTCGAACGAAAGAGGAAAGCCGAAATAGAAGCAGCGGCAGAAACAGAGCGCAGGAGACAGGAAGAGCATGACAAAGCATAAACCGAGCGCCAACAAAGGGAAGAAGAAGAAAGGATGAAGAGAGAAGAGGAGGAAAAGAAGAAGAAAGATGAAGAGGATGAATTAATAGAAGACATCGACATATCTCCCCTAGAGAATCCTCTAGGCGGTACAGGAAACATTCTCTCTGATGTTGATTCCCTCCAGGGGCAGGAAGAGGAGGTCTTCGACTTAACCAGGCTCACATTTGACCAATTCTCTTTCAAAATTCGGCAAGAGAAGAGGAGGGCCATGGCACAAAGTCCCTCCGTTGCATCCACAGTCGCAACTGAAAAGGATATAGTCCTGGATGCCAGGACTAACCCTGTGATGATAGCATCAGCAGGCACTACTTTCGCCGCAGCCACAGAAGAGAATGTCACCATAATGAGTAGAGAAATCATTTCTCTACAAAACATACTAAAAGTAGTGGAGCAGCGGGAGAAGAGGCAGAACAGGAGAGGTCGGTATTGGAAAAAGAGATGCAACAACTCCAAAACAAGGCTCCCCCAGTAAATGAAGTTCCACTCGCCATTATGAAAGAATGTGATGTATTAGAGACGACCATGAGGCAGGTGTATGGAGAAATGCTCACCATAAAGCAAACAGTTGCCCCATTGGTGAGAGCACGAACAGAAACCAAGCAGAAGCATGAGCAGCTCAAGGAAGCCTCGGTCGCTCTAGATAAAATGATGAACTGGACAGTGCAATACCCTCAAGTTCCCGAGCATTTGCCTAAGAAGGATTGGATTCATACGCAAGATGCCAAAGTCCAAATCCGGATGAAGATGCAATCCAAGGACAAGCTATCCAAAGATTTGGACAAGGTGATGTCTTCATACGAACACCTGATCAGCGGCATAGACTCAATGCACACTCTGCACCACATTCCTTCGCTAGGGGCATTGGATGAAAGTAAGACCTGGGAACAAATAGACCAAGAAATACAGTCATTCTTGCAGCCTATCAAGCAAGCTACTGCCGCTCCAAAATTCGCAGCATCACAAGAAAATCTGAGTCAATTACTTATCACGCCAGTGCAGGTTTATACCAAGCTCGCCTCCTTTTCGAACCAGATTTCCCAAAAAGGAGAAACTCTGATCCCTAATGCTCTGGAATGTATGCATTGGTTAAAAGAGGAAGTCCCTCTAATCTCCCCTATAGCAGCAGAATACCAGACGTGGCGAGACCTAAAAGGAAAGCAGATTGATGCTCCTAATCTCTCTATTGCACGACCACCTCCATGACTCAGTATCACTGGGTCGCAAGTTGCACTCACTGGCCAGGTCGCAGGTCGCACAGTTGAGAAGGTCGCAAGTCGCATTCACTGGCCAGGTCGCAGGTTGCACTTTCTCCCAGGTCGCAGGGCAACTCAACCGGCAAGCAGGCGAAAAGTCAGGGAGCCCAAATGGCATTTTGATCTATAAAAACCCCTGCGGGGAAAATATATAGGCTTTTATTTTTGGAAACTCAAGGGCTACATGGCATTGTATTGAAAGGTTATACCCTTGTGCATATGAATACCGATACTTGTTAAAACACCTTATGGTTACGATGTGTTTTGCTGTGTGTATTCCTTGTACAGTTTCAGAACATCCTATGATTAATGAAGTTGCACTCTTTATGTCATCATTTATGCGTCATGGTTATCTGTGTTGTATCAATGATGTTCAATTTATCATCTGCTCTTCTAATGAATGTTAATGAACTATTTTATTAGCATTTCATTTTATCTTTCAGAAAATAAAGGGATATCTCACCATAAAGAACTATTTCTTTTGTGGTTAGACTACCTTATAAGCATTACCCCAAAGATGTGTTGCTAATGACATCTCCTGAGGTGTACATGATTTATTTATAATCTTGCTACGCATAGTGTTTGATTCGTGTTTAATGCATCGATCATGTATTATGTATCATGTGAATAAGTGTGTGTCCGCAGGTTCAATCAAGTTCTTTTGAGACCAAAGGGGAAGGTGACTTAAGCGGTAGCCGGACCCACACCCCGGACGGGATCCCTATTCCAAACGGTTCAAGGTCTAATTGGGACTTTCTACCGGGGAGATCCCCTACTGTTGGCCGAACATATTTTCCCGTCAACAGATTTGGCGCTAGAAGGAGGGCCTGAATGGCAGCCTTCCAGCATACAACCAACTTTCCATCACAAACTCCCCACGGGGAGGTCATAAATGATGAACCTATCCCTCCTCCTCTGGAAGATATCCCGGGGGGGAGACTCGATATTACGAAATCACTAGAGCGCAGTTGAGAGCCTTGCGCCCAGCTACCCGCAATATTATCAGAGACTTACGATTTAGCCCAATCATGGAATTCCTAGCCCACACTAGGACCCCTGCTGAGAACATCACTCGTAATGGTGCCCTGGTGAGTACCATACCCCAGCTCGTGAATCTCATGCTAGAAGACCTCGGCACTGTTGTTGAGGAAAACGACCCGATTCTCCAAGAGGGTGAGGAATTTGGCGACATCGAACCTTTCCCCGACTCCCAGCCTAACCAGACCCGGCAAAACAACAACCAGGCACACCCCCCACCTGGGGAGGGTGGAGAAGACAGAGGCCGAGGAAATGAAGGCGGGGGAAATAGAGCTCGCAGAAATGAAGGCGAAAGGAATAGAGCTCGCATAAATGAAGGTGAAGGAAATAGAGGCCGTGGGGCTGGAGGTAGAGGAGATAGAGGCCGAGGCCAAGGAAACCAAGCCCACAACCGTCACCCAAACCCAATTAGGCCTCTTGTCCACAACTTGGGATATCTTAGAGACTTTCTTTACTGTGAGAGACATCAAGACGAACACTCTCGCCATGAGTCAGAAGCATCGCTCTCAGGTTCGGGAGGTGAATCTGAGCCTGAGTTTAGGCACCACCAGTGGGTTAGGAGAGTGCAACCACTAGCTTGGATGGCTTAGTCCCCATTAAATCTTTTGGGCCCACTCCACAATATGCCTAGGCATCCGGAGAAACACCTCCCCAAGTTTGATCCTGAGAAAGGCACCTTAGCTGAAGATCATATAAGCAGCTTCTATTTGTCTCTCCAAATCATGAGAGTTCAGTCCGATGAAATCACATGTCGACTGTTTCCCCACACACTTGAAAAAAAAGCGGCCACATGGTACCGCTCCCTTCCCAGTGCCTCTATTACTTCATGGGACCAATTCCGTCGCGTGTTCCTGCAGAAGTTTTCAGAAGATAAAACTCCTTCCATGCTCCTCACGGAATTGAGCACCATCAAGTGTCATAAAAAGGAGAAGGTTAAGGACTTCAACCAGCGCTTCGCTACCATACTGCAGAAATTCCCCCCAAACCTGGCGTTGGATGACTCAATCACCATTGACTACTATACCAAGGCTCTCCCTAGGGACATCGCCGTTTTCGTCAAACGTGAAGCCTGCGCTACCCTTACGGCTAATTATGAGGCTGCTCTCACTGTGGAGAAAGACATGCTTTCGATAGGAGCCATCGATCACGAAGGGAGAGATGATCACAAGCCAATCACAAAAAAGGGTCAGTCCTCCACTCCTAAGACCATGGATAGGGATAAAGATGCGTTTGATTTCGAAAGCATGGCAAAAACCCTCAAGCTCTTAACGAATGAAGTCTCTGACCTAAGGAGAAAGGGCATAGAACCCACGACTAGCACTAAACCACCAAAACCCTTTTTCAGAAAGAGCAATCCCAACACCAACAGACCTCCGTCTAACCCGAATACTGCTCTCAATGTGGAAGAAATAGGGAAAGATAACTTCTGTTCTTTCCACCAAGCTGCCCACTCTGAAAAAATGTGCCCTCAATGGATTGGCAGCATGACAGCAGTAGTTAATCAACTTTTAGATGACCAAACCCTGGGGGATGTGATGGAGGATGATGTTTCCGATCACGATGAAGATCCGCCCCCGAACGAAGAACCAGGTCCTCTGTCCTAGCTTTTGACATAATCCGAGGGGGGGACAACCTTACCTCCATTGATATCAACATGGCAGACAATCCCAAAGGCCAGCCCGTACGGAATTATAGTCTAAGGAGCAAAGGACCTGTTCCCGAGCAATCTTATGAAGACAAGAAAAGGGCTTTCCTAAGAAAAATTCTGCCCCCAGGGAACGGAAAACAATCTACCCCGGAGAAGCCCGCAAATAACATTACCCGAGCAAGTCAAAAGGGGAAGCTCCCGGCAGAATCCCCAAAAACCACTACCGAGCCTAGCCCTCAACCGGATTCTAGCTATAACATTGTTGAGGATATGAAAAAAACAAGAGAAAATATCTCTCTCTACGAGCTTGCCCGCATTACGAACCAAAGAGAACTCATTCTAAAAGCTTTCGCCAATACTTCAGCTATGAAGACTGTGAGCAACACGTCTGCGCAAGCCGGTCCAGATGTCTAGTCTATAGTAAACGCCATCAATACGAACTCAAGAGGATCCACTCCTCCTTTCCTTTTTTCCTTCGAGATTTTTAACTTCAACGTTCACAACTGTCTAGTTGACTCCAGTGCCTCTATAAACGTCATGCCTCTATCTGTCTGTAAGAAGCTGAACATTCGCCCGAAGAAAACTGATGCAAAGATCATACAACTCGACAAATCGTAGGTGCCAGCCATAGGAGAGTTGAATAATGTCATCATCCACCTGTCTTCAGACTCTAGGGTCCATCAATGCATTGATATTGTGGTTGTTGACATCCCTGAAGCATACGGTCTATTGCTTAGCAGAGACTGGTCCAGCAAGTTGCAAGGCTATTTCGTCACCGACTGGTCCCACTTGTGGCTTCCTTACAAGGGGCGGAATAACCAAATCAGGGTCGAAAGTGAACCATATATGAAATACACCGTGACTTATTTGGATGCCGCTAATGAACCCATTAGCTTTGCCCAGGAGGAGCTTCGCATGTGTTTTCTGGAAGCCATATTCGGATGTTACCAACCCCCTTAGTCTTCAGTGGGCCTCGAGGTCCAATCTGAACTAGCACTTGTCGCGGAGGAGCAAGCCACCACTGTCCCACACCAAGCCGAAATCCCTTCGCGGCCTACTACCCCGAAGGAGCCGGAAGATGACATGTGGACCTTGTATTATGACGGTTCCAAGACCCATGATGGAGCTGGTGTGGGCTGCATCTTGCTTGACCCTCAGAAGAAGAAATTCTTAATCTCATGTCGGCTAGAGTTCCAGTGCACCAACAACACTGCTGAATATGAGGCTTTAATCCTCGGACTTAAGAAGGCGCTGGATTTGAAGGTAAAATGCCTACAAGTCATTGGAGACTCCGAAATTATCACTCGGCAGGTACGCAACACTATTCACTGTTTGTCTCCACATTTAAAGACGTATCAACAAGAGGTATGGCAATTGATTTCTGCTTTTGATGCATTTGGAATTAAATCTGTTCTTAGAATGCACAATGCAGCAGCTGATACTCTGGCTAACGCTGCTGCTAGATTTACCCCTTTGAGGGACGGTTTTTCTATTGAAGTTATATATAGACCCTCTGTGCCAGATAACATTACTAATCTACGTGTTTTTAACGATGATCAACAGATCTTGGACTTTATGCTCAATGCTAAAGTATTCAAGGACGCGGCGATAGACGAGGCGGAGCATGATCATACTCTGCAGAAAGAGCGTGATGAACGCAAAGAGAACCCCATGCCCAAGGGGGTGGTGTCATTAGAAAAGCTCTTTGATCTGCAAAGCCGATTCCGCGGCCCCCCAAACACCAAAGTGCAAAGTTCCATATTGGCACATCGGCAAGTGAACTTGGGATCAGATGAGAACCCAAAGTTCGTTAACCTTGGCAAAGACTGTAGTGATGAGGAGACACGGGCCTTCACCCAATTATTCCGGAAGTATCGAGACGTATTTGCTTGGATGTATGACGATTTACGTACGTACGATACTCGGATCATTCAGCACGTGATACCCGTGAAGGAAGGCGTTAAGCCCTTCCAATAGAAACTCAGAAAAGTGCATCCAGCTTTGGAGCCAATGATTCTGAAAGAACTTAAGAAGCTCTTGGATGCACGCATTATTTTCAAAGTTCGTCACTCCACGTGGGTGTCAAATTTGGTACCCGTACGAAAGAAGTCTGGCGAGATCCGCTTGTGCGTAGATTTCCGTAATCTGAATCGGGCCTCAAACAAAGACAACTACCCGGTGCCACCCATGGAACAGATATTGCAAGCTGTGTCTGGATCTGAAATGTTCTCCCTATTGGATGGTTTCTCTGGTTATAACCAGGTGCTGGTAGCTGAACCGGACAGATTGAAAACCACCTTTCGGACCAAATGGGGAACCTTTGCTTTCAGGCGCATGCCCTTTGGATTGATCAATGCGGGGACAACTTTCCAATGAGCCATGGATATAGCTTTCCGTGGTTTGATAGGGCAGAGCATGGTGGTCTATTTGGATGACGTCACTGTGTTTCCAAAACGTAGGGGCGATCATTTACGACACCTCAAGCAAATCTTCGAGAGGTGCAAAAGGTACGGGATTTCGCTCAACCCTAAAAGAGTGTTTTCGCTATGGCAGAAGGGAACTTGCTAGGCCACATTATAACCAAGCAAGGCATTGTAGTTGATCCAGAACGGGTGAAATCCATTGCTCAGATTCCTCCCCCGAGCAGCAAGAAAGCAATGCAATCTTTCTTGGGGAAAATCAATTTCGTCCGTAAATTCATCTCGGATTTCGCCCAGATAGTCAGGCTGCTGCAGGGAATAATAAAAAAGAATGCGATGTTCCAATGGAATCTGCCGGAAAGGGAGGCCTTCGACAAAATCAAACAGGCTATAGCTGAAGCTCCTTCCCTCCAAAGTCCAGATTTTGGCAAAGGTTTTATCCTGTATACTTTCGCTTCAGATTCCTCACTTGCAGCTGTCCTTACGCAGAAAGATGGCAACAACGATGAACGGCCCATTTCCTTTATGAGCACCAGTTTACAAGGAGCTGAGTTGAACTACCCAAAAATCGAAAAGCAAGCATATGCGGTCTACAAAGCGGTCAAGCATTTTAGGCCCTACATCTTGAAAAATCATGTCACGGTTTTTGTTCCACACCCAGCGGTCCGCTCACTGTTTGTGCAGCAGGAGTTAGGCGAGAGGTGAGGCAACTGGGTGGCATGCTTGCAAGAATACGATTTAGAGTTTAAACCGGCACACACCGTTAAAGGACAGGGCTTATGCCAAATGGCCGCGGAAGCTGCAAGTTCCCATGGAATTGAAGAAGAATGTTGGGAACAAGAAATCGACATGTACCAGAGCGACCATGTGCCTCAGTAAAGTAGCCCTTCTTGGTATTCCGACATTTCAGGATATTTAGCCCAAGGCGCCCTGGACCCTGCTCTAACTGCCCGACAGAAACGCGTGATAAGACTCAAAGCCGAATCTCGCCAACTGATCTGGGGGAAGTTGTTCAAGAAACATTACGATGGGGTCTTGTTACGCTGCTTGGAACATGACGAAGCGCAGAAAATCTTGACCGAGCTGCATGACAGACCTACTGGAGGTCATTTTGCTGGAGATACTGCCACCCATAAGATAATGCGTGCAGGATACTATTGGCCTACTCTTTTCAGAGATGCGCATGCATATGTCTGGAAATGCATCCAGTGCTAGAAGTTCGCAAACCGAGAAGCACGGCCAGCCGCCCCCTTACTCTCAGTAGCAGTGGAGGAGCCTTTCCAATAGTGGGGTTTGGATGTAATTGGCGAAATCACACCTCACTCTTCCAAGCAACACCAGTATATCCTTACAACTACTGATTATTTCACCAGGTGGGTCGAAGCAATACCTTTACGCAAAATCAATGATCAGGAGGTAATAGAATTCCTCACGCATTCCATCATCACCAGGTTTGGCGTTCCAACTTCCTTGGTTTTCGATAATGCAACTTACTTTTCATCTTTTAAATTATATGATTTTGCGCTGGAAAACGGTATTGTTCTGAAACATTCTGCAAATTACTATCCCCAGGGAAATGGATTAGCTGAGTCAACTAATAAGAATCTTATCCATATCATTAAGAAGACCCTGCTGTCCCACCAGCGCAACTGGCACAATGCCCTTCACAATGCACTTTTGGCTGACCGTATCACTCCCAAGTCCTCCCTAGGCACCTCTCCATATTTTCTCATGTATGGAAAAGAAGTTGTTCTTCCTCCCCATCTATCTCTCCCTGCCCTTCAGCTGTCCCAAGAATGTCATGGTACCCCATGCCCTACCTTGCAGACTCGAATCGACACCTTGCTGAAGTTGGAGGAAGAAAGGCAAAAAACCCGGGAAAAGTTCGCCATCCACCAGAGCCGAATCAAGAGATGGTTTGATAGAAAATCTGCAGGGAATAAAAATTTTGAGGTAGGAGACCTGGTCCTAAAGTGGGACAAAGCTCATGAGGAAAAGGGGAAGCATTCCAAGTTCCAAGCACTATGGACAGGCCCTTTCCAAATTAAGGAGAAGTTAGGATCCCACACATTTAGATTGCAAACCCTTAAGGGACGAGTCGAGGTCCTCCCGGTAAACGGGCATGACCTCAAACACTATTTCACTTAGCAGCCCTTAGAGGGCTATCTTATCCTTGTACCATAGTTTCTTTTCTCGCCTTTGTTTAAAAATAAATAAATAAAATAAAATTTAAAGGAAGGATCTGTTAGAGCCATGCAATTGGCACACTGCAACAAGTTCTATGCTGATGGAAGGCCTTTTCCGATAGACTCGAAGGTGGAAAAAGCTTGCTTTCTCTCTACACCTGAAGGCAGCATATGACCTAGCTCAACTCATCAAGCGGGAAGCCTACCTCGCCAGTATGAGAGGGTGTCTGCAAAAGAAAATACGATGTAGTGGTAAGCAGATTAGAAGGGAAAAGAGGTACTCTATGCTACGACAAGGTATCTGGGAAAAACCAAAGTCCTCATACCAGACCAGGAACAACCCCTCTGCAAGCAAAATAAGTCGGGATCCCTCATCCGCCCAGGCTAAATTTCCATCTCAAATAAGTGCCACGAGCACATCTAAATAAGTGCCTCAGGCACATTCAAAATAAGTGCAATAGCACACTAATAAAGGGTAAAGGATTGAGAAAGGCTTCCTGCGCAGAGAGGTGATGTAACGACTCCACCGGGGTACTGACCAGGCTCGCTGGCAGCGGAGCAACGTTCACGATTCCTAGGCAGTGACTCCGCTGGGACCGAGACGTTCGCTGGCAGCGGAGCAACACGATGAGGACAAAATAATCATACCGGACCCTGTAGCCGCCTGGAGTTCTCCAACCCTTCCATTACGGAGACCTGAAGGAATGAATTTTGGTTAAACAGCACCCGAAAAGGCCAGCAGATTGAGCAACCCAGCAAGGTGCCAAAATGCTAGGCAATGTCGACCGTAAGGTAAAAGAAAACAGCCAGCAGAGACCCCTTCCTCCCCCCGCCAAGACTAACCATCGGCACAGACTCTGAGTTCGTCCAGTGAATCGCCATTTTTTGTACCCCTACAACACCCTCCAAAAAAACCCCACTTCAATTTTTTTGGAGCCCCTTGAACTTAGAGAAAAACCAAGTAAAGAATCCATAAGGCTAAGTCGCAAAGTCACAAAAATCCTTTTTTAGAAAATTGCGACCCCGCGACCTAAGGGTCGCAAGGTCGCAAAGCTCAAATTTTAATGAAAACTGAGACCCCGCGACTTTGCGACCCCGCGACCCCCAGGTCGCCAGGTCGCAAGGTCGCAGGGTCGCGGATCCTCTAAACCACTCAAATTGCGACCTTGCGACCTCATTAAATGCCCGCACGTGCGACCCCTTTATATAAGCTAGGTCGCTAGGTCGCATTTTTCACATTCGACGAATAGAAAGAAACGGCTCTGACAGGTCGACTGGCGCGATTTTCCCGGGTAAGTTGTCGTTTCCCTCCTGCTTTTTCCTTTGTGGGCATTTCTTGCCAAACCCATGTCTTCTTAGACCTTTAAATTTCCCTCTGCATGAGCTATTATGTTATTTTCAGGTTTAGGGTGGTTTGTTTAATCTTGCTTTCACCACAACTGCCCAAGCTCACCACATTTCTTGTCCAGCTTCTCATGGCCTTGTTCCCTGCTCCCAAAGCCATCCCTCAATTCTGCCTGGACCCTTTTAGATTTATATGTTTCCAGTTAGAGGGAGAAAACCTTCACGCCGCGCGCGCCCAAAACCCCCCGGCAAGCCCGAGCGCGACCTGCGACCCAGCGACCTAGTCGCGAGGTTGCGAGGTCGCATTCCTTTCGGTTTTCGTGATTTGCGACCCCGCGACCCAGTGACCTAGTCGCAAGGTCGCAAGGTCGCATCTCTTCATTTTTCTGCGATTTGCGACCTTGCGACCTAGTCGCAAGGTCGCAAAGTCGCATTTCCTGATTTTTTCTTAGATTCGCGACTCAGCGACCCAGCGACCTAGTCGCCAAGGTCGCAAGGTTGCATTTTCATCTTTTTTCGTGATCCACAGCCCCGCGACCCTGCAAACCAATTATTTCAAATTTTGTTTGTGCCCCAGCTTTGACAAACTGTAATTGGTTTTTATCATCATGTCATTCTTATCATGGGATTCCTTCATGAATTTGACAGGTGAACTGGAAGGAGACGCAGAGTGTATACCTGTTCTCTCGGATTCTAGAGACATGGCACCCCCAGTGTCCCAGAAGAAGGACAAGCAAGTGGTGGAAGAAGATATAGACACAGACATGCAAATGTCCCCACCGCCGATATACAGAGATACCCTTTGCACCTTTGCAAAAGGGGACAACATGCGATGGTACCAAGTATATCATGAGTTCACCATACTGGAAGTGGAATTTCCAGAAGATCTCCCGGACCGGGAAATATACATAAAAGTTAAAAGGTCCAAACTGCATCTCGCAGGGGCACATCCGGCCATATTCCCGTGTCCCGAAATGATAGACTGGATCATACAGAAAACAGATCCCAAAAGATTCGTGATCCGAGACAGCGAAGGCAAGGCTTTCTCAACGCTCGTAGGCTTGGACGCCCATGTGTATTACTCGTTGCCTCAACCGGAAGAAAACTTTACCCCAGGATGGGCCCTTGCCAATGCAGTCCCTGTAGTTGATACTATCAGGCAATGGTGGGCAGAACCCGACAAATTCAAAGTCAAGAAGGACCAAGAATATCCGGTGGCCGGCCTGAGAAAAGTATATAAATTAGTACCCGCCATGCTCTGCAGATTGTACGGGTGCCCGGACGCCACTACCTTCAACGGCACATGGGCTACTATCATGGAACATGTAACGGTGCATGGCACTCGTTTCAACTGGGATAATATATTGATGACCTCAATACAGACAAACTTGTCTTCGACATTGGCACCAGAGGAAGGAATGCCTTCCGAGTTCTATATGGCCTCTTATCTGTTGGATGCCGTCTGTGCGCGGTTGCATTTTGAGGGATGGGCACATAACTGGGATTCCACGCAGACTCGTGCAATTCATCTGCAAACCAAGGTGTTCTGGGAATCCAGGTACAAATAGGATATAAAGCCAATTTCTCAGATATTCATCCCCGCTCTTTTCCGGAAATTATTTTGCCAGGATGCCCCTTGCATGTCTTGGCGAACTAGGGAGACGCTAGGCCAAGTGGCGCATTGGTTTCCATTCGCTGAATATACTATCATCCGAGTCTTCGGCACGTTCAAGCCACCACATGCTTTGCCTCGCTTTGTTACAGACAAGGTGCTCATGCAAGAGATATGCTTCCAAATGACCTCGGGTTTCTCCAGTGTCCTGTCCAAAGGGAAGAAGAAGCCTTGGCCCGCTCTACCCCTTACTATCGGTGCCTATACGGTTAAAGACTTCAAAGAGGTAGGGGCTGAAGGAGAAGAGATTAAAAGTTATCACCTAAGGACTTTGGAGTACCGAACATACGACCCAGTAAGGATAGTTCCCGAACACTGCAAGAAGGCCAAATTCAAATGGAACTACCAACATGTAGAACGCCCGGAAGAAGATGAGAGAAGGAACTGGTACAATGCCGATAGAAAACTAGCTCCGGGGGCTGACTCTGGCCAGGAGGGTCAGGATGACCAAAGCTTAGAGGACAGGAGCCGTAATTTAGGAGGCGCTTCTTCCTCTCTAGCTAAAAATCCCCGGACCAGCACAGGGCCTGACACCTCTTCCCAACAGAGAGAAGCAGAGGCCAAAGCCTAGCAGGAGAAAGAAAAGAAGATAAAGGAGGACGAGGAGAAACGCAAGAAGAATTCAAAAGTAGATCAGAAGAAGAAGTAGGCCGAGGAGGCCAAAAAGGAAAAGCAGCAAAAGGAAGCGCAGGCTGCAGCAGAACGGGCACTCAAGGAAGAACTTGACAAAGCTAGAGCTGAACGCCAAAAGAAAGCAGACCAAGCTGTTGCAGCCGAACGAAAGAGGAAAGCCGAAATAGAAGCAGCGACAAAAACAGAATGCAGGAGGAGGGAAGAGCATGACAAGGCAGAAACCGAGTGCCAACAAAGGGAAGAAGAAGAAAGGAAGAAGAGAGAAGAGGAGGAAAAGAAGAAGAAAGATGAAGAGGATGAATTAATAGAAGATATCGACATATCTCCCCTAGAGGTTCCTCTAGGAGGTACAGGAAACATTCTCTCCGATGTTGATTCCCCCCCAGGGGTAGGAAGAGGAGGTCTTCGACTTAACCAAGCTCACATTCGACCAATTCTCTTTCAAAATTCGGCAAGAGAAGAGAAGGTCCATGGCACAAAGTCCTTCCGTTGCATCCACGGTCGCAACTGAAAAAGACATAGTCCTTGATACCAGGACTAACCCCGTGGTGATTGCATCGGCAGGCACTGCTTTTGCCACGACCACGGAAGAGAATGTCACCAGAATGAGTAGAGAAATCATTTCTTTACAAAACAGACTAAGAGCAGCGGAGCAGCGGGAGAAGAAGGCAGAACAGGAGAGGTCGGTGTTGGAAAAAGATATGCAACAACTCCAAAACAAGGCTCCCCCAGTCAATGAAGTTCCACTTGCCATTATGAAAGAATGTGATGTATTAGAGATGACCATGAGGCAGGTGTGTGGAGAAATGCTCACCATAAAGTAAACAGTCGCCCCATTGGTAAGAGCATGAGCAGAAACTGAGCAGCTCAAGGAAGCCTCGGTTGCTTTAGATAAAATGATGAACTGGACAGTGCAATACCCTCAAGTTCCCGAGCATTTGCCTAAGAAGGATTGGATTCATACACAAGATGCCAAAGTCCAAATCCGGATGAAGATGCAATCCAAGGACAAGCTATCCAAAGATTTGGACAAAGTAATGTCTTCATACGACCACCTGATCAGCGGCATAGACTCAATGCACACTCTTCACCACATTCCTTCGCTAGGGGCATTGGACGAAAATAAGACCTGAGAACAAGTAGATCAAGAAATCCAGTCATTCCTGCAACCTACCAAGCAAGCTGTTGTCGCCCCGGAAGTCACAGCATCACAAGAAAATCTGGGTCAGTTGCTTGTCGCGCCAGTACGTATTTACACCAAGCTCGCCTCCCTTTCAAACCAGATCTCCCAAAAGAAAGAAACTCTAATCCCAAATGCTCTGGAGTGTATGCATCGGTTGAAAGAGGAGGTCCCTCTAGTCTCTCCCATAGCAGCAGAATAACAGACCTGGCGAGACTTCCTCAAAGGAAAGCAGATTGATGCTCCTGATCTCTCTATTGCACGCCCACCTCCATGCCTCAGTATCACTAGGTCGCAGGTCGCACTGTTCAATAGGTCACATGTCGCACTCCTCCCTAGGTCGCAGGTCGCACTGCTAAACAGGTCACAAGTTGCACTCACTGGCCAGGTCGCAGGTCGCATTCTTCTCCCAGGTCGCAGGGCAACTCAACCGACAGGCAGGCGAAGAGTCAGGGAGCCCAAAGGGCATTTTTTTATCTATAAAAACCCCTCCGGGGAAAATGTAAAGGGCTTTTTCTTTTGGAGACTCAAGAGCTACATGGCATTGTATTGAAAGATTATACTCTTGTGCATATGAATATAGATACTTGTTAAAACACCCTATGGTTATGATGTGTCTTGCTGTGTGAATACTATGTGTATTTCCTTATACAGTTTCAAACATCTTTTGATTAATGAAGCTGCACTCTTCATGTCATCATTTATGCATCATGGCTATATGTTTTGTATCAATGATGTTCAATTTATCATCTGCTCTCTTAATGAATGTTAATGAACTATTTTATTAGCATTTCATTTTATCTTTTAGAAAGTAAAGGGATATCTCACCATAAAGAACTATTTCTTTTGTGGTTAGACTACCTTATAAGCATTACCCCAAAGATGTGTTGCTAATGACACCTCCTTAGGTGTACATGCTTTATTTATGATCTTGCTACGCATAGTGTTTTATTCGTGTTTAATGCATCAATCATGTATTCTGTATCAGTGAATAAGTGTGTGTCCACAGGTTCAATCAGGTTCTTTTGAGACCGAAGGGGAAGGTGACTTAAGCGTAGCTGGACCCACACCCCGGACGGGATCCCTATTCCAAACGGTTCAAGGTCTAGTGGGACTCTCTAGGGGTGATCCTACGGTGGCCGGAATGATTTCCCCGTCAACATGCTCCAAAGAGTCATCAAATGCCAACCTTTTACAATGAGGCACACATGCTCTATTTATCTAGCAAAAGAGGGAAAAAACCCTAACTAGGGTTTTAAAATGTCAAAATTATTCATAAATGTCATTTATACCTAAGAGACCATGCAAGGCCCAAGGCACAAAATATTTCATGAAATAAATGCAAAAATAACTCCTAGCACCTAACTTTAGAGTGATTTGCCTTAAAAAACATTAAAAAATCATTTTTCCATCAATGAGTGTCTTTTGTTGAATTTTTGGCCAAAAACGCATAATGAATTCTGAAAGCGTAGCGCCATGCATGGGCAAAACTGGGTCCACTTGCAGCCAAGTTTTGATGAACTTTGTCAAAATTGGCTCCATGATAGCCCGTTGGAAAGCCCGCTGAATCTACTTTCCAAATCTACCATTGTTTTTCTGATTGATCTCCATTAGTCTATCCAAAAGAAAAAATTCCCAAAACTATTCTAGGCGCAACGCCAGGTCTGTAAATGAGGCAGAAAGGTGAAAAATAAGTTGTTTTTTGGCCTTTCAAGGGGTCAAAAATACTCCAAATGGTTTGAAATTTGGTGAGAATACTGTACTTGAGCTAAGGATTCAAAAAAAGCTAAGTTTTCCTCCTGATGATGCTAGACATGAAAGCGTAGCGCCAAGGGTGTTGCGCTTAGAGGCCTCAAAATTTGTAAAAAGCCAAAATTTCTCAAAATTCTCCCAAATTTGGTGGATGTGTTCCTCATGGGGTTTGAGAGACCTCTAGAGAAGCTTGTGCCAATATTACAAGGTTAGCTTGGCCTTTTTCCTCTTTGAGTGCTTGGATCTTGGTTTGGGCCTTTTTGAGTTTAACCCTTGCAACTTGGTTCCTTCAGGCATAATGCTTGATCATCTTCCTTTGGAGATCAAGATCCTTATTAGCTTTCTCCAATTTAGCCTCCAAGTGTATGTTTTATCTTTCCAACCAAGGTTCCCAATCATGTTCTATCTCCATGGCCAACAACTCATCTAGAGGGAGTTGCTCTACTAAGGCCGGTTCTTGTTCTCTTTGTTTTGCCAATGCCTTCTTCAAACCCATGGTTCTTGGTCTCCTCCTAGACTGTCCTTCTTCATCCTCACTCCCCTCATAGGTTCCCATGAACTCTTCTAGCTTTACCTATTCCCTTTGAGCTTCTTTCCGGGCCTTGATGGCTCTAGTCTCATAAATGGCAATTTGTGCTCCTAGCTTCCAGTTCTCCATATCAAGGCCATCATTCACACTCTTGGCCCTATTCAGATTTGGTTGGAGGTTTTCAATGAGGGAATTTTGTTCTGGATGAGAAATTTTGAGATCCTTGCTTCATTATCCTCATCATTATCAATTTTAATGATTTCAAAGTCCCTTTCAACCTCATGATCTTATTCTTCCTCTTTGATATTTTGTTTGCCTTTGTCAAGCTTTTGAGCTGGGGTGAATGGCATGGTCCCTTGACTTTTAGAGGCAACAAATGCAGGCCTTTTTCCCCTTTAATATGTCAATGGAATTGGTTTGAGGGTGATCATTTCAGTGTCTTGATCATGGTTTCCTTCATTTGTTTCCATGTCTTCTTCTTCACTATCCTTACTGCTTCTTATCTCTTTGCCTTCAACATTAGTATCACTCTCAACTTCTTCACTGATTTTTGAATTGTCAATTTGTTCTTCATTTAAGATACTTTCATCATCATTACTGTGATATTCATATTTATTATCAGTCTCTTCACTTCTTTCACTATTTTCATGATTGTCTTCTTCCTTGCTGTCTTATTCATCATTGATGCTTGCTTCATTAGTGTCACTGTTGTCTTCATCCTCTTCATTTTTTGCACTGTCATCCACTTCATTTGGGCTGATCTCTTCATATTTTCCCTCATCTCTATCATGACTAGGAGCCTCACTGTTTTGACTGTCATTAGGGCTCTTAGTGTCACTGCTATCCTTAGGATCATCATCTGTTTCTTTGTCACTTGCCTCATCTTCATCATTATCCACCTCCATGTCTTCTGCTTCATTGCTGACATCTTCTTCATAATTGCTTAATTCATTTCCACTGTTAGGGGTGCATACCTCTCTAGTAAATGTTAGAGAGGGAAAATAGTCTTGCAGGCTTCTTTGTACCTAGGCTTGAGGAAAGGCTCATAGAAAATCATGTCCAGTTTTTCTCTTGAACCACTTTTCACCAACATTAGGAAGTCCAGTAGCCTGAGAAATGGTATCTGATGAGAGTTAAAAGGTCACCCTTGCCAAGCTTGATTGTTTGTTATGCAGGTTAAGAATGAATAACCTTGTAAGCTCTGGGTGATTTTGTACTTGTTTGACCCTTTCACAGAACTGAAAACACCCTACATTATGAAATCATGTGGGAATCATGGGAGAGGTAGTAATCTCCAAAGTGTGTTGGGGTTCAAATATTTTAACCTTCCGACATTTTTGCTTTGGCCTCATAGGCACTTGACCTCCCTCACTGCCCACACTCCATTCTTCTCCTGACATGGCAATTAATGCTACTTTCAAACAACCCTAGGACTGCTTGAAAAACTTGATAAGATGAGTGAAATGGAATAGTGGTGAAAGGCAATTTTTTGCAGGTGAGTGAGTTGGACGTGAGGGTTTATGACTAATTCCCCTTTGAGCTCTGATGAAGGGTAACTTGAACTCACTATACCACCCTAATTGACACTTGTCTTGAACTGATAATTTCTTGTTTGGAGGTCAAAAATGAGGGTTTGCCATGAGGACTTAGGGTTTCCAGTCACTAGGTTTTTAGTCCATTATTTAACCATTAAAATTATGAATTTGACTGGAGGAGAGGGAAAAACATACACCTACCACCTTTTGACTTCTTTGCAGGTCCTTGGATGCAGCTTTGGAGGTACTCCTTTGTGAATTTTTTGGCAATTTTGCAAGTAAAAGAGGGTCTCTGGCCTAGGCGCAGCGCTGAGAAAAATCTGGGCTTGTCGGGTCCTCCTGGGCGCAGTGCTGCTCGCGTGCAGGCTTGCCAGGCTCTTATGCGCATCACTGCATGAGCGTTGGGCCTATCGGGCCTCTTTGAGCATACCACCAGGCAAATCTAGGCCTGTCAGGTCTCCTCTTGGGTGCAACTCTACCCGTGTGCAGGCCCATCGGGCTCCTCCTGGGTGAACGGGTAGCGCCCACCTGTAAGTGCAGAAATCTCCCCTAAGCACATCACTGGGTGCTCTAAGTGCAATGCTTGCTCCAAAGCATAGTGCCCGACAATGTTACCCAGATTCTCACAAAACCCAGAAAATTTCTCTTTGAATTCTTTTCACTATTTTTTCAAATGCAAAATGAGATGGGAGGAAAGAAAAAAAGGTCTTTATATCTATAGGGAAATAAATTTAAATCTTTATATCTATAGGGAAATAAATTTAAATCAAAACCCACTTTTATAATGTTTTCAGTCCTTTTTGTCATTTCACTGATATTCTTTTTAAACCTTTTGCTGTGTAGGTGAATTGAAAAAATTTTAAGTAGCTCTTTTCCCTTTTTGGTGGTAGCTTGCTGAAAACATGGAAAAAGTCCCTTTTAGCCTGATGACCTGTTTTAACATTTCTGAGTGTGGGTGACTTGAAATATGGTTTCTTCTTTCTCATTGATCCTTAGGTCCATTTTTTACAAGCACCATAGCTTTCACCATCATGTATGCTAACTTCTTTTGGCCACTTTCGATTTGTTGCAGGTGCCATGACATAATGATTTGAGCTTTCTGATGTTTCTTGGTGTTTGACACATTTAGTTACACAACAAAAACCTTGTGATTAGTTTGTCTTTTCATCTTAAAACTCAACCATATGCTTTTATTCCTTTGATCAGTGAGTGAAAAATGACTGAAAATGAAGGCTTGACCTTCCTCATACTGATACTCTTTGCATTCTTTCCCTTTGAGGCAGTGAAACACTTTACCTTGGCAAACCCTAGAAGTTACTTACACAGTCTCTTCAAACCTTCTATCTGCTGTCATCATGGAGGCCTATCATCTTCACTTCATTTCATCTCCTTTGACTATCTTCATCATGACAAACTCCTTGGAATGAGCTTGGAATATTTGCAGGCAATGATATCCTCAGGAAACCTTTGTTGCTCTTATGGAGTCTAAACTTGCCTTTTTACCTTCTTTGATCATCTTACCAAAATCTTCTAGAAATTTATTAATACTGATGTATTACTGGATTCTCTTGATCTAACAAAATTTATCTTCTTTCTAAATACAGAATCCTTCCACTATTAAACTTGTGGAAATTTAAAACTCAATTGCAAACACATCTAAATAAATTCAATCACACATAACACAGTTGTTTAGCGAGAAAGCTTAAAGCTAAAAACCCCAACTATCATATATTATGTATATCAATGGAATTCATGTAATAATATCATACAAATCTTAGTACATCAAGCTCTCAGTACAATGTAGATTCATTACACGCTGTCATGCATAAATTTGCATATCTATGCACCAATTTCTTGCCTCCTGGCAGCCTACCTCTACTGCGCAATCCCTGCTGAAGAATACCCCTAAATGAATTCGAATTGGCCTTGCCTTGATAGCGCAATCCTCATTGGAAACTCCAATGTGTGTCAGATGCATTGAATGCATCACTATAGTCACAACGGATAGTCCATCTCACCCTTTCACCTATCTCTCCACTAGGTCTCCACTGGAACTGACATGCACTGTAGTTAACTGTTGTATTTTTTTAGTTATTAGTTGTTAATTAATTAACTAATTAATTCACTAAACTCTCACTAGTGTATCTTTCAGTTAGACTAGATACAACTAGCTCAACTGAGTTTAGCTCACTTAACTGAGTTAAACTAAATAACAACTCCATAAACTACTCTTCCAACTCTGTCATAACTTTTCCACTTTAATTTTCACTGAGTTCTCCATGCAATGAGCCACCAATAAACCCTAGGAATTGCGTAATTCCTTCAGCCCACTGATTTACCAAATCTGTTCACTGAAATAAAGTGCTCCAAGAGAATAAGTTGATGTTTATTGTTGGATTATTATTAAGAGCTAATAATAATCAACATACATCTATTTTTAGATCAACGATGTATAAATAGACTTAATCCCATGGGGCCCACTTAGTGAAGGTGCTTAATTTTCACTAAGCTCATCATCTTGTTGAATCTCAGCAAATATTAGGTTTCTTGGCTGTCTAAGAAGATTTATTAGTGTTGTCTTCTAAGTTCTCTATTGCCCTTTCTAGTTCATTCATTTTTGTTCAGTTCACCTCACCTTTTTCCCTTTTTCATCTATAATTTCTAAAAATCTTCAATTCATGCTTGGTTGTGCTGGTTTGCCTCTGTCCTTGTGAGTTGATGCATTGATCTTTGCTTGGCATACTTCTGGCCCAATCAATGCCTAGAAACCCTGATTTCTCCTTGAACATAGGTTTCTTCCTCTTCCATTTGATTGAGTATATCTTCTAATGAGGAGTAGGCCTCTTACCTTACCAATTTTACTGCTGATAATCAACTTGACACTCTTGTAGAAATGTCAAAAATGAACAACTGTCCTTTGCAAAAATTGAACTTGATAAGGAGGTCTTCCTTGGATTCTTATCTGATTTATCTTGGACAAACAAGTGCTGACCTTCTTTCAGATTTGATTCAGCTTCTAGCATATGAAAAACAGTGATTTAGAACACCAAGATTTACCCTACAACCTATGAAACCCTAGTGACCTAGTGGAAGGCTTTTTGACTTGGTCTTTGACTGAAACCTTGGCTTAGGGTCTTCAAGTATGAAAAACATAGTTTTTGACAAATTGATGTATTGAAGATCCAAAATCCCATGTACTTGATTTATCTAAAGAGCCTACAGAGATAGCTTTAAGACCATCAATGCTTGAGGCATTTGATGAACATGGGAAAGAGTAGGTTGTTTCGTAATCCTAGGTGGAAAGTAGAAGGGTTGAGCCTAGGAAAAACATAGTACTGAGGTTATGGGTGTGAAATGGGACAAAGATGAGTGTCATGAGCCCATGAGGGGTCTTATAGGAGGGATAGGCTAACCAGGGAATGGCAGAGTAGTAAAGTAGTGAAAATTTTATCTTAAGGATAATGAAAGCAGTGAGATTTCTAAAACTCACAATATTCATGAATTTTGTTTTTAGAAATCTAGGACAAGTATTTAGTCATAAAAAACTTAGCAAAAATTACTGATGACTAATAGTGTCTCCACTTGGGGAGGGCAGCTCCTTTTCAGGAGGTTTCTAGAACTTTAGATATCAAATCTCTGAGTTTATGAAGACGAGTGCCTCATCCATTGGGTAGATTTTTCTTCTTTTATTTGTTGATGTTTCTCTTGAAGCTATGATCTCAAAATCTGAAAGACATGTTTGCTTCAAACTCACCTTTACCTATCCATCATACCTTTGTCTATGATTTTTTCTTCTTGTGGGTGCACTTGGACTAGCAAACCCTTGACATTATTTCTCTTTTGAAAGCAAAACAACCTATCTATTTGTACCCTTATTACTTCCAGGAGTTCAAATTATGCTAGTGAACTCTTTTATTCTCTACCTTAGACTATTCATCTGTCAAGATTAAGTTGTTTGATAGGCTTCATTCTCTAATCCAATGGCATGAAATTGAAAACATGATTTAAACCAAGATTAAGCTATCTAATTTACCATGGGCTATGGCATTAGGAAAAGCTGCACACAGACATTATTTTTGTACAAACAAAACTAGAAAGTATGAGGGTTGTGTTTCATCATTTGTTAGTCATCCCTATCTTTCTCTTTAGTTCATATTTGGGCATTGAGAACCAACATATTTTCTTCCTAATCTATTCCTACTGACAAGTCAAGTTTAAATGTTTTGACAAGCCTTCTTTCCCTGACCTATCAGCAGCAATTTAAAACATATTCAGCCATGATTAGGCTAGATGACTAAACAAGACTCTTTTTCTTAACCAGTAGTGGCATTTAGGCTTGCACACTTTCAATAGTACTCTTTTTTTGGTATGGGGCTGTACCTCTTCTTTAAATTTTCCCTCTTTTTCCTTCTTTGTTTGTTTTTGTGTTTTTTGTTTTTATGATCTCACATCATGCAACGTTATGTACAATGAATGAAAGTTCCAAACTAGGACTCTTGACAAAAATAGTCCTTGAGCATCTTGCCATTGACAGGACCTCCAAACAATTCTTCTCCATTCAGCTTTTGTAAAAAGAAAGCATTATAACCTCTAACTGAAAGAATGATATAAGGCCCTTTCCATAAATTCTCAAATTTTCCATGTTTACCTTTGTCCTCCCTCCTGGAATCCCATTTTAGCACTACGTTCTTCTGTCAAAGATCTTCTTTATGTTCTTTTGCACTGCTTGTCTTATTGTAAACTTCTTCCCTTGTCTATTGCAAATGAATGGTTTGGTTCAGCCTCCTTTGCATGTCATTTTCTTTTGATTGCACTTCTTGGAGGAGCTTCATGACTGTAACTCCTAAAGATGTTGGGAAGACTGCATCCATGCCATACACTAGTTGATAGGGAGACATACCAATTGACTTCTTGGTGGTTAGTCTATCAGCCCATAGTGCATGTACTAGTTTGCCATGCCATGCTTTTTGGTTACGTTCCAGCAGCTTCTTGATAATGTTCACCAGAATTTTGTTGGAGGACTCAGCTAGCCCGTTAACTTAAGGGTAATCTGTTGTGGAATTCCCTAGTTTGATGTGATAATTATAGCAAAAGTCAACCATTCTTTTGGATTTAAAGGCAGCAACATTATCTATAATGATCCTTCTAGGACAACTAAATTAGGACAAGATGTTGGTCTCAAGGAATTTGATAATGACTGAGCTGGTGGCATTCCTAGAAGGGATGTCATCTATCCACTTGGTGAATTAATCAGTAGCAGTAAGGATCCACTTGTGTTGGGCAGATGAAGAAGGGTGGATTTACCCAATGAAGTCCAAACCCCATTGTTTAAAGGAGCTTCAACACTGATGGGATGCAAAGGCAAAGGTAAATGTTTTCTCTTGCCATAAAAAATTTGGCACTTATGGCAAGTCATAACTAGTTTGTGAGTGTCAGGGAAAAGGGTGGGCCAACAGTAGCCAGCTCTAAGGATTTTGTTAGCTGTGGTTTTCCAGTAGAGATGACCACCACACTCTCCCTCATGCATCTCATGCATGATTATATCTGCACCATCTTCAAGCAAAAATTTAAGAAATATGCCAACAGAATTCTTCCAATACAAAGCTCCATCTAAAATGCAGAATTTTAAAGTTTTTTGTTTCAAGAATCTAGCTTTTGCCTTGGATAAGGTAGGAGGAGCATTAAGATAAAAGAGTACATATAAAATATCAGCATACCAAGAGTAATTCCGAAATGCTTCTTCAATGTGGGGAGCTGTGAATTCTTCTTGTTCCTCTAATGCATCAACCATATTCATGTCTAGTGCTTGAAAATTTGATTCAGCCATGATTTTTGCTAGCCCTTGTCCTTTAATTAGTTTAGTGGGCCTGACTTCTAAATCATATTTTAAGATAATAGTGATCTAGGTGGATATTGGTGGCCACCTGCCTATTCCACTTGGGGCCCCACCATTGTCACTTTTAGTTTTTTCAGTTTTGGCACAACTTACTATTTTTAGCAGTTTTTCAGGTCCTGAACTTCTAGAGCCGTTTTGAGGCCCTAAACGATGTTTTTTAAGCATCGTGTGTCTGGAAAATATAATTCTGTTCCAAAATTGATATTCATGGAAATATTTTTAGTCCTCAGATATATATTTATAACGGTGTATCATAAACATCAAACGAAGATCGTATGCTGAGGTTACGTCCTCGGGAAGTTGAAACGCTAATTTACCCAAACGGGGCCCATGGTTTTGGCGCTTCATCTCCTAGGGTTAGTTTTTTGGACGTTTAGAGTTCTCCATTGTTTCTAAATAATAAATAGGCTCTTGAGCCTCATTGTAACATAGTTCGGAGGTCTGTAGCCGCCACATATCTTCTTAGAGATTCACTACCAGCACCCTAGCTAGTTTATTTCCATTCTGTCTGTAAGCAAATTTTAGTTCTTTGATATTAATGAAATGAAGTGTTATTTCCGTTGCATCTTTATATTTATGGTTATATGTGTATTATGTTGCATTCCTGCATAAATCCGGATCAGTGGTATCAGAACGGTCTATTTTTTCTCGATCCTTCTTTGCATGTCCCCAACAAGGTCGGGGTATAAGGAGTTAGGGCTCAATCTGGTGGAACCTTTGCAAGATTAGCCTCGCAAACCATGACAGACACCCATGGGGGACGAAAAGAAAGATGAGGGAGCAAGAGATCCTATCAAAATATTGCTCGAGGAGGCCCTCGAAAAACAAAGGAACGCGATGATGGATAAATTTTCCCAGATCCTTCAACGACTGCCCACCGACGGCGCATCTGCATCCAGCAGCCACTCTGGAGGCACGACTCCCTTTAAGGTACAAGTAAACTTTGACATTCCCATATTTGAGGGTCAAATAGATGTAGATGTCGTAGATATATGGTTGAATCTATTAGAAGGATATTTCTCGGTTCATGAATTTTTTGACCGGGAGAAGATTATTTTTGCACTCCTCAAAGCTACCCCTGATGTCAAGGACTGGTGGGAAACCTACTGTGAGAAAAAGGATGAGACAACACCCTCTCTATTCTCAGTCGTACCCATTTGGAATTCTTTCCAATATCCCATCAAGAAACAATACTATCCCATGGGGAGCTATGAGGACAGGTACATACAATGGACCACGCTGCGGAAACAAAGGGATCAAGATGTGCATGAGCTGACGAATCTGTTCCATACCCTGCGCACAAAGTCGGGTATCAAAAATTCAAAGAAAAATTTGGTACTAAAGTATCACGGTTGTCTGCACAGATACATTTAGGAGGAAATGGAGTTCATTAACATATCCTCACTTGGTACGGCATATCGGTATGCTGCTAAGATTGAGTAGAAATTCAAACAGAAGAAGTGAGACTTTGCATCTACGAATAAAAAGAAAGGGAAAGGTGCCCCCAAATTGCAAACCAAAGGACAAAGCCAAAGCATGGTAGCACAAGCAAAGAACAACACCGCGAAGCCAAAGAAGGACATGGGAAAGTGGTGTGAGTTCCATGAGAGCTCCACTCACAACACAAGTGAGTGTCGGGCCAAGCAGTCGCTGGTGGCCGAGATGAGGGCTTCTGAATCAGATGCATGCTCTGACTCTGAATCATTACTTGACAAGGGGAATGACAAAGGGAAGCATATTATTGATGTAGAGCCCAATGCCACTGTTGCCACTACGAAGATCCAGAAGGAGGAACCAGAAGATCCAGAGGAGGCAGAGCGTCTCTTCCACTCCCAGATGTGGGTAAAGGGTTCCCCGCTACAGTTCATTGTCGACAATGGGAGCCAAAAGAACCTCATTTCAGCAGATGTCGTGAAGTAGTTGGGCTTTCCGACCACAACGCACCCACAACCATACACCATCGAGTGGATTCACCAAGGACGGGATCTCCACGTCAGCCAGCAGTGCAGCCTTCACTCTAGCATCAAGCCCTTCACGGATGAGGTGTTGTGTGACATTGCTCCTATTGATGTTTCTGATGTATTATTAGGCCAACCATACTTGTGAAAGTGACATGTTGTGTATGAGTCTCGGCCTCGCGTTGTTATTGTTACTTTGGGAAATAAGTTGTACAGGATACCAAAGGTACCACAGCCTCCCACTATCTCTTTGGTTACTGCAAAAAAATGCAGTAAGCTCATTTCCCAAACCAGGAAATTTGTATTCTTGATGATCCGCCCCTAGGGCAAGAAGAATATTGTGGCCACGACCTCCAGACATGGCTCCTTTGCGTGACAAAAAAAAATGGACAAGGTTGTGGAGGAGTACGGAGACATCTTCAGCTCACCCATAGGGGTGCCTCTACACTGTCAAGTCAAGCACCCCATTGACCTGACCCCAGGTGCACCGCTACCCAATGGACCGATCTATAGGTGCTCTTTTCTAGAGAATGATGAAAACAAGAGGCAGATTCAGGAGCTGCTGTAGAAAGGTCACATCCAGCCAAGTTCATCGCCCTGTGGGAGCCCGATCGTGTTGGTACAGAAGAAGGATGGGACTTGGAGACTTTGTATTGACTATCGAGTGCTGAACAAGATCACTGTCCAGAATAGGTACCCGATCCCACAGATTGATGACCTTATGGACCAACTCAAAGGGAAAAAATATTTCAGACAGAT
The DNA here is from genome assembly GCA_034641835.2 of Pinus albicaulis. NCBI lineage: Eukaryota > Viridiplantae > Streptophyta > Pinopsida > Pinales > Pinaceae > Pinus > Pinus albicaulis. The sequence goes on along the minus strand of CM076581.1, from coordinate 1,298,816,031 downwards.
CGACTTAAAGTCTAGGTATCACCAAATACTAATCGAACACTCTGATGTGTGGAAGACTGCCTTCAAATCCAATGAGGGCCTTTTCGAATGGCTCGTCATGCCTTTTGGGTTGACGAATGCTATTGCAACCTTCATGAGGTTGATGGATGGCATCTTACGTCCATTCATAAACTCATTTGTAGTGGTGCACTTGGATAACATTCTGATCTTCAGCCAGACTTGGGAAGAGCACCTCCATCACATCCGAGAAGTCCTCCAAACACTACAGCAACACAAGTTGTGTGCCAATTTGGAGAAGTGTACTTTTGGCATGACACAAGTTCAAGATCTGGGATACATTATTAATGAAAGGGGGGTGCATGTCGATCCACCCAAGATCCAACTCATTCAGGATTGGCTAGCCCCAACCACTCTAATAGAGCTTCGTAGCTTTCTGGGTCTTGCTAATTTCTACCGCAGGTTCGTGTTGGGATTCTCTCATATCACTTGGCCCTTGAGTCAAGTCACCAAGGGAGGAGCGAAAGCAAAATTATTTTGGTTGGAATCTCAGCAGAAGGCATTCGTAGAATTGAAACATCGCCTCTGTTCTCATTAGGGGAATTTTGAGGTCTAAAATGGGCCTCCTAAGGAAATTATAAAATAATAGTGGAAAAAATCAAATAAGATTTGATGACATCATCAAATTTTAGAGGGAAAAATGAAAAAACTACTTTTTCAACTCATATTTTCAACTTATCTCCCAAATTTTTTACTCAAATTTCGAGCGGGAGTACTCGTTGGATGTGGAATTTAATTCCCCATCCAAGGAGTACCCATGTTGCATACTTTCGATGGGTCCTACTACATGAAAAATGAGAAATACATAAAAAAACGTGATTACAATCACGTTTTTTATGTATTTCTCATTTTTCGTGTAGTAGAGTTCATCGAAAGTATGCAACATGGGTACTCCTTGGATGAGGAATTAAATTTCTCATCCAATGAGTACTCCCACTCGAAATTTGAGTAAAAATTTTGGGAGATAAGTTGAAAATACGAATTGAAAAAGTAGTTTTATTATTTTATTATTTTTTAATATTTTTACCTTTTTATTTAAAAAATGGTGAATCATCCCCCATGGTTGACATCATCATCTTGAATCCTATTGGTTGTTATAAAGTTGATTTTTGTTGTACATTTTTCTTAGGAGGCCCATTTTAGACCTCAAAATTCCCCTAATGGCCCCAGTGCTCACATTACCAGACTTGCAACAACCATTTGAGATCGAGACAGATGTCTCTAACTATGCTATTGGGGCAGTTCTTACTCAACAGAGGCATCCAGTGGCATATCACAATGAGACATTGTCTGACACAGTTCGCAAGTATCCCATTTATGACAAAGAAATGTATTCCATTGTGCAGGATTGTCGAAAATGGAAGCATTACATTTTGGGGAAGGAAACAATCATCCACACAGACCACCGACCCCTGCAGTTCATACAGACACAAGGGAAGTTGCAAAACGATCACCATCAGAAGTGGTCCACATATCTGCAACAATTTCATTTGAACATCAAGTACAAGAAGGGTAGAACAAATAATGTTGCCGACTGCCTCAGCCGACAACCGATCATGGCCATAACCACAGTTCTCAACTCTTGTGGGAACGAGACTTCTAATTGGCCACTTCTCTACAAGAGCCATCCAGAATTCAGCCACACATACAAGGCACTCTTGGGGGTACACAAGTTTTAAATTTTCACCTCCAAGATGCATTGTTATGTCACCTGGGACACATTTGTGTTCCTTCAAGTGAGTGTGCCAAGATGACATGGGAAGCGCACTACAGTCAAGTTGCTGGGAATTTTGGGGTCGAGAAAACAGTGGCAATATTGCAGAAGTATTTCTATTTTCCGAACCTTCGACAGGATGTTGGGAAGTGCATCAGATCTTGCACTGCTTGAACCTTTGCCAAACTGACCATCAAGAAGCAAGGGCTCTATACTCCGCTACCTACCCCTAGTCGACCTTGGGAATCCATATCCATGGATTACATGTTAGGCCTTCATTCTACTAAGCATGTAAATGACTGTGTTTTCGTGGTCGTCGACAGATTCTCAAAGATGGCCATTATGGCGGCCTGCAAGAAGAATATCACAGCAGAAGCCACTGCTAAACTCTTCTTTGAATGAGTGTGGGTTCACTTTGGGATCCCATATTATATCATATCAGATCGCGATAACAGGTTCCTCAGCACATTTTGGTCCAGCCTCTGGTCAATTTTGGACACCAAGCTCACCAAGTCCACAGCTTTCCATCCCCAAACTGATGGCCGGACAGAGGTCGTCAACAAGATGATTGTACACATTCTGCGCATGTAAAATTCAAATCATCCATGCAAATTGGATGAGAACATCCCCTATGTACAACAAAGTTATAACCGGGCTCTCCATAGCTCAACCGGCCACAACCCCTTTCAGGTGGGCTTGGGATTCTAGCCATTATGTCCCATTGACGTAGCCCTGCCATTTGCGGCTACTCCGACCGATTCGACTCATGTCTAGTCTGAAGCTGACAAATCAAACAACTTCATCGAACGCATTTAGCACATCCACCAACAGGTTCATGACATATTGGATAGAGCCAATTCTAAGTACAAGCATTGACATGATCAACATCGAGTGCCAGACAACTTCCAGGGGGGTGACAAAGTGTGGCTACATTTGCAGAAGGAGCGCCTCACTGGACCCCACCGCAAGCTTTGCCCACTCCGATATGGGTCATACACCATCACTAAGGTTGTAGAGAATAATTCCTTCGAGCTCAGTATTCCACCATTTTTTGGTCTTCACCCAGTATTCAATGTAGACCGCCTTTGTCCCTACTTCCCACCTCTACTGGAAACCTTTGACATTGCAGAAGAACTCACACCAAAAGAGTTAAACCCAGATTGCATGGAATAGGCCACCATAGATTGTATCATGGACATGCAAATCAAGAACACTCGCCAATAGAAGATCCAACTGTATCGGGTAGTCAAAGCTGGCCAACTCCTGCACCAAGGCAAGTGGTTCACCAAGGACCAAGTTGAGTAGAAGTTTCCTCATCTCATGGAGGAACTCAATGCAATGGGGACCCTTGATTCCTAAGGGGGGAGGAATGATCTAGGTGGATATTGGTGGCCACACACCTATTCCACTTGGGGCCCCACCGTTTTCTCTTTTAGTTTTTCAGTTTCAGCACAACTTACTATTTTTAGCAGTTTTTCGGGTCTCAAACTTCCAGAGCCGTTTTGAGGCCCTAAACGATGTTTTTTGGGCATCGTTTGTCTGATGAATATGATTTTGTTCTAAAATTGATATTTGCAGCAATATTTGTAGTCCTCGGATAGATATTTCTAACGATGTATCATACGCATCAAACGGAGATCGTATGCTGAAGTTACATCCCTGGGAAGTTGAAACACCAATTTACCTAAATAGGGCCCATAGTCTTGGCGCTTCATCTCCTAGGGTTAGGTTTTTGGACATTTAGAGTTCTCCATTTTTTCTCAATAACAAATAGGCCCTCGAGCCTCATTTTAACATAGTTCATAGGTCTGTAGCCACCACATCTCTTCTCAGAGATTCGCTACTAGCACCCTAGCTAGTTTTTTTCCATTCTGTCTGTAAGCAAATTTCAGTTCTTTGATATTAATTAAATGAAGTGTTATTGCCGCTGCATCTTTGTATTTATGGTTATATGTGTATTATGTTGTGTTCCTACATAAATATGGATCAAATAACAATCCATTTACCCATTTTACCATCAGGGCCCTGATTTAGAATGTCCTTGACAGCTGTGTGTGGAACAAAAGTAATGATATGAGAGTGCAAAATGTAGACTCGGAAATATTTCAATGCTTTGATCAAGGCAAAGGCTTGTTTCTCCATGATGTTGCATTTTAAGGGAGCATTTCTTAATGCCTTACTGAAAAAGGCTATGGTCTGTTCTTGCCCCATCATGTTCTTTTGCAACAACACTGTAGCAACGGTGTGTTCGGATGCAAATGAGAAAATGTAGAAGTCTTTGGTAAAGTCAGGACTAATTAGAACTAGTGTTTGGGTGAGTGCATGTTTTACCAGCTCAAAAGATTTTTTGGCTTCTAGGGTCCATTTAACTCCTATCTCCTTTCTAAGCATGTTTGTGATATTTCTTAGGAGTTCAGCAAGGTTGGGGATGAACCTTCTAAGGAAGTTGATCTTTCCAATGAAAGATTGCAGCTCCTTTATGTTTCTAGGATGGCTGATTTGAAATATTCCTTCAATCCTTTTGGGCTCTATTTTGATTCCCTCTTCAGAGATGATGTGGCCTAGGAGCTTACCTTCCTGAAGACCAAGCAATGTTTTCTTAGGATTCAGAGATAAGCCATACTTCCTACATTTTTCGAAGACTTTCCTCAAGTGGACTAAGTGTTCTTCATCAGTTTTAGAATAGACAGTGATGTCATCAAGGTAAATGACTATGAAGTATCCTATTTCTTCTGAAAAAGCTATGTCCATAGCCCTTTGGAAAGTGGCCCCTGCATTCCTTAACCCGAAAGTCATTTTAACATATATGAATGTGCCCCAAGGTGTAGTGAACGCAGTTTTGTGTTGATCACTTGGAAGCACTAATACCTGATTGTAACCTGAAAATCCATCAAGCAATGATATTCTCTTAGAGCCAACTACCCTTTGCAATATATGATCCATTTTGGGCAAAGGATAGTTATCTTTCAGGGAGGTTTTGTTCAAATTTCTGAAGTCAATGCACAACCTAATCTCCCCGGTCTTCTTCCTAACTGACACAAGGTTTGAAACACATTTTGAGTACCTAAGATGGACTATGATCCCAGCAACATACGTCTTTTTAATCTCTTTCTCAACTAAAGGTACTAGGAAGGGGTTTATTCTTCTCAATTTTTGTTTGAATGGTTTGTTATTTTCCTTGAGAGGAATTTTATGTTGAATAATGCTTGTGTCATAGGACTTCAAGTCCTCATACCCCCATGCAAACACATCTTTAAACTCTTTAAAAAGCTCAATATACTTCTGTTTTATGTGAGGAGGAAGGGTTTTGGACAGCTTGATCATTTTAGGTTCATTTATGCTGCCCATGTTATATTTTTCTACATTAGTCTCAGTAGATTCCATATTTGGCTTTCTAGCTACATCATTAAAATCAAACAACTCCTCTAATGGTGTAAGGCCCCTTGGTAATTTACAATATTTACATTATAAAACCTCAAGGTCCTTTTGATCTAGATTTTCAAACAATTCTGCCTCATAAGGATTTTCAAGTAGATTTATATCAATAGTAGAGGACAACTCTATTTTATGGGCTTGTTTTTCAGCAAAATAATCTTCTTCATGCCTTAAGCTTGTTTCCGGTACTTCAAATTCATTTTTAGACTGCAGAAAGTCATCAATTTGTTTATCACCCTCAAACACTTGCCAATAGTCTATGTTCTCAGGTATTGTAGGCTGGTTTTTTACTTTGGCAATGTATTGTTCCTTTGCATGGGGTATTTGAAAATTGCTGGAAATAAAGGTAAGCTCATTGGCAAGGTTGTTTTGAGCTCTAGGAATAAAAGTGAGTTCATATTTTTCAAAGGTTTTCAGGAGGTCTAGGGCAGCATTCATATACTCTCTTAGTCTAGGATTCTTGGTTGAATACTCCCCTTTGATTTTCCTAATGACCAAGTCTGAATCTCCTTGGACTGAGATCTTCTTAACTCCTATGTTTTTTAGCAAATGTAGAACAAGGAGGAGAGCCTCGTATTATGCAATGTTGTTAGTGCATTGAAAATCTAGTTTGTAGTAATGGCCTTCATTTGTTTATGTATCCATATACCAGCTCTTGAACCCGCTTTGCCACAAGAGCCATCAAAGCTCATGTTCCAAAGTGTCTCCAGTTCATATTCGCCATTATCTTATAGTTCAGGGTTGCTAGAGTTTTGGATGTTGAGTTCCTTATTCAGTGTTTGGTTTGACTGTTGTGGTATGTTTGGATCTGTCTCAATTTCATTTACCTGTTCGTTGATGTTGTCTTTGTTATACAAGATAAATGAGTCAAGGTCTGAATGAATGGAATAAATAGGGGTGTTGTCATCAGTTAAGTTTAGAGTGTCAGAATAATTCCCTATGTTCAAAACTCTCAAAATTTGGGACCTGTACATATCTTGGGTTACCAGTTCAGTGAGAGGTATGGTTATCTTGATTTTAGAAATGTATCCCTCAAAACTGAAAGGTATTTGTGTTTTAGGCATATTTACATCAGTCTTACCAACCATAATCTTTTCTACAAGTTTAGTTTGTTGATTCTGATTTGGGACTTTGGACAGAAGAGTTCTTAGGGCCACTAGTACAGGCACTAGGGCAGCTTGTGTCACCACTTGGTTGGCTAGTTTTGTCTCTATTTGGATTGGTTTTCTTAGCCATGGTGTTGGTACTATCTCCTATCCTCTTAGGACTATTTTCAGGTGTCTTCCTAAGAGCAGTGTCTACTTTGTTCTTTTTGGATTTTTCTTGGTTTTTGTTTCTCCGAAGGTCATATTTCCTATGGACTTCCATCATGGCATTTTCAAATCCTAATTGATAGTCTTCAAAATCCTCATAGTTGTTTTAGTTTGATTTGAGGAAAAGAAACCTTTTTCTTCTTCGGTGAGAAAAACATCACCCTCATTGTCAGAACCTATCAAGTTTACATGGTTTTCTTCAGGTTCTTTAGACTCTCTTCCCTCTACATCTACATAATTGTCTTGGAAATGGGGGCTGAGTTTTTGGTCATTGTCTCTTGGTCTATTTTGGGGAGGGTCTCTTCCGAAGTTTTGATTCCTATTTATGTTTTGGGGATTTTCTTGGTTTTCCCTAGGAGGTGTTCTTTCACTCAAGTTTATCCTTTCCATCATTCTTTCAATTACCCTCACTAGATTGTCAATCTTGGCATCGGATGAGGAGGTTGAGGCCATAGTTTCATCTTTGTAGCTGAATCTCTTTTCTAACCTCATCCTATCCCTCTTTTCAATCAGGTTGGCCTCTACACTTATATCTCCCCTTTGCATGTCTTCTAAAGTTAGCAGATATCTCTCTCTTAATTGATAGGCCATGTCTAGATCTAAACCTTCCAGAAATTTTGCTAAAGCTAAGCCTTGTGGGGGTTTCATGTCTGGTGGGAGGACATTGCAAACAATATTGAAACTGGTACAATAGTCTTGGACACTTTCCCCGATATTTCTCTTAAGGTTATTATATTCTGAGAGGATTTGGAGAGGGTTTTTCTTGATTTCCCACTTGTTTATAAATGTCTGGTAAAGGGAAGGGAGATCATGTATGCTGTTAGGAGTCAAGATTTTGAACCATTTTTTGGCTTCTCCTCCTAATCTTTGTGCAAAGATCCTCATTTTAATGGTTTCCTCTTCTAATTCCATGTAATCAAAGGCATCATTTATCCTATCTATATGCGATTGGGCAGTGGTGGATTCAGCTCCGATAAAGTGATGGATTTTGGATTGGTAATCAATTGGAAAAGGTAACAAAGGTTGTGGCAGTACCATGGGGGCATACCATGCTGCCATGATGGGATGGAATGGTATCAAAGAAGGATTTACAAGGGGAGGGTTTGTGAGAGGAGGTGGGGGATGAAGTGGAGTGGTTTGAACAGTGGATGTGTGGATGGGGGTGATAGAGGTACTTTGACCAGCAAATTGATTTTGAGCAGAATTGGGATAAAAAGAGCCAAAGTGATGGAGAATATGAAATTTGGGAGGAGTGGAAGGAGAGGCTTCTCTACTAAAACTTTGCTACAAATGTATGGGCTCAAGGTCAGTCTAGTCAATCCCACTTTGTGACTTGGTTCTGAAAAGGTTTCTTGTATGGTGCAAGTCAAAATGGGGGTCATGTAAGGCTGTAAGATGTTTAGGGACAAAGCTTGCTCTATGAATTGTCCTAAGAGTAGTTGATTTATCAGTTTTTAGAAGTTTGCCAAAAAATATTTTCTGGGTCATCAACTATGGTGGGAGGGTTTGGGTCCGGGTGAGATCTGGTATTGATCCTTTGTGAAGCCAGATTTCAAACCCAAGGTATAGAGAGGCTGAATGTTTATGACTGTTTTCGGAAGGTTGACCTCTCTTAATGTTTTCTAAACTAACACAGTGTGTGACTAGGCCTCTAAACTTCTTAGGGCTGATTTGACACAATCCTAAGGAAGTCTATGAACACTAGTAAAGTTAGAAGGCCTACTGGAGGCTTGTGGAGTCTCCAGGTGGATGTTTTTTGCTGTTTTAAGGATATGTGTTGATGGTCCACCACCAATAACTGAAAAAAAAAAATCTAGGGATGTTTTTGGGTTTTCTGAGTTCCTTTATGTAGCCTTAAGGTTTCTATGAGTGTCCTACAATTGAGTCATCATTGTGCTAGGATGGTGAAAAAAATAGATTCTACTCTTTGGCTAACAGTTTGAGTTCTCTATGATTTGATAAGGGTTTCTGAAGTTATAAGGAGTGCTTAGATGGTGACTAACTCAAAAATCTCTCACCTTGATTGCCATCTATGTTATGCGGTGATTTGGTGATAAATCAATAGATACTGTGTGAGAAGGGCCTCTGAAATTGCTAAGGATATATAAGCTTGTTACTTACTCAGAAGGTCCCACCGTGATTGCCATTATGTTAGGGTCCTGTGATTTGTTAGATTGGTGAGATCAAATGCATAGGGTAACATCAGACCAGTCTTTGGAGTCCTAGGACCTAGCCTTCCTGGACTCGGAGAGGGCTCTCTCTATTTGTTCAAAGGATGTGAACTTGTTTTCTTTTAGGGTTTGATTTTAGACTAGTTGTTAAGTGTAGGGTTTGTTTGTTTGTTTTGGTTGGGTAAGATGAATAAGTAAAATAGATAGAGTGAGGAATCTTCAAGTCATTGGGCTATGGAGTCAATAAAAGTCATGGAAATTTTCAACAATAAATCAGGGTGGATCACAGGGAAAATCTAGCATGGTCATATGGATTTTCAAGGTTTTTGTGAAATTAAATGAACATCATGTTTGTGAACCAATGTAGGGAAAAGGGAAATGAAGAATCCTTTGTCATGTACTTAAACAAGAAGGGACTTCAACACTATTTAGCATAAATAAGAAATCAATAGACAGGGCACACCAAGAACTCTTTGATTCAACTTAAGCAAATAATCATTTCAGACAAAAAATCCGATGAAATATAGAAGGCGAGAAACTCATTTAACTTCTAGTGATTTCACCTTTAAGGTTAGAAAAAATTTAAGATAAACACATAACTTTAATTAAAGAAGAGGGAATGCCTAAAAATCATTGATCATAGCCATAAAGATCTTCAAAGCAACTATTCAAGCATGGACAAAGGGTATGATCGAAACATAGCCTCTTTGGAAAACCTAATTAGTGGTAATTTAGAGAGAGACCTCAAGAAGAATGTTTTAGTGACATCAAACAATCAGGTCTAGCCATAAAACATATTTGATACCTACTTTATTAAACCATTCATGAAATAAACAAGCTTGGGTGGTTTAGAGAGCAATTAAGAATTCTCTAAAATGATCTAGCAGAGGAAAACATAGAGGCAGTGAAGAACAAACAGAGCTAAGGTGCCTTTAAAAAACATTTATTAGTCTAAAACATTTGTCCTACAGAAATTTAGAAGGATGAAACACAATGATACATAAGAAAACAATAACTGAATAGAAGCACATCACCATTAACCAAGCTCAGGGATCCTACAAGCAGCCTTCTCCATCATCAATCAAGACAAGCCATTCACAAAATCCACAACGCCAATTTCTTCTCCAATCTCCCAAAAAACTATGTATTGCTCCAAAGAGTCATCAAATTCTAACCTTTTAAAATGAGGCCCTCATGCTCTATTTATCTAGCAAAGGAGGGAAAAAACCCTAACTAGGGTTTGAAAATGTCAAAACTAGTCATAAATGTCATTTATGCCTAAGAGACCATGCAAGGCCCAAGGCTCAAAATATCTCATGAAATAAATGCAAAAATAACTCCTAGCACCTAAATTTGTAGTGATTTGCCTTAGAAAACATTCAAAAATCATTTTTCCATCAATGAGTGTCTTTTTTTGACTTTTTGGCCAAAAACACACAGTGAAGTTTGAAAGCGTACTGCCATGCATGAAAAAAACTAGGTCCACTTGTAGCCAAGTTTTGATGACCTTCCCAATGTCGGAATTGGCTCCGTGATGGCCTGTTGGAAATCCTGATGAGTATGATTTCCAAATATACAATTTGTTTTTTTATTGAGCTCCATTAGCCTATCCAAAAGGAAAAATTACCAAAACTACTCTAGGCGTAGTGCCATGTCTATAAATGAGGCAGAAAGGTGAAGAATGAGGTGTTTTTTGGCCTTTTGAGTGGTCAAAAATATTCCAAATGCTCTAAAATTTGGTGAGAATACAGTACTTGAGCCAAGGATTCCAAAAATTCTGATTTTTCCTCTTGAGGATGCTTGAGATGAAAGCGTAGCACGAGGGGTGCTGCACTTAGAGGCCTCAAAATTTGTAAAAAACCAAAATTTGTCAAAATTCTCCCAAATTTGGTGGATGTGTTCCTCATGGGTTTGAGAGACACATAGAAAAGATTTTGCCAAGATTCCAAGGTTAGCTTGGCCTTTTGCCTCGTTGAGTGCTTTTATCTTGGTTTGGGCCTTTTTGAGTTTAGCCCTTGCAACTTGGTTCCTTTGGGCATAATGCTTGGTCATCTTCTTTTGGAGATCAAGATCCCTATTAGCTTTCTCCAATTTAGCCTCCAAGTGTATGTCTTCTCTTTCCAACCAAGGCTCCTGATCATGTGCTATCTCCGTGGCCAAAAACTCATCTAGAGGGATCTTCTATGCTAAGCCTGATTCTTGTTCTCTTTGTTTTTCCAATGCCTTTTTCAAACCCATGGTTCTTGGTCTCCTCCTAGACTGTCCTTCTTCATCCTCACTCTCCTCATAGGTGCCCATGAACTCTTCTAGCTTTACCTGTGCCCTTTGGGTTTCTTTCCAGGCCTTGATGGCTCTAGTCTCATAAATGGAAATTTGTGCTCCTAGGTGCCTGTTGTCCATCTCAAGGGCATCATTCACACTCTTGGCCCTATTCAGATTTGATTGGAGGTCTTCAATGTGGTCCTTTGGTTTTGGATGAGAAAGTTTGATATCCTTGCTTCATTCTCCTCATCATTGTCAATTTGAATGATTTCAAAGTCCCTTTCAACCTCATGATATTCTTCTTCCTCTTTGATATTTTGTTTGCCTTTGTCAAGATTTTGAGCTGAGGTGGATGGCATGGCCCCTTGCATTTTAGAGGCAGCAAACACATGCCTTTGTCCCCTTTGATATGTCAATGGAAGTGGTTTGAGGGTGATCATTTCAGTGTCTTGATCATAACTGCCTTCATTTGTTTCCATGTCTTATTCTTCACTATCCTTACTGTTGCTTATCTCTTTGCCTTCAATATCATCATCACTCTCAACCTCTTCACTGATTTCTGCATTGTCAATTTGTTCTTCATTTAAGCTGCTTGCATCATCATTACTCTGATATTCAACTTTATTACCAGTCTCTTCACTTCTTTCACTTTTTTCATGATTGTCTTCTTTCTTGTTGTCGTGTTCATAATTGATGCTTGCTTCATTGGTGTCACTGCTGTCTTCATCCTCTTTGTTTTCTGCATTTTCATCCACTTCATTTGGGTTGCTCTCTTCATATTTTCCCTCATCTCTGTCATGACTAGGAGCCTCACTGTTTTGACTGTCATTACGGCTCTTAGTGTCACTGCTATCCTTAGGATCATCATCTATTTCTTTGTCACTTGCCTCATCTTCATCATTATCCACCTCCATGTCTTTTGCTTCATTGCTGACCTCTTCTTCATCATTGATTAATTCATTTCCACTGTCAACTTCCTCATTTTCTTCATTGTTATCCTCTTCCTCTGTTTCCATGTTTTATGCCTCCTGTTGGCTCAACTCATCATCACCCTTGTATTCATTTTGGTTCGATTCATTGTCACCCTCACCCTCATGGGCACTAGCTTGTTCACTACCACTTCCTTCTTGTTCTGATGCATCAGGAGAAGGCGAGGAAGGGAGGTTTTCTTGAGGAGAGGCTACTTGTGTAGATGATGAGGCATGATCTATAGGAGGTGATGGAGGTGTTAGCACTCAAATCTGCCTCAGGCTGAAATGAAGTAAAACTCAAGGCTACATCAAACCACGCTCAGCCTCGTAGCTAGCCCTATGAGGACAGGAGAGGGCTCTCTCCGTCAATCTCGAGAAAATGAGCAATAGGATGCGAGATGACTTACAATAAGAAACTGATTTTAGGCTAGTAAAGAGATAAGTATGTTTGTTTTTTGATTTTTGGGTTTTCGCTGGAGAAATGGGAAAACAGATTTTGGGTCCGGGGATAAGGTCAGACCTTTGCAGATTTCAAGTTGGGGCGAGGTAGGTGAATGACTTGATGCTTTTGATTGGATATATGGACAGATTAGACTGACGAGGAGCTGAAGAGGGCAAAGAAGAACTTGGATCCTCTCCAAACAGCTGAAAACATATAGAACTAACTGAATTCAAAGGCCAAGCACTGTAAACAATGGATTCAACCTTATTCACTCATTCAATTTAGTTCAGAAGCGTAATGAAAGGATGGCATACATTAAACATGAAGAAACTTACAGTAAACAAAGAATAAACACCATCAAGAACAGAACACCACAAGGATCCCAACAAGTGCCGCAAAACCCCTGATCTTTCCTTAGCCAAAATATGAAAAGTATGTACAATGATATCAAAAGTATCCCAAGAGTCAAACCTGTAGAATGCCTCAGAAATTACAATATATAGATCACTCTAACACCTTTCCCCACCTCTAGGGATCGAATTCCCTCTTCAGGGATCAGTTTCAACCAATTCTAATCATGGAACTACAATCTAGGCAGCTAACAACTTGCCTCTAAAAGAGTGGAAACTGATCCATTACATGATTTTTTACCCTTTTGAGAGTGAATCTTCTAGAAGAGATAAAAATAAGCCAAAGTTACATGTCAAACATGAATTTACATCATAAAAACTCAAAAATTCCATCCACAAGCAAAACTGGTCCATACTAGGCGAAAATCTGAGCTGGCAGCTGAAAATTCAGGAAAAATTTTAAGTGGGTCGCTCTTGATCCGAGTGGGTCGCGCGTTTTCCAGCCTGAATTTGAGGTACTTCCCGGCATCCAAATTGAGCTCATGATAGCTCGTTGGAAAGCCCTAGATGTTGACTATCTAACCCAAGTATAATTTCTGCGTTTGGAGCTCATTTGACCCTCCAAAACCTCATTCTCCCAGAGGTACTTCCTGCTGGTGCAAAAGGTGGCAGCAAGGTGGTTTTCATGGTGTTTTTGAGCTCTTTGACCATCCAGATTTTGATGAAATGCTTAGTTGATTTCTGAGGATGCATAACTAACCATGAAAAATCCAAAAATGCAAAAAATTCCTCCAGCAAGTGTCCCAAAAAAAAGTGAGCGCATGGGTGCGCGACCCGCTTAACTGAAAAACCTGTTTTTTGACCCAAAAATTTGAAAATGACAAAATTTTCTCCGAATTTGCCCAAATTCGGAGCGGAGGTCCTCCATCATGTATCTTGCTCAGTCAATGAAGCCTCGGCCAAAATCCGGAGTGGATCAGGCCTTTTCCGCCATTTTAGTGCTCTCCTGGTGCATGCAGCTCCTGTGGTGAAAACACTGTCTCGGTTGTATGTGTTGGTATCTATCATGATCCTGTGAATGTACCTACGCTGATGAAGAAGGCGAGACCCCTTCCACGCCATGTGGAGATATTACTCGCGTTGCTGATGAAGTCAACGAGACCCCTTCCACCCCGGGTGGAGATAGTACTCGTCGTGATGTTGAAACAAAGCTCTGTGGCTTCTCTGATATGTTACCACTACTGGTGCACTGGTATGCTCCATCTCAGTGCATCAACCTCAATGATTGAGTCACTGTCTGACTCCTGCTCATACACTGACTCTGTCTCTGACATGGCCTAGAACAAGATATTGGCACTATGTATACTGATATAGATGCAGTGAAAGAAAAGTTATAATGTATGTTCAACACCCAATAGATATCACGCACTACCAAAGTATCATAGGAAAACAAAATTACAATGAGGATGGCTCTGTTTTAGTGGCATGAAAAATATCACTGCTTTGACCATAAGTGAGTTTCACAAATGAATTCCAGCTGCAAAGTATGGGGCAAGCTTTTGGTAATGATGGGCAAAGTTTGTCAAAGAAGCAAACAAGTAGAGGACTGTGTTTATGAACTGGAGAACAGGGAGAAGACCATGACCATAGTGATACAAATTACTATCACAATGGTAATATAATGATAACAACAACAATGGTGATATTATGGTAATGAGGGCTATAGATTAGTTGACATAAGACTGTGCAAAATATGAAAGAGCATGAACAGCAGCGACAAGATGATAACTGAAAGTGTGAGGATCATCTATACAACGTGCTAGGGTGTGAACATATCCACCATTTGAAGGTTTTCAAATTTTCCACAAAACTGCCCATACAATTTCAAAACCCTTGAGAAATCATTTGCATGGTGAATGTAGGGTTTTCTCCAAGCATGGCTTATTGCCCAACATCAATAATATCATAATCATGCTAAAAATCCATTGAACAATGATTAAAACCTGTTTGGAAGCTTTTGGAGTCGATTAGAATAAAAAATGGGCACAAAACACAAATTCCTGGGCTTTGTTGTTTAAGTGGGTCGCTCCCCCCAAGTGGGTCGCTCCCATTCATTTTTACACTGGCTGAAATGCTCAAGTGGGTCGCTCCCCTCAAGTGGGTCGCTCTTGCCTCTTGCCACATAGTGCATTTTTCAGGAAGCGTTTGGAGGCCTTCCCGGTGTCCAAATCGGGCGTGTGATAGCTCGTTGGAAAGCTATTGGAGTCTAATTTCCAACACAAGTGGAATTATGCAATTTTGATTTCATTTACTCTGTCAAAAATAAAATCTCCCAACACTAGTCAAAATGATCAGAATGAGGCTGCCTCAAGGCAGAGTGCTGTTACAGTCACCTTTTGAAGGTCTTCCTCAACTCCAAATTGAGCTCATGATAGCTCATTGGAAAGGTATTTCTGTCTAGTTATCATTTGACTCATCATGCAAGTAATTTGGCCAACCATGCTAGGAGAAATCTTGATTTTCCCAAGGTCACTTCAGAGGTGCATTCAATTCTCCTGAGGCAACGGTAGTTTTGACATTTCTCCAAAACCATGATACCTGTGTAAAAAGTGAAGGAGGTTTTTCTTCCTTGGCATGTTTTGAACAAAAATATCTCTCAGTTTTCCAAAATTCATCTTTGATTTCTCTGAAACCTCTTTTTAGTGAAACTTATCCCGATGTGTGAAACAAGGAATTTTGTCGCAATGAAGTGAAATGAAGGGGATAGGGGGCTTATAAATTCTTGGGAAAATTTTTGGAAGTAGGGAGGGATGTTAGGAAGCAGGGGGAAGTGGAATCACAGAGATTGAGTGAGGGGAAGGGGTCCAAAAGGGCAAAACACAGGCCTAGCCTAGGAAATTGCCAAGTTTTGGCTAGAAACTAGGGTTTGTGCAAAAATGAGGAATTTGGGGGATCTCAGTGATGGGAAGTGTTTAATTAGATGAATTAATGATAGGGGAAGGTGTATGAACATCAGGATACAAGTTTTTCGATGATTTGACCATCCAAGAGAAATTACCTCCAAAACCCTAGGAGAGGGAAATGGACCTTACCAAGGCACAACTGAAGCATGAACAAGCTGTGAAATGACTCAATGGAACTTGACATGATGATGAAAACCCTATGAATGATGGTACACTCAGCTGAATGGTGACATGTACTGACATTTGGACAACTTTGAAAAGCATGAAAACAAACCCTAGACCTAATGCCTAGTGACCAAATTTTGCTTGAAGACTCATTGAAATGACAAAATTTGAGCTTGACACCTTAAAATCACTTTGAAAGAGCATGTTTGATCACTGAAGGAAGGCTGCAAAGGCTGACTCTAACAGGAGGAGTGGAGGGAGGAGGGTGATATGATGAGGGTAAACTTGGTTGATGATGAGGCTGTGGGATTGTGAATATTTCATTAGCAATGAACACCTCCCAAGGTATGCCCTTTTGCTCCAGCTGATGTAGTACCACCATCTTAATCAAGGAGTGGTGGAATAAACTTTGCATTTTCTGGGTATAACTCCACCTTTGAACAATAGAAGACATCTTGTCGATACTCCTATACAAGTAATAGGGCAAATGACGCATCTTAACCCTAGTGCAATGCATGAGTAATCTGATATGGTAGGAATAGAGCCTGGAGTGTCTTTCCTCACATGTAAATTATTTCATGATGACCTTCATTAGGGATGCATACCTCTCTAGTAAGTATGAGAAAGGGAATATAGTCTTTTAGCCTTCTTTGTACCTAGGCTTGAGGAAAGGCTCATAGCAAATCATGTCTAGTTTTTCTCTCTTGAACCACTTTTCACCAACATCAGGAAGTCCAGTAGCCTGAGCAATGGTATCTGATGAGAGTTCAAAGGTCACCCCTACCAAGCTTGATTGTTTTTTATGCAGGTTAAGAATGAATAACCTTATAAGGTCTGGGTGATTTTGTACTTGTTTGACCCTTTCACAGAACTGAAAACACCCTACATTCTGAAAGCATGTGAGAATCATGGGAGAGGTAGTAATCTCCATAGTGTCTTGGGGTTCAAATTTGTTAACCTTCCCACCTTTGTGCTTTGGCCTCAAGGCACTTGACCTCCCTCACTGCTCAAACTCCTTTCTTCTCCTGACATGATGATTAATGTTGCTTTCAAACAACCCTAGGACTTCTTGAAAAACTTGATAAGATGAGTGAAATGGAATAGTGGTGAAAGGAATTTTTTTGTAGGTGAGTGAGATGGAGGTGAGGGTTTATGACTAATTACCCTTTGAGCTCTGATGAAGGGTAACTTGAACTCACTGTACCACCCTAATTGACACTTGTCTTTAACTGAGAATTTCTTGTTTGGAGGTCAAAAAAGAGGGTTTTCCATGAGGACTTAGGGTTTCCAATCACTAGGGTTTTAGTCCATTCTTTAACCATTAAAATTATGAATTTGAGTGGAGGAGAGGGAAAAACATGCACCTACCACCATTTTGACTTCTTTGCAGGGCCTTAGATGCAGCTTTGGAGGTGCTCCTTTGTGAATTTTTTGGAAATTTTGCAAGTAAAAGAGGGTCTTTGGCCTAGGCACAGTGCTGGGAAAAATCTGGGCCTGTCGGGTCCTCTTGGGCACAGTGTTTCCCGCGTGCATGCTTGTTGGGCTCTTAAGCACAGTGCTACATGAGTGTTGGGCCTATCAGGCCTCTCTGAGCGACCACCGGGAAAATCTGGGCTTGTCAGGTCTCTTCCTAGGTGCAGCGCTACCCGCGTACAGGCTTGTTAGGCTCCTCCTCGGCGAATGGGTAGCGCCCACCTGTAAGTGCAACATGCTCTCTTTTAAGTGCAATGTAGTTTATTTTCACTACGAAATTTTGCTTAAGCACAACACCAAGTGCTCTAAGTGCAATGCTTGCTCTAAAGCATTGCACCAGGCAATCTTACCCATATTCTCACAAAACTCAGAAAATTTCTCTTTGAATGCTTTTCTCCCTTTTTTCAAATGCAAAATGAGATGGGAGGAGAGAAAAAATGGTCTTTATATCTTTAGGGAAATAAATTTAAATCAAAACCCACTTTGCTAATGTTTTTTGTCCTTTTTTTCATTTCACTGATATTCTTTTTAAACCTTTTGTTGTGTAGGTGAATTGAAAAAAATTTAAGTAGCTCTTTTCCCTTTTTGGTGGCAGCTTGCTGAAAAAATGGAAAAAATCCCTTTTAGCATGATGACTTGTTTTAACATTTCTGAGTGTGGGTGACTTGAAATATGGTTTCTTCTTTCTCATTGATCCTTAGGTATGAAAAATCCATTTTTGACAAGCACCACAGCTTTCACCATCATGTATGCTAACTTATTTTGGCCACTTCTGATTTTTTGTAGGTTCCATGACATAATGATTTGATATTTCTGATGTTTCTTGGTGTTTCACGCATTTAGTTACACAACAACAACCTTGTGATCAATTTTTATTTTCATCTTAAAATTCAACCATATGATTTTATTCCTTTGATCAGTGAGTGCAAAATGACTGAAAATGAAGGCTTGACCTTCCTCATACTGATACTCTTTGCATTCTTTCCCTTTGAGGCAGTGAAACTCTTTACCTTGGAAAACCGTAGAAGTTACTTACACAGTCTCTTCAAACCTTCTTTCTGTTGTCATCATGGAGGCCTATCATCTTCACTTCATTTCATCTCCTTTGACTATCTTCATCATGAAAAACTCCTTGGAATGAGCTTGGAATATTTGTAGGCAATGATATCCTCAGGAAACCTTTGTTGCTCTTATGGAGTCTAAACTTGAGTATTTGCAGGAAATGATATCCTTAGGAAACCTTGTTGCTATTATGGAGTCTAAACTTGCGTTTTTACCTTCTTTGATCATCTTACCAAAATCTTCGGTTTCTGGTTTGTCTAAGAATATTTATAGTGTTTTCTTCTAAGTTCTCTATAGCCCTTTCAAGTTCATTCATTTATGTTCAGGTCACCTCACCTTTTTCCCTTTTTCATCTATAATTTCTAAAAATCTTCAATTCATGCTTGGTTGTGCTGGTGTGCCTCTGTCCTTGTGATTTGATGAATTGATCTTTGCTTGGCATACTGCTGGCCCAATCAGTGCCTAGAAACCCTGGTTTCTCCTTGAACATAGGTTTCTTCCTCTTCCATTTGATTAATTATATCTTCTAATGAGGATAAGGCCTCTTACCTTACCAATTTTACTACTGATAATCACCTTGACTCTCCTGCAGAAATGTAAAAAATGAATAGTTGTCATTTGCAGAAATTGAACTTGATAAGGAGGTCTTCCTTGGATGCTTATCTGATTTATCTTGGACAAACAAGTGTTGCCCTTCTTTCACATTTGATTCAGCTTCTAGCATATGAAAAGCAGTGATTTAGAACACCAAGATTAACCATACAACCTATGAAACCCTAGTGACCTGGTGGAAGGCCTTTTGAGTTGGTATTTGACTGAAATCTTGGCTTAGGGTCTTCAAGTATGAAAAAGAGAGTTTTTTACAAATTGATGTATTTAAGATCCAAAATCCCATGCACTTGATTTATCTAAAGAGCCTATAGAGATAGCTTTAAGACCATCAATGCTTGAGGCATTTTATGAACATGGGAAAGAGTAGGTTGTTTGGTAATCCTAGGCGGAAAGTGGAAGGGTTAAGCCTAGGAAAAACATAGTACTGAGGTTATGGGTGTGAAAATGGGACAAATATGAGTGTCATGAGCCCATGAGGGGTCTTCTACGAGGGACAGGCTAACCAGGGAATGGCAGAGTATTAAAGCAGTGAAAAATTTATCTTAAGGATAATGAAAGTAGTGAGATTTCTAAAACTCACAATATTCATGAATCTTGTTTTTAGAAATCTAGGAAAAGTATTTAGTCATCAACAACTTAGCAAAAATTACTGATGACTAATAGTGCCTCCATACCTTGAGTGTGTGAACTACCGCAATCAACTCTAGATCATACATGGAATATATTTGTTCACGATATTTTAGCTTCCTAGATTCACAAGCCACGACTTTTTCGTCTTGTGACAACACTGCTCCCACTCCTTCCTTGCAAGCATCGGTGCAAACTTTAAAATCCTTGTTTGGATCAGCTACCTTCAATACCGAAGCCGTATTTAGAAATTATTTTAACCATTCAAATCTGGTTTGGATTTCTCTAGTCCATTTAAACACTCGCCCTTTTCGCTACAATGAGGTTATAGGAAAGGAAATTTTAGATAATCCCTCGATAAAACACTGGTAATAGCCAGCCAATCCCATGAAAGAACATATGTTTGCCACATTTTAGGGTACTTTCCATTCCATAATAGTCTTTATTTTTTCAGGATCTACTTTTATACCTTCAACAGAAATAATATGTTCTAAATATTGGATCTGTTCTTTGTAAAAATAACACTTACTGAATTTGGCATAAAGTTGATGATCCCTCAAAATTTTTAATACCATTCGTAAATGTTCCTTATGTTCCTCCATGGTCTTTAAGTATATTAATAATTCATCAATGAAGATCAGAACAAATTTATCCAAAAATGGATGAAAAATGCATGCATTAAACTCATGAATGTTGTGGGTGCATTGGTTAATACAAATAGTAAAACCACGAATTCATAATGCCCATATAGGGTATGGAAGGTTGTTTTATATGTATCCTCACATTTTATCCATATTTGATGATACTCGGATCTTAGATCTATTTTCGAAAATACAGTTGCACCCTTTAACTGACTGAAAAGATCATCTATCTTTGGCAACATGTATTTGATCTTAAAAGTCAATTTGTTAAGCTTCCTATAACCCATACACATTCACATTGTACCATCCTTATTTTTCATGAACAGTACTGGTGCTCCCCAGGGAGATACACTAGGAAGAATATATCCCTTGTCCAACAATTCCTGTAGTTGAATTTTCAACTTAGTTAGTTCAGGTACACTCATTCCATATGGTGCTCGTGACACCAGTGCCTCCCCTGGCATTAATTCGATGGTGAAATCGATATCCCACTTTGGAGGTAGTCCCGGTATGTTTTCTGGAAACACATCCATAAAGTCTTGTACCACTGGTATATTATCCATCATAGGGGTCTTATTTTTAGAATTGGCGAATCCCACTTGAATAGCATAAATTTGACATCCTTCTCTAATGTATTTTCCCAGTTGAGATGTAGCAATGGGACACAACTGAAGTGGTTTCTTAATTCCTTGCAATTATTGGCAATTTTTGTCTTCAGCCTTAAAATAAATTATTTTCTCTTTGCAGTCTACTAGTGACCAATGCACTTCCAACCAATTCATTCCCAGTAATATATCATAGTAGCTTAAAGGTAGAATATTCAACTCAACCTTTATATGTTGGTTTCCAACTTCTAGGGGATAGTTGAAAACTTTAGCATTAACTCTTCTCTTTGCCCTGGTAGCCAATTTTACTAGCGAGGGATTTTTAAATTTCTAGCTCTGCAAGTCACATTTTTATACTATCTGGGGATTTACATAATTTAAACTGGCACCAGGATCAACCAAAATAGAAAAATTTTGGGAATACAACTTTCCTTCCATTTCTATCATGGTTGGCTGGTACTTTGCTTGCTGATCCTCCTATGCCACGTTGATTCTTGGTATATTTCATGCAACATCCCCCACCATGAACGCCTCTTGTAGATTAGCTGCAGTTTCGTTTCTCCCATGGTGAGGACAATTCTTATAATAATGTGCCTCACCACATCCCCAACACTATAGTGGTGGTTTCTGGATCTACCCATGATTTGGTCTATTGGATGCTTCAGTGGGTCATTCTTCTGTTGGCCACTTAGGTTTCTAGTGGTTTCTTCCCTATTGTCTATTTTTTATATTTATTGCAACATTCCTATCATTGCTAGATATACTACCTTTAAAATTTGAAATACTTTGCTGCCCCTTCTTTGGCAGCCAACTTCTACCAGCTTCTCCTTTTACCTTGGATTTTTGATAGCACATACATGCTTTTCAAATCACCTCATCCATAGGTTTTGGGTTCACAAATTTGATCCTTTCCTTCATATGAGCAGGTATTCTACTCAGAATCACTGCACTTTCACCTTTTCATCTCTCACATATGACACATACCTCAATAAGGAGGTAAATTTGGTTATGAACTCGTCCATTGACAGTTGTCCCAATATACAATCATGAAATTATTGAGATTTTTTATCGTAAAAACCCTCCATTAGGTATTTGATTTTTAAAATACTTATGGAACTCATCCTAGGTCACATTCCGGTTCTTGATTCCTCGCACATTTTTAACTTCCTCCAACCATAATGTGGCTTTTTCCCGCAGTTGATAAATATCCAAGCGAGCTTTCAATTTGTTGTTGTATTCATAGAGTTGAAAATATTTCTTCATGATATATCCATGCTTTTGCTACCTCTTTGGCCTCTCCATCGAATGTAGGAGGTTTAATTTTTAGGAATTTACCTTGCAGCTCTACTTTCTGTTTTTTCATCTCCTATTGGTTTGAGACATTTACTGACTTTGCTTCGTTATAAGTACTATTTTTATTGCTTCACTGGGTATGGATACCTTCTGGCTTATCATTAGCTTGTTGTCGTTGTTCACCCTCTTCTCGAGTGTCTTTTTCTGGGCTTGGTTGGGTTGTTCCTGGATTCTATCTATTTGAGATGCTTTTAAGAATCCTCTCATGTTCTTGCATTAACCTCTCATTATCACTTCTTACTCGAACCATTTCTTCTTGTAATAACTGTTGCATTGTATCCATAAGTCTATTGGTTTACCTTTTTCGTTCCTCGATTAATCTATCGGTTTGTTGATGTTGATCCACGCTCAGCTACACCCACATTTCTGTACTCATATCTAGGTTAGATATGGGGTGAGCTTCCCCTGTAGCTTTGGGATCTTGATATATAGACCCCCTCCTCATTGCACTCCATCAATCCCTTCTTCCTATTTCTATGCACAATTTTACACACACCCAATGTTATTTGGGTGACCAATCTGGGTCCCAATGTGTGAATGCTACTCTGATACCACCTATAATGTCTTACCATATAAAAATTTTAAATTACAATAAATACATAATTTTTTTTAACTTTTACCAATATTCCAATTCATTTGTACTTATACACAAATATATAAATATATCAATTAACATTACAAAGTATATTGTTAATAGTTGACTTAAAAATATTTATACCGGATGCGTTACCACCTTATCATAATTCAATATCATGACCTTTAATTTTAGATTGCACAACATATATATTAACTTGGAAATCAATCGTAGAGCACGACATATCATAACTATATATTTAAATTTAATTATGGAGTGAAATTTATTGTTTTGATAGCTGGAATAATTAAATCCCATTTGGTCCGTAGCACATGGTCCATGGCACTTTAAATATAAGTAGTCCCATTGCAATTATGGTTCACAGATTATTAATCTTTTTAAATGATTCTCCGTGGCAACGAACCTTGTTATATTTTAAGTGTCTGTCATCTAGGTTGATCTATGCCGTTGGTGATTTCTTTGAATCGACAACTATGATGAAGGTTGGGACGGTTAGGGTAATTCCATACCCCCCAAACCCTAGTCATTCTCTCCATTCTCCGTCACTGTGAGACCGCCGAGCTCTGCAACTTCTGTTTTCATTTTTTTCCTCCGAATTTCCCTCTTGGTCTAAACATGGAGGTAATGCTTATATTTTTAACCATGGTCTCTTCTGGTGCTATCTTTTTCGCTTGATGGGTTATTCTGCAGGCACATAACTATTCTCACACAGTTTTTACAGAGGTGTTAATGGAACTCCTTTTTATTCTTACCTATGCTTTTCGGTAGAGGTTGCATGCACTAGCTACCATATCCAACCTTCATGGCACCTTTTGCAAAACTTTGGGCTTGTCTTTAATAAGACAAAATCTACCCATCACCGGCACTGCCAAAACAATTAAAGGTTCCCCCCTCTCTTCTATTTTATTTTAGTTTAGCTTTAGAGCTGTATTTTGACCTCAAAGATTGCTATCATTTCTTTTTAAGCCTCCATAATCGAACCCCTATGCTACTGTAAGGTATTTTTTTGTTCAGTCTTATATTGTAAATTATTTTCTCCTTTTTTTTGAAAATTGGTCGGGGTTTTTTCCTTCAAATATCACAGTCTTCTAATTTCTTTCTGTCCTGCAGGTATTTTCGAACCCCCAAATCTCGCCTGCATCTCCGGTTAACATACTGTCTGCCTCGGTTGTAACCCATCTTTCATTTTCTAGGTACTATGGGAACCTCCAGGGTGTCTCCTCCGAGATGTCTCAGACCCTGGTCCTAATTAGGAATGTTCTCTATGTTGATTAACTAAATATTGTTCTATCATTTTTCTTATGAAAGCCATTAAGATCTTATTTACTGTAAAGTTTTATAGCCCTTTGAGGGCCTTACTGTAATTCATAATGAACAATTTTTTCTTGTTTTAAGTTTGAGTTCTGAGTCTGAGTATATCATCGAACAAAAAACTCTATTCTTTTTCAAATGGGTTTAAGGAATACACTTTGGCTCTATTCCAGTTTCTGGTTCATTGTATTGACTGATCTGTGAGTGTATACATATATGTATTTAACATAATCATATTTGTTATCAATTCTACTATAGTTATTGTCTTTGTTACTCCCTCGTGTACTGTATATAATTCTTAATATTTTGGGTGCTCTTGGTTTTTAATTCTTCACACCGTTATTGAATTTTTGGGTACTTCTATATTTCTTTATATACACGCAATTTATTTTCTAGTTTTGTGGATATGGTAAACTCCTGACAGAGCGCTCAAGCTCGGGCTTGATCCATTTGTAATGGAAATTTCTAGGTTATTTATACGTTTTCTCTGACAAAGGGTTTTACCTCCTCATGAGGGTTTCCTTTTAGAAATTGTCTTTATTTTCTCATGTCTTATATTCTTCAGAATTAATCGTTCACTCCAATGCTATTATTCCTGTACTTTTTTTTAATTACTTTGCGTATCAACTCTGTAGTTTTAGTACTCATTCAATTTTGTTTAAGTTCAGTATTCTCTTTCAAGTTAACTTCTACAGATGTACGAACCATCGTTTAAAAAGGGGTTTTATTTCTCAACCCTTAGTCTGTATAGGATTTGTCCTAATTATTCGCAAGACATAATGTCCTGTCTCAGGATTCCTTCCTCGATGGACTAATTGTCCAAAACCATTCATCTATTTTCTATAGAGTCCAAGCTGTTTTTCCACTACTGTTTAAGGTGTTAGTTATTGTTTATCTTGAGTTTCTTTATGCATATAAATATGTTCTCTTTTCTTGACTTAATAAAATTCATAAATATACCAAATATAATACAGCCACACTAAACTGAGCATTTAACTCTGACATAAATAGTTTATACAACTATCTTGTAGAAAATAATAATTACTATTTTACTGTAATTCAACTTTCACAGTACACAGAGACTATTTACAGAGATTAGCTTACTTGTAAAATGCATAATAAGAACCTTTTCTTCCATCCTATCTTGGGTTTATAATACTTATCTCAAATAAGTGAAGTTGATGGCATCCTCCCAACCATGAGAGAGGCAATTACGTCCTCATCACCCCCCGTGATCCTCACCAGAGTAGGATTGAATAACAGTTGTTCTGGAGGTAGACCTCAAGACCTCTTTCTAGCCTCTCCTCCAGTGTCAGGTAGCAGAGTTCCACTGGTTCATACCAGCTCTAGACACTCTTACCTTACAGCCCTCTAGTTGTTCCTTCTCTTTGTACATAACCCCTTTTCCTCTCTAGGATTTCCTTTTTATCCCGAGAGGAAAGGTAACTATCAAATAACCACTTTAAAGGCTAACTACTATGGAATATTGGAAATTTTTACCATCCGTTTATGGAAACCATACCATAAATTAATCTTTTGATCAAAATAAAATAAATCTTATTCATAAATTGATTAACATAGTTGTTAATCCTTTTTATCTTAAAAATTCAAATGTATAATTTAAAATAACATAGCAAACTTAAATTCAGGAGTTATAGTATGAGAGAAGGTGTTTGACTTCTAGTAATTGATTTTCCCATGTTTGAAAATGTAGTTAGTGTAAATTATTTATGGGTATGAGAGAAGGTGTTTGAATTCTAGTAATTTATTTTCTCATGTTTGAAAATGAAGTGGTATTATTGAGTGTTTTTTGTGTTCAAATTATAGGGTGTAGATTCCTTATGTTTATGTAAGGAAGGTGTATAAAAAATGGTTTCATTATGTTTAACAATGAAAATTTATTATCCAATTACTCATAATCGAGTAGACAAAGTGAATATGAGAACCATTTTTGCATGTAAAATGACATGCAAATGGTTTCTCTTGTCCCAAAAACAAGGGTGTTTCATTATCTCAATCTGGAGTATGGCTAGTCAAGAAAGAGTAGGCCGAATGTTTAAGACAAGAAATTAACTCCCTCTCGACCAGAGTTTGATTCCCTGAAATGACATGTTAAGATTGTTGTGATGAGGTTAGAGTAATAAGCATCCCTAGAGAGTCAATTCACAGTCAATATGAAATGTATTGGTTCTTGGCAAGTCATATATTCTTGATATATTCGGCTTACAGATTGTTGGATTTAGTCTTGGTGTTATAGTGGCAACCAAAATATTTGATCCTAGGCCTCGCCAATATTACTCCAAAAAGTTACCAATTCACGATGGTTTAAAAAAATATGGAGTAAGGCTATGCTATGATCTACCATTCTCAGTTTCTTTACATCTGGTGATGAAAAATTATTTATGACTCATTTTTGTACTCATATTATAATTAACAAGATGATACCTACTAGGTAACGATATTTTTAGATTAATGAGATCCATTATGCCACAAACAAGTGTTCCTCCACCTCATGCATGCCTACGCTTCCACCTCCTCATTATTATTACAATTTTAATAAATTATATCTCATATGAAAAATCTTAACCATCTTCACTTCTACATCAATACAAAAGGACCTAAATTTTATGACTATGGATATTTATTATTATCATCAAGTTCTTCCTTTTATTTTTTAAGCACATTGATCCATGAGAATTTATATGTTTATTATAGTTCATAATTAGTTGCAATGCTTCCATTATATTTCTAGTGTATATTTCATATAAGTTCATTTCACCATAAAACATAGATACTTAGGGTAACCTACAACATGTATAAATAATTTGGTTTTATGGTTTTCACCTTGAATCACTATCATTTATGTTTTTATCAAAATAATATATAATTTGATATTTATTTACGAAATAATTTACAAATATGATATTACAACATATAGTGGTCGATCCAAAGTTTATATACATAATTACCACGCAATTTTTTCAAATGGTATGGAAGTGGGATATAGAATTTCAAACCATGAAGGGTTAGTGAGGGTTAGACTCTAAAAAGAACACTAATGAACCAAAGTTGAAAATCATTTATTTAGGTAATCCCAACCATGTGGACATGCATTGTGAAGGTATTCACTTTGTTTTATTGGTTGATATCATTCCAATGGTGGTTCATTTTTATCAAATGAAGTCCATAAGTGAAATTTATGGCCCTTAACAACATAATATTCTAATTGTCCCTAACAGTGGTAAGTGGCAACCATGTGAACCCACTATAATTCTCTCATATTGAACTGCTAGTGTATGGGAATGTAATAGATAATTCTAAATGGGTCGTGAATAGAGTGACATACTTGAGCATAAGCTTTCTACAATTTTCATTTTTAGATATGTTTTGGTGATCCAAAATTTGGAATAAATAAGGTGGTTTATAAAATTATATTCGTATTCTAGAAGTTTATTTGGACTTTTTTTGGTTTGAGCATTGTATATGTTCACCCAACTTATAAAGTATAAATCTAGTGGATAGATACACCCTATGTATCCTTAAATCAATACAAGAAGTGTTAAGTAGAAACCAAAATCCTTAGAAATGGAAGAGAATCATTGAGAAGGATATTTTAATGTAGACAAAAGAATTATTTCAAACTTGGAAGCCCAAGCTTCCTACACGCCCAGTACTATGGCCTTATTTATAGCCACTCTTGTACACATTTTAAAGAAAATCGCATCTTATTAAACCTAGAATATCATGAGAAGCAAAGGAAATAAATGAAAGAATCAAAACTTTAAAAATGGACTTCAAGTAACCATTCTTCTCAATAACCATTTAAAGTTTAAGGGAAGGAAAAGATAAAGCTCTAAAAAGGTGATTTAAGTGAAAATAAGTTGAAGTATAACGAAAATAACCATAATTATATTTTGGCATAAACGCCTTTTTTTATCCCCCCATGATCGCAAATGTCCTTGTGTAAATTTTGGGGACATATGTAAAACTTCAAGTGAAAATTAATTGATGGTTGGTTGAAGTGGAGAGGCATGGATTAAAGCTCTATGAGGAAGGTTGTGAGGATTCTTGGTATTTTTTGGGAAGGTCATGAAGCAAGCCACACCCATCCTAATTAATTTCCTTACATATCACCTTGACCATGATGTAGCCTACACTGATAGGAATTTAAGTTTTGGAGTGGGAACCTAGGTTAGAGGACAATTCCCATCCTTTTTTCCTCCTCAACGATTGAGGTAGAAAACGATTTCCTCAAGAGGAAAAAGGGGGATTACATAATAGAAAAAGGACACACACATGCACATGATAGCATGAGACAATAGAGAAGAGAGTGCAAATATACGAACAAAATATGCATGTGAGCTCTCATAGAAGAGTCAGAGGACATTAGGGGAATTTTGAGGTCTAAAATGGGCCTCCTAAGAAAAATGTACAACTAAAATCAACTTTATAAGAACCAATATGATTCAAGATGATGATGTCAACCATGGGGGATGATTCACTATTTTTGGAGTAAAAAAGTAAAAAGACTAAAAAATAATAAAATAATAAAACTAATTTTTCAACTCATATTTTCAACTTATCTCCCTAAGGGTTTAGTCAAATTGCGAGTGGGAATACTCATTGGATGCAAAATTCAACTCCTCATCCAAGGAGTACCCAAGTTGCATACTTTTGATGGACCCTACTACATGAAAAATGAGAAATACATAAAAAATGTGATTACAATCATGTTTTTTATGTATTTCTCATTTTTCATGTAGCAAAGTCCATCAAAAGTATGCAACATGGGAACTCCCGCTCGAAATGTGAGTAAAACCTTAGGGATATAAGTTCAAAATACGAGTTGAAAAATTAGTTTTTTCTTTTTTCCCTCTTAAATTTGATGATGTAATCAAATCTTATTTTATTATTTCCACTATTATTTTATAATTTCATTAGGAGGCCCATTTTAGACCTCAAAATTCCCCTAATGAGAAGAATGACTAAAAAGGGGAAAGAGATAAGAATAATGAAGAAGACTAAATTAGAATAAAATTTCCTAAGTTAGTGTTTTGTGATTAGGAAGTATTTCCTATGACTGGGTTGAAGGCCTTGAATTATGTGTCTAAGTCTAACTCGCGAGTGAGAGGTTCAGTGGAGAATTGAACTAGCTAGTGCTTACTCAGTAAGTTGATAAACCATTAAGTGTTTTCTTAATAAGTTGATGAATCACTTAGTGCTTGTTAAATGGTTTTATAAACCACTTTGGCACTTTTTGTAAGGCTGATGAACCACTCAACATGATAATTTGAGCCACTGTGGTGCTTATTGTGAGGCCTTGAAACCACCTGGATAGTGAGATAGAGGCTCCCACAGTTATTTCCTTGAAAACACAATTATGAAACCACTTATATTGTGGATTAATTATCCTAGAACTGAGAACAGCCCCAGTTGGGAATTGGTTGAAGCCTGTGATTGATATCATAGAGAGTAAGAGAGTCACTATAGTGCTTGCTACCAAAGTGTAGTTGATAAACTGCCTAGATAATGGTCTGCATCTCCTGAATGTGTGACTAAGCCTCAGTGTGAAATTTCCTTTGAGTAAGAATCCCCTTAGACTCTGTATTTGGCTCAGGGGTCAACTACAAGAGATATTTCAGTGTGGCTAACCTACAGTTGGGTGGACATTTGAACTCCCTACTTTAGTTGCTAACCATCTCAATTTATTTAGATAAGTATAAAATTGTGCTTATTTGATTATTGACCTTTGAAAACCTTTTTCTAATGATGAATGCTACTGATATTGTGCATATTCATGTGTGGATGATTCAATATTGTTATTGCACTTACTATTAGATATATCATATATTATGAATTAATATATTGGTAACAATGTGGAGTTGTTATCATATTCATGATTTATTATATATTGTTATACTTGGCATTGAGTGCCTAAAAGGTTGTAATTGTATATGCGCATATTGTGAATATTTTGGTAAACTATGAATATCTCCAAATTTTCCTTGGTTGTTCGTTTCTTGGATTATGAGTCAGAATATTCACTTTGAATGCACCATGTCGACGAAATTGTTAGAAAAACACTCAAGAATTGAGTCTTAGGCATACTTCATGTATCAGAGGCCATTGTACAAGCTTTAACAATCTCTTCTAGGAAGTTTGACGTTCTGCACAATTGCCCCTATCTAATGAAAATTCTTGCATGTTCCTCATTCCTTTCTCTTTAGCATTCTTGTAGAATGACATGGTAATAAGGGGTATCCAAAGGTTACAAGGCCCAACACTCCTATGTAGAGGCCAAATCACCACTATATTAAATTGATTTTCCTTTTGATATATCTTATCTAGGCATTCGAGTTGTGTTGAAATCATTCACATCTACATATGATAGGATGCATATATGGATGGATTTTATTGTGGTAGATCTAGATATCCAAACAAGTGAAAGCGGCATATACAAGGTGGAAGGATAGATGATCAAATGTATCTAGATTTCTTTGAATTTTGGTTTCCTCTAGGATCTTGGGATCCAGCTGTGGACGTTGGCACATCCGTCCATGAATGATAGAATGGGTGCCAAGCCAAATTTCCCTCAAGAAATTAGGAAAATATGGTGATCCAAACATCTAGGCATGTTAATGAATGTCACATTCTTGGAACAATAGATTGAAACGAATCATATATAATAAGAATATCTATAAGGCACATAGAGACCCATGGTAATGTAGACCCACTTTTATGATGACGAGGTTGTGTGACATGGGTCAATAGGATCTATGTGTGAAAATTTGATCTATTGCAACAAATAGAAATTGTTATCCTAACTATATATATATATATATATAATTATGCAGTTTATTTGCTACGACAAACAATGAATAAAATCACAACTGCAATTTTCACCATAAAAAAATACCATGGAAAATAAAATACCAGAAACTAAGAAATTCTAGCACACGCAAGAATTATGAGACCGTTATTTTTGGAAAATTGTCCCTGGAAAATCCCAATGTGGGAAAATCAGTGCAATAGTTGAGGATTTTATTATTTATTCAACAACAAAAATTACAAGTACAATAAAAGCATGCCAAACTGGCATTTCTATAAGAGAAATATTGGAAAAAATATCTAAGGAAATATAACCTCCTCAAGCAATCCCACAAGATTTTGAAGAATGACAATTAGACTTTGTCTTTAGGTCAGATAGACCACATTAATCTTAATACAAATTAATTTATTTAAATGAAATTTAATTTCTTTATATTTTAGCTTTTTTTTTTAATTTCATAAAAGATATTACATAATTTTTATAAAATTTAATGTTTTCTTAAATTTATTTATCTCCTTGTACTTTTTATTTTTCATTTCTATATGATACTTTAACTTTGAGGAATATCAAACTTATAAATTTATATTTTAAAAATTTAGAAATAAAAAATATAATAAATTACAATCAAACTAAAAAATTAATATATTTTTGAAAAATTAATCTTTCTCTTATAATTATAAATGAAAAAAATGTTAACATATTTTCATTTATTTTACATTAATAAATACAATTTTAAATACTAAATATCTTTTACTTATTAATTCATATTACATGAAATATTTTCTACTATGCCTTAAATAACTTGTAAGGAATTTTTTTTTTGAGCTGCAGCTGGAATCGACTCTCTGACCTTGGGTTTGGTTCTCTGTCTGCACACTGCTGCCAACTCTGGCAGGGGGCAGTGCCCTGTTCATTGACCTACGACAAAGGGAGCTTGCCCTGGCCTAGTGGATGGGCAAACCGGGGGCCTCTGGGGCCCCTTATTTCAAGAAAATAATGATGGACAAAGGAAAAGGGCCTTTGGAAGGAGTGCAGATCACGGGTTCTGAAACAGCCGAAAAAAATGACTTCAGCAAAAAGACAAAGAGGGACAGCGATGCCAAGATAAACCAGTCTCACAACCAAACTCAAGGCATCAAAAACTCGGAGGAACGGAATCCAAAGAAGTTGAGGCTAATGATACCTCTACCCTGAACGGAGCCACTCCAGCTGGCTCAGCAACGGAAAATAGGCAGCCCATAGCCATAGGGAGATGTAAACCAAAAAATAATGAAAGCTTAAGGGTCATCATTATAGACCCAAAACTTCAAGCTTACCAGGATCGCATGGCCATTGACGTTGTAATCTACAAGTTTATGGGCTTTTGGTCTACAGAAAAGGCCTTATGCCAATGGATAAAACAGACCTGGAAGCCGAAAGGAGACGTAAAACTTCACCTGGGGGCCAAGGGTTTCTTCACGGCGGTTTTTGCTAACCTGGAAGATAGGGATCGCATCT
Source organism: Pinus albicaulis (assembly GCA_034641835.2). Classification (NCBI taxonomy): domain Eukaryota; kingdom Viridiplantae; phylum Streptophyta; class Pinopsida; order Pinales; family Pinaceae; genus Pinus; species Pinus albicaulis. The sequence goes on along the minus strand of CM076581.1, from coordinate 1,298,783,583 downwards.
TTGATGGAGGACCTTACTTCTATGGTTCTGCGGGTCTCTACATGAGACCTTGGAAGTCAAACTTTGCTCCTGAACAAGAAACCTTCACGCATGTTCCAGTTTGGATTCACCTTTTTTCTCTACCGATCGACTACTGGAGGCCGACTGCCCTGGAACAAATCGGCAACAAACTGGGGACCTTTATCCAGGCCTCTGAAGCAACAATCCAAAAAAGGTACACTTCCTATGCTCGAATTTGTGTTGAAATGGACGTTTTAGGTGCCCTTCATGACGATCTATGGTTAGAATACATAGATGAAGTTTTCTTCCAAGCCATAGATTATGAACAGATACCCTTTAGATGCAGGAAATGTCATGAGCATGGCCATTTAATCAGGGAATGCCCTCTAAACAAACCTGCAGAGAAAGCTAAGGAAAGCTCAGATAAGAATAAGGATGGCTTTGTTCGACCTTCGGGCAAACACAGGACCAACAGAAGAAACCCATCGAAGACAGGAATCCCCACTAAAGGTTCCATAGATGCATTTGAAGTGCTTGGAGTGGATATCGCTATAGAGGAGAATACCCAAACTTCAAATGAGAAGCAAAATAACCAGCAGGAAAATGATCAGAACACCCAACCTCGGATTCCTGACTTGATTGATGACTTCCTCCTAGATCCTGGCCGCGGGAAAGATGTTGAAGGAGATGAGGAAATGGTTTTGAGTGAAATAGGCATAGAAGATCATGAATTAAGTGACATACTCGATAAAGAAGGACTGGATCTTAACACCATGGTCGAGAAATGGAAACAAAAAGGAGTTGACCACATCCCAGAGGAAGAGATAGATAGAGTCAACTACCTTTTCCTCTCCAGGCAGGATGCGACCCTTAGAGGGTAGAAAAGGAATCTGGGCACGACTATAGGGCTGGGCATAAAGATGAAAACCTTCTAGATTACACTCTCCAGTACTAAATACAAGAAGAAAAGAGGAAGAAGAACCAATAAGGAAGCACTATACGAGCTTGGCCAATTGCTCATCAACTCAGGTAAAATGAAAGCCCTTGAGGCTTTTCTGTTCTCCTCCTAACCTTTTTTAATCATGAAATTACTCTCATGGAATATAAGAGGGCTTAGCAGCCAAACTAAACATAGAATTCTAAGGAAAAAAGTTACGATGGAAAAACCAGACATCATTTTTCTACAGGAAACTAAGTGTACTAGGCAGAAGTTGGAAACAATAAGCAAACACATAGGAAAGAGGATGGAATTCCTGGAGGTTGAAGGTAACGGTTTGGAAGGAGGTTTAGCCATTTTCTGGAACCCCCTTTCCCTTCACCTTCTGAATGCAGAGGCCTCTCAATATTTCATCTCCCTTGAAATGCAAATCTTGGGGGAGAATGGTACTTATCTATTCACGAATGTTTATGGTCCTCAACGATTGGAAGACAAGCTACAACTGCTGAACAATCTTTCAAGGCTGTAGAACAGATACCCCAACGTAAAGGTCATCTTTAGAGGTGACTTCAATATGATCACTTCTCTAGGGGAGAAAAAAGGAGGAATAAGAACCCTGAATAGAGATGCTGAGGCATTTTCGTCTTTCATCAGGGCAGCAAATTTGGTGGATATCATGCCCAGAAATGGTTCTTTCACTTGGAACAATAAAAGAGGAGGCGATAGGCACATCACATCCAGACTAGATAGGTTTCTGATTTCTGACTCCATTCTCCTGGAGGGAGTCACGGTGGAATCGAACATCATTCCTTCTGGGGGATCGGATCACTGGCCTATCTCTCTGGATGCCACTATCCTCAGCACTCCAAAAAATAGGCCTTTTCGCTTTGAGAAATTCTGGCTCAGTCACCCGAATTTCTTCTCCAACATAAAACTCTAGTGGAATGAGAACTTAGACACCAGAGGAACCAAAATTTTTAGGTTCCAGACCAGATTGAAGCACATCAAGGCTAAGCTCCGCACCTGAAACCAAGAGGTCTTTGGCAATATTTTTGAGAAGAAGAAAGCCCTGGAGGAGAAGATGACACTGATACACAACAACTGGATTAAAGGGGATATTTCCCAAGACTCCATTAATACAGAGCATCAGCTTAGGAAAGAATGGAATGAGTGATGTCATCAGGAAGAAATTCTCTGGAGGCAAAAATCTCACATTCAATGGCTGAAGGAAGGGGAGAAAAACACAAAATTTTTCCATCGATCGGCCATGGATTACAGATGCAACAAAAAAATTACCCAAATCAAGAATGAGAACGGTACGTCTGTCCAATCCCATCAAGATATTGCTAAAATCCTCAGAAATCACTTCTCTGTGATTGCGACTGAGCCAGCCATTGACAAAAGGGAGACTATCAACGAGGTCATCAGTTCAATTCCCATGCTGATCACTAAAGAGTAGAATAAAACCTTGTACCGCCTGGTCACTCTTCAAGAAGTGGAAGAGGATGTCAAAGATATGGCCAATGTCAAGGCTCCGGGACCTGATGGCTTCACCATTGACTTCTTTAAGGCTTGCTGGGATCTGGTGAAGATTGATGTGTGGGAGGTGGTTGAAGACTCAAGGAAGTCCTCCTCTATCCTCAAATCCCTTAACTCTACTTTCATTGCACTCATTCCTAAGGAAGAGCACGCTTGCACTCCTGATAAGTTCAGACCTATCGCTCTTTGCAATGTGTTGTACAAGATCATATCCAAAGTAATGGCCAACAGATTGAAGCCCGTTCTGCCCTTGAGTATATCTAAAGAGCAATCAAGTTATGTGGAAGGACAGCAGATCATGGACAACATCCTTCTAGCTTAGGAAATGATCCACTCTCTGTAGTCTAATAAGAAGGCAGGCATGATCATACAATTGGACCTCTATAAAGCCTATGATAAGGTCAGTTGGAGATACCTGGAAGCTGTGCTGCTTGCTTTTGGTTTTGGTCAATGTTGGGTAAATTGGATCTTAGCCATGGTTAAATCTCCTAGCTTCTCTATTCTGGTTAATGGAGCTCCTTCTTCCCCCTTCTTTCCCTCAAGGGGCATTAGGAAAGGTGACCCTATATCACCTTTTCTATTTGTCATCCTAATGGAAGGTCTAAGTCGCATCATCAAATAAGCCAAGGAAAGGAATATCATCAAGGGTCTCCAGCCCCTAAATCATTTTCCTGCCACAACTCATCAACAATTCGTTGATGATACCATGTTGCATGGCAGCCCCTCTATTAAAGAAGCCAAGGGTTTCAAAGCTATTCTAAACTTATTCAACATTGCTTCTGGTATGGATCTAAACTTGGAAAAATCTTCTGTTTTCTTTTTCAATACCCACATGGGGGTCCAAAGACACCTCACGGAAATTCTAAGCTTTAAGAGGCGCAACCTTCCCTCTAAATATCTAGGAGTTCCTCTTACCAACAAGCCTTGGCAGAAGATCCACTGGGAATGATTGCTATCTAAATTGGAGGACAAGGGCAACTATTGGACCAACAGGGTCCTAAACTTCGCTAGTAGATTGGTTTTAACTAAGGCCGTGCTTCAGGCCATACCTCAGTACATGTTGTCTATTCTCCCAGTGCCTAAAGGAGTCATCCAAAGGATTAAGAACATTCAAAGGACCTTCCTCTAGTTGGGCAAAGCGCAGAAACCCAAGTGGGCTCTTCTTGCATGGGAGAAGTTATGCAGACCAAAAAACTTGGGGGGTCTGGGGCTGTAGGACCCAGACACTGTCAACAAAGCCTGCGGGGTGAAATTTTGGTGGCGCTGGCTCAAAGAACCTCAAACGCCATGGGCTAAATTATGGAAGGCTAAATACGCTGAGGAATGGCAACCGGAGGAACTGATAAGAATGACAAATCCCCTTGCAGGGTCCCCAATTTGGAATTTGGCTAGAGACAATAGGAATATCATTCAGGATTCCTTTTTTTGGGAGCTTCGGGATGGAATTAATGCGCTTTTATGGGAGGAAGCTTGGCAATAGATGCCCAAGTTGGAGAGCCCTAGTTTTCTCCCTCTTCAAAGATGGTTTCAGAATGCTGGAAAGTTACTTGTCCACCACTATTGGTTGGACCATTATGAAGACCAACAATGGAGGAATTGGAGTCTTGCTCCCCCTCCCTTGGAGGATAACTTAACTGAGCTCCTCCAAACCCTCGATTCGGTTCTAGATCAAAGGCTAATCCGATTCACTCAAGATAAGGACCAACTCAGATGGGGCAAGCTTGAGGGGGGAACTTTCAATCTCAGGGAAGCCAGATTGCACATCAAACATAGGGTCCTTGAAGAAAAAGTTGCTTGGTACCCCAATGTTTGGGACATAACTATGTGGCCAAAACTTTGAACCTTTCTTTGGATGCTCATGAATCGAAAAATTATTACCTGGGAAAATTTATTAAAGCGCAGTTTTTTTGGCCCTTCACGATGCCCCTTATGTGAGAAGGATGAAGAAACCATGAACCATTTACTTAATTACTATGAATGGACTAACAATCTGTGGGAATGGCTAAAGGATATTTTCAATCAATTTGACAGAAATAGGAATTCCATTTAGGACTGTATTGCCAACTGGTGTACTAATTACTCTAAGTGTGACATGGTTAACACTCTCTGGCGGCTAAGCCCTGGTTTCATTATCTGGTCAACTTAGAAGGAAAGGAATAGGCGCATTTTTCAAAAGGAAACCAGGCAGATCGACATTATCAAAACCTCCATCATGCCGAATTTAAGAGAAACGGTCCTTACCAATTGCAAAGATGAGCAGGCCACCTCGCTTTCCAGAAACGACTCTTGAATTTTGACGATGTTCGGCTTAAACGGAGTTTTGAGTCCTCGTGTCCCTTCCAACCGGTCGAAGCCATTTCCTCCTCTCGATTTCTGGCAGTGCCCTATCCCGGGGTACTATAAATTAAACTTTGATGGGGCGTCCCGAGGTAACCCTGGTCCGGCTAGGCTTGGAGGGGTTATAAGGAATGACAAAGGGGAAATCCTTCACATCTTTTGCAGAACTCTGGGGGAGGCTACCAACAACGAGGCTGATTTCGCTGCCCCAGAACAGGGCCTGTGGATCCTCATCCATCTGGGCATAAGCTCGGTTGTGGTGGAAGGGGATACCCTCCTGGCCATTACTGCAATAAAACGTATTTAGAATGGCACAAAGCCTGGGAAAGTAATCAAGCATTGGTGTCTGGCCATGGTTATGAAGATCATTGCGAACCATCTTACTTCCCTCACTAGTATAATTCTTCAGGAAGTGAGGAGGAAAGCGAATGCTCTCGCAGAATGTCTTGCCAACTACACCGTGGATCACTCAAGGGAACTCATTGACACTTGTTGGCAAGACGTCACGAGTAATGATCTTCAGAATCAATACGCTCAAATTTCAAGACATGACGTCACTGAAGGATCAAATGAGGAGGATGGCCTGCAGTTTACGGATAATCAATAATTGATGAGAATCAACTATTTTCATAATCACAAGAGTTGGCACTGGTGGGAATTTTCCTATGAGGCGTCGTGGAAAAGATGGAGGATTTTTGAAAAGGACGATGGCAGGATATAGCGTTACAATTGGCGTTATGCGTGGCAGGCTCCTGCACACAACATAATCGACACTTAGAAGCAAATTCATTATCGGGGTTATGGCAACAACACCCTGATTAGACCTCAGGTGGCTAGCAATGATGGTAGTAAGCAGAGTAGTGGTGTATTTATGCGCCCCATCCAGGCTCCGATTATCATATATCTTCTAATGATCTAGACCTTTTTCACTGTGTTCAATTCCTCTACTGGTCTCTGTGTTGTTTCTCGGTCTTTCGTTCCTGTCTTTTGGTCTCCTGTCCTTGGTGGCTGTGTCCCAGCTATGGCGGACCGTAATCTTCGAAGTGCTAAGGCAACAGGAGTGCTCAAGCATGCTCAGGAGGGCTATGAAGCGGTTGTCTCAAAAAAGGGCAAGCAAACAATTGAGTAGTTGTAGGAGGAGGTTCAACAAGCCCAAAATACCATGGACAGTCGGGCCATTAGTGAGGAAATAGATTGGATTGTCGACCCTGGAACCCCTTCAACCAGAGTTACGCAGTTTTTGTAGACTCAAACTATGGTTTGGCAAATGAAAACCATGCTGGCCAAAGCCATCAGCATGCAAGGTGCTGCTGTCAAAGATGCTTACGCGGCCACTTCCCTTGCATCTGCTAAGAACTCGACACGTTTGGACAAGATGGAGGTCTCCATGCATTCGCTCACTGAAGAACTAAAAATGCTTTCTAAGAAGCTGGACGGTTTCACCCGAATGTTTGAGCTATACCTGAGGCACGTTCTGAACGTTTCGATCGAGGTGTCGGAGGATGACTCCCATACAACGATGATTCGTCGTTACAAGCCGCGCTTCATTCCCAAAGGTGCTGAGGATGCCAATCCAAGTGTGGCCGGTCAGTCGGGTGCTTCCAACCCAGTCCTGTAACCTGACCTTGTTTGTTTGCGTCTCTTTTAATCTTGTTGTTATGTTCTTTCTATCCTTCTGGTCTTGTAAGTCTGTCGGCAGTTTAAGTATTTTTGCAGACAGTTTTGCCTTTTATAACTGCAACTCTCGTTATGGCAACCCTGCGTGGTTGGCCAGTTTTAGGTTTATGTTAGTCAGTCTTTTTGTTACTGTTGTTAGGAACTCTGTTAGCCTCTGGCGGCTTTTGTATGATCTTCTATGTGGTTGGCCTGTGCCTCCTCATGTCCATCTGGACCAGACAAGTCATTTTGTAATCATATGTACTATGATTTTTACTTCTACTTAATATATTTCAGCTGACTTACACACCAAAAAAAAAATTCATATTACATTTTGCACATTTACTTATTATAATTATAACATTATAATACAAAATATTAAATCAAAAAGTTTCCATAAAGAATAAATAGCAAATGACATTTAAAATAAGGAAATGAGAAATCATTAAAATAAGGGTATATCAACTACAAACTATATTTACTAATTGCTAGTGTGATTGTGATTTCTAATATTACAAAATTTATAAGAATTTAAATATTCATATATATATATATATTAGGTTCAAAATTAGAGAGGTAGAGTATGTATGTTTTGGTATTCTTAATAGTCAAATAGCTAAGAAGAAGAGGTGAATCCCTTGTTTCACAAACAAAAGGTCTCATACACCAATTTAGTGTCTGACTTACCCAGTAACCTGAAAATTAGATAATAATAATAATTATTAAAATTGATATAATTTTATCAATTATTTTATATATATATAGTAAACTAAAATATTCTTTTAAAAAATTCCAAAAAAAAACACATTCCTACCGCTTCAAATTTTCCATGCCCATTCAAAATTCCAAAAACACACATTTCTACCCATTCAAATTTTCCATGCCCATTGTATGCCAAAATATTATTTAGTATACTATTGCAATTTCAATATAGAATAGAAAAAAACTTGAATGGAGCTCGAGCATGCAGAAGGTCGAGGGACTCCATAGACATTGAGAAAAAATATATAGGACGACCTGGCTGTAAATGGAGAAATATCCTCTTGCTGTATCAATTAGTGCGCTGATTCAAAAGAAAACCCACCTGCAAAAATGGCGGTACGGGCGACCCTGGTGGGGAAGTTCCTGCGATTCCTAATGGAAGAATACATCATAAAGGAATCCATTCGCACTGTAGAGCAACGCCTGGAACACGACGGGCGCCTCGTGGGTTTTCCAGATATGCTCAGACAATTCGTGGGCATTAGCAGCCTTTGGTGCTGCGATGCCTTTGATACCAACCAGGACCCCTGGGTTCAGGATGTCTGCCATTTTTATGGAGATATTGTTGCAGAAAATTGGTCCCCCGTTTTGTATCAACGAATTCAAACTCTGGTTCGAGAGGAAAATGATGAAAAAATATTGTCAATGCAGCTCTACGCAGCTCTTCAATGGCGTCTGGATCGCATCACGCGGAAAAGAATGAAAGTAGCAAGGAAACTTGCAGAGTCAATAACTGACACTCAGCAGCTCTGTGACGAAATTGTAGAAATGGTGGAAATATGGCAGTCGATTCGTGATGAGCTTACTGGAAGGAACCCTAGGTAAATTTATAAATTGGATGTTTGAGCAGAACGTGCTGGATTTCTCATGTGTTTTTTTGGGTTTTTTTAGACTCTGAACATAGAATTGCTGGCTGTGTGTTTTGGTTATTTGCTCTGACCTATTGAAATCTTACAAAGAGTAAGTAAATATTATTTTTAGATCGTAAATTTCTGCATCACATGTTTTTTGGAATCTTGATGGCTAATTGAACCATTGCATGTACACAAAGAAATCAGGCTGTTGGATAACACAAAGTGATTTATCAGAGTATTGGAGAACGCAAGTAATTTATTTTGGATTCACAAGAGCACTAGAGTTTTTTAGTTAGGAATATCAAATCTAGTAGTTTTTAGTGTTATTCTTTTAAGGTTTTTTTTGTGAATTTTTCAGGTATAATTTTTCTAAAATCTGGTCAGAATTCATTGAAAACATAAGTTTGATGGGTAACCTTGCAAAATCGAAGTGTCCAAAAAGTTTTTTAGGGTGCTGAATCCATATATACAATCAAAAACCAGTTTAAATAACATAAATCAAAATTTTACCTCAAATTTTTTCACCCAAAAAATCACACTAAAAACAACTCCATAAACACCTCTTATATTCAATTCTCATCATTCGTTTTTACCACTTTTAATTTTTTATAAATTAGTCACAAAAGTTACTAAAAACTATACACTTATTATGATTTAGTCACAAAATATATATATATATATATATATATATATATATATATTTCAAAAAAAATATTTTAATAAAAATATATTTACATGTATATATAACTACATATATTCCATACTTCATATTACTGATATTGATATTAACATTTGGGAAGATTCTTCAAAATACCTTCTAGAAAACATTAAAAATAGCTCAAATTCCTTAAAATAACTAGGCAATACTCATCATAAATGATAAATGTCGACTTAAAAAAATTACATTTTACATAGACACCCTGAGCCCATTCCATACAATTTCCACTATCCAAAGGCAAGAAAAAGCCAAACCCTTAGCCACCACACACTGAAAAAACAAGAACAAACACATAGACCAAATGAAGAACACCGAAGAGAGCAACATACAAAGCCAAAAAAAACTGACAGAAAGCCCAAAAACCTAGGAGTGTTCATTGGTCAATAAACCCCAACATAAAAAACTAGAAAAAGAAGGGCACTCAGAGACCAGTGACTTATAGAAAAGAGTACCTTATCCAAAAACACACCAACAATATATTTAAAATATTTAAATTAATTGATATTTATTTATGGCAGAGAGAAAAAAATATTGGAACCATTTATATGACAAAAAATTGTCATTAAAATATTTTTTAAATTATTAATGTGTTTATCTATTGAAAACAATGATATCGAAATCGTTTACATTAAAAGAGATGATTTTTAAGTATTTTCTTTGATATGTTTATTATGCTTTTTTTTACATATAGAAATATTTTATTTTGTTTATTATTAAAAATACAATGCACCATGAAAAAAAACACTACTACTCTTCACCATTTATTTTATTTATTCATAATGTTATTATATCTTTTTAAATTTAAATGAAACAATGTTTTTAATTGTAATAACCTTTAAGAAATTTATTTTATTTATTAGTTTTTAATGATTTAAATTAAAAGAAATATTTTTAAATAATTGGTTTAAGAAACTTATTTTATTTATAAGTTTTTTTTTTATTTAAATTAAAAGAAATATTTTTAAATAATTGGTTTTACATAGAAATATTTTGTTAAATTAGTTATATAAAAAAAAATATTTAAAAATATAAATTAATTAATTATTATTTTTTAATTAATGTTTATTTTGGAATTAAGTTTATATGATTTGAATTTAATTAGCAATAATTATTAAGTAAATGGTAGGGATTTAACTTTCTTACAATATTTTAGAATATTCGTAGTAGTGATGATGATGATGATGAGTTTATGAGTTTAGGCTTGTGTGAGATGAGACTTTCGAATTCATCATACGATGATGATGATGATGAACATCCACTAACATCAATATAGTCTATGAGACCTTAAGAAAGTGGGAGATTAATTGAGATTCTTTAAAATTTTATTTCTATGATCGAAAAGAAGGGAGAGAAGTGTACCTATATCATCGTAGTTTTATTGACTTAACAATTCAAGAAGATTGTAGTGTGACACATATTTTGAAAATTAGAACATATGTAAGAGTTGGGAAATCCAAGAGGGTGCTTTTCTGTTAGAAAATTATATATTACAGAGCAATGGAACACATAAAAATATGCGGAAATACAAACACATAACACATATAAAACAAGAGAGACACAACTATATGTGGTTCACCCAACTTGGGCTACGTCCACAGAGAAAAAACCAATCATTTATTTATATTATCCAACAAAATGAAGAGACACAACCTACATTAGATCCGTTGTAATGTCCTCTACTCTCTCACAAAATCCCCATTTCTCTTTCTCACTCATAATACACATCACCCACAGTCGCAATAAAATTCCCTCATATGAACCGAGGGGTTTCCTTATAAGGAAAAAAACCCTAAATTGAACATAACTTATACCATCAAATCATCCGCCTAATGAACGGCCTAGATTGACTACAAAATTTAAATATTTTACAAGGCAATATTATATCTATTTTTTGCTTCGAGGGCGCTGCCCCTGGACCCTCGAGGTGGGGGGGGGGGTTTGAGAAGTTCCCCCCGCATGGAGGGGTATACAGTCTTCATGGGGTATACATCCGGCTGAAACAAAGACCTCTAAATCAGGATGATTATCAGGCTCCATACCCAACAATCTCCCACTTGGAGAGTGATTGTAGCAACTCCACTATTTCTTCATTTGCTGGACAATGAATCCACTTTGGACCTGGTTGTTTCTCATCTTCATCATCATACTTGAAGACCAATTGAAACTGAGCAGAATCTCAGTTTCTCTCTGGTTACAACTTTTGTTAACATATCTGTAGGATTCTGGCTACTATGTATCTTTTCTAGCTTCAAATGTCCATCTTCCAATACTGACCATATGAAATGATACTTGAGTTGTATATGTTTATTCTTTGAATGAAATGCTGAGTTCTTTGCAAAATTAATGTCACTCTGCCTTTCATTGTATAACTTGCCCATCTCCTACCTTTTAACCAATTCATCCATAAGCCTTTGAAACCAAATCATTTCTTTACTAGCCTATGTAGCAGCAACATATTATGCTTCCGTTGTTGAAAACGAAAAACCACTTTGCATTTTCAAAACCCAACCGAAATTTATTCCACCTATTGTAAATACATACTCTGTATTGCTCCTCCTGTTATCTCTATCAATTGTCATATCTGCATCGACATATCCCTGTAGAGTAATATTTGAACCACCAAACCATAATGCTTGATTTGTGGTACCTCTCAAATACCCAAGAATCCATTTCACTGCCATCCAATGTTCTTTTCCTTGATTGTTCATGTACTTGCTTACAAATCCCATTGCATGTGCAATATCAGGCCTTGTGTAGATAATTGCATACATTAAGCTTCCAATTGTTGATGCATATGGAGCTTTAGACATATAAACCATTTCTTCTTGGGTCTTGGGACACATCTCCTTACTAAGTTTTAAATGGATAGCCAAAGGTGTACTAACTGGTTTTGCATTCTACATATTAAATCTTTCCAACACCTTTTATATGTACTCAGTCTGAGACAATGTTAATTTGTGATTGTTCGTGTCTCCATTTATTCTCATACCAAGGATTTATTTTGCAGCTTCTAAATGCTTAACTGCGAATGAATTTTTCGATTTTCGTTTGATCACATTTATTTCCTGCATGTTATACCCTGCAACAAACATGCAATCTACATACAATAATAATATAATATAGTCGGCACTAGTTTTATTTTTCATATAAACACAATGATCAGAGTGACATCTAGTATAACCTTGAACAAACATAAACCTGTAAAATTTTATATACCACTGTCTCAGAGCGTGTTTTAAGCCATACAAGCTCTTCTTCAACCTCCACACTAATTTTTCCTTCCCTTTCACCTCATATCCTTGTGTTTCTGCATATATATATTCCTCCAAATCTCCATGGAGAAAGGTTGTCTTTGCATCTAAATGTTCAAGATGTAAATATTTCACTGCTACAAGGCTTAAAATAGTTCTAATTGAAGTCAACAGGAGAAAATATTTCATCAAAGTCAATACCTTTCTTCTCTGCAAACCCCTTCACCACAAGTCTAGTTGTGTACCTATGCTTTCCTCTATCATCTTCCTTCAACCTGTAAAGCCATTTATTCTGCAATGTTGTTTTACTTGTAGGCAGCCTCACTAAGCCCCTAGTCTGGTTATGTACTAGGGATTCTATCTCTTCCTTCATGGCTAGCTCCCACTTCTTCCTCGTTTCTACCTGCATTGCTTCTTCATAACATTCTGGTTCACCAGAATCAATCAATAATACATAATATAATGAATGAGAGTATCGTTCAGGGGATTTACTTATCCTGGTAGATCTTCTGAAAACACTTTTAGGTGTTTGAGATGCATGTTGTTGTTGTGTTGGTTGATTTTGTAGTGGTTGTTGATTATTGTTATTTTCAGGCACCTTTGCTTTTTTTGTGATCTCATCAAGAATTCTTTATTCTCTGTTTTCTTTATCTTGTTTATTTTCCTGCACTTGATCCTTATACAAGACCTTTTCCTTTAATATGAAATATCTGCTCCTAATTATTTTTTGATTTTCATAATCATATTAGTGATAACCAAAATAATTAACACCATATCCAATAAAGGTACAATTCTTTGATTTTTCCTCAAGCTTTATTGTATTTTCTATATTAATATGGACAAATCCCTCAACCAAAAGACTTTAAAAAAGAGTAGTTTTCATTTTTACATGTCCATTCCTCCTCTGTAATACCACCATCCAAGGAACTTGCAGGGCCTTTTTTTATTAGATAAAAAATAGTATCTACAACATCTGCCCAAAATTGTAAAGGAAATCCTGCATGAAATCTCATGCACCTTGCATGCTCCATGATTGTCATGTTCATCCTTTTTGACATATGATTTTCCTATGGCGTTCCTAGAACTGTCTTCTCTAAGCGAATTCCATGCTATGAAAAATACATATCAAACTCTTTGCTGCAATATTCACCTCCATTTTCTGATCTGAGAAAATTCAACTTCTTTCCTGTCTCAATCTCAACCAAAGCTTTCCATTTCTTGAAAGTATCAAATACATTATATTTTTCTGAATACAATAAATCCAATCTTTTCTAGTTGTATCATCAATAAATGTAACATAATAATGAGGGCCACTTAGATATGATACCTGAGCAGTTCCCCATACATTTGTATGCACAAGCACTAATTTTTCTCTCTTTTCTTTTCCAACTCCAAGAAATATGACTCTCTTCTGTTTTCCATAAACACAATTCTCACAGAAATCCACATCAATATTCTTCAAACCTGGCAAAAAATGTCTTGAGTGAAGAATCTTCATCCCCATCTCACTCATGTGTCTAAGCCTATAATGAGATAATGTAGCATTTTCTTCTGTCGAGTTTAAAGCATTAAAACAATTAGAAATACCATTTCATAAATACAATGTAACAACCTTTTATCCATTTGCTATTCTCAGGGCTCCTTTAGTGACCTTCTAGGTTTTATTTGTAAAAGTTGTCACAAAACCTTTGTTAGCCACCTATAAATTTTGATATGCCAACTGGTGGCTAATTTGGTTTCTAAGCCTTCAAGAGAGACATTTTCCTTGAAAATCTATCATTCTCGAAGCCTTTGTGTGTCCTATGTCCTTTGAAAAATCTTCACTGCCGTGACCATTAAAAATCCTTGCTGTTGATGAAAGAAACTGTTTTCCAAGGCCTCTGAAATTGCCCATTTTGACTCATTCCTCTTCATTTTCATAAAGCCACCTTTTCCTCTTTAAAACCTCCATTTCCCTTAAAAATCCTCCAAAATCCCTTTGAACCTCTAAAATTCCCTTTTTACATGTTTAAACACCCTTTTCCCCTTTATCGAAAGCCAAGAAAATCCTTGAAAATCCTTGTTTTTGGCTTAAAAACCCTTTTTTCCACATAGGACCGGAGCTATAACCGAGTGCCATTCGCAAATCGCAATCGGGAAATTCCGTTCTTCGTTTCCATTTTCCTGTTTCTTCCGACGCCGATCCCGCGATTAGATCTGGACCGTTGAATCCACAAGAACCAACGGTCAGATATTATCATGCCCCTTCATGACCCTTATCGCAAATCGCGATCGAAGCTTTCCTTTTCCCAATTTTCCTTTGTTCCTTTCATTTTTCCGATGCGATGAGCCTTCGCTCTATCGACCTCCACTTCAATCTCCACAGTCGATCTTTTAGATCCAACGGTCAGCACTAAAATCGCATCGCATCCATCCATCACATTACCCTCTGCATGTGCGACGCCTGAATTAATCTCGGCCGTTGATCTCGCTTCCGATCCAATGGCCTGTGCTTCATCGCAAAATCGGCAATCGCAAGTTCCCTTTTCCCTGGTTCCATTGCCTCCTCTGATGCCGATCCGCCGATTACATCTAGACCATTGAATACACAAGAACCAACGACCTAGATCTAATCGCGCTCCGCCAATAATTCCCCCATCATCACCCCGCCGATTAAATTTCCACCATCGATCTTGCTCCAGATCGGACGGCTGGCGCTTGATCGCACATCGTAAATCCGAAAGTCTTCCCTTTTCATTCCTCCAATGGTCCAATTCTGCGATTTAATCCTGACCGTTGAATCCACAAGAACAGACGGCCAGGATCTAATCACGCTCCGTCTTTTCCTTTCCCCTTTTCACTGATCCGCGATCCACCGATTAGATATTTTCCATTCATTCCTGCAAATCCAATGGTCTTAATTTAATCTCGCACACCTTTTTAACCCCGCATCTTCCAATCTATTGCATTCCTTCCGCACCGTCGGATCTGAGGCCCCAGATCCAACGATCACCATTGCATATCGCGTAACTTTTGCACCCGAAGTTTAATGTTCCAAATTTATGCGATAAAAGTGGTTTTGGATTTCCACGTGTCGATCTCTAATAGGATCGCATTCCAAAAGGCAAAACCACCTTCCCTCCTTCAGCTGCGCGAAAACCATTCTTGTTTTCCACTTTACTGCTTACCCTCCGCAATCTCAGCTTTTAATCCTAGCTGTCGATTTTTTTTAACCAATGGCCCATATTGTATCGCATTCTCATTCATTTTTCATTCACCAGAACTTCCAAAGGACTTCATCGGAAGATCTCCACCATTGATATTTGACACAATCCGATGGCCCGCATTTAATTTTCCTCCGCCCTCCCGGTCCCACCACCAAATACGCCCCGTTGTCTTTCATTTTAGCCTCTTTCCTTTGTATTCGCCCAAACATTAAATTTTAGGTTTTAATACTAAAAGTATTTTTTCACACTAATTCATGTTTAAACCCTGGTTTCATGGTGTTGCGCCATAAAATTTTTCTCCGCCGCGTACATTTCCTCTGCAATCGCTCCTCCACCTCCGCTAAAGCCTTCTGAAGCAGTTTAAGCCCCCGCAGGGGATTTTATAATAGGTTTCTTGTGTTTTGCAGGTTTAAATTTTTTTTTATTGAAGATCAGGGTTAGTAACCCCGACATGAATCCTCCAACGCCTTTTTAGCCTATGTATTCACAAAAATAGGTCTGTAGAAGTTTAAAGGGTATCAGGAAAATATTAAAGGGTTGAAGGCATAATATTGAAATATTAATACAGCCTTTGAACACATCAGTGCCAAAGCAGCTCAAGCAATCAACAAATTTAAAACATAAATAGAGCCAAAACAGATTAAAGTACAGAGGAACATAGCAATTATTAGCACAGAACGTTGACTCACATAGACGATATCCCACCTCCATGCGCAAAGGCCAGTCAAGCAGTTATTACATCAAAGGAAACTACTACAAATTGTCAGAAGCAGTTATTTAGAGGTATAGGAGTCCTCATAGCCCATCCTCCACTTAACTCTCACCAAGAAGATATCAATACCACTCCTGATGATTTTTCCTCTCAAGGACACCCTGTGGGTGATTCCAGTCATATCAAAATGGTCTCTACCAGCTACAAAGTCACTCATCCTGTCTAGAATTTAATGAAATATTTAAAATATAGGATGGAGCATTCGAATGCACTCCTCTTGTCTCTGATGATCATTAAACTTTCTCCAACTACTTTCCTCATTTTTCCCTATAAAGACTCTTTGAAGTCTCATTGTAAAAGGTTGGCATTTTGTGAATTCTAAAGTCATACATATTGCTGCTTTGAAGAAGCTTTGGTGTTCTGAAAGAGTGTGAAGATCTTTTTTTTTCTGTTGATGAAGGAGGCTGGACCATCAGATCCTTAAGCCCAGTTTTGGTAAAGTACTTCTTATTGTTAATGTTATTTCCTATTTTTCCACTTTGTTCCAGCATGCTTTGCTTACAGTAGGATAAAAATTTTAGGCAGAGAAATGTATCTTAGAAGCACATCTGACCTGTTTATCCTCCACTGTTTATATGTTTTCTGCTACTGAATGCGACAGGGTATTTTAATAGCTCTCTCGAATATTCGATTTGTTTTATTTCGGAAATGGTTAATTCAGTTGTGTTGAAGAAGGTTTAGGCGTTCCCTCTTTCTTTGCCACTGAATATTGTATCCGAAATCTCCCTTTAATTATTAATGCTTGCAGTTCGACAGAGGAACTTGTTTCAATCATACCCTCTGTTTTTTATTGTAATTGTTGTGTTAAAGGTCCCTATAATTGCAATTCTAGATGTCTAAGGTGTTCCCTCTTCTTTGAATGGAATTGTATGACTTTGTTGGTTAAGCTCTCAAAGGTGAAATTGTAGGAGGAAATAGGGCGTTCCTCGAATCCTATAATTCATTTAGAAGGTTTAGTCTGCATTTCTCCTTTCTTTGAGTACTTATATTGATTAATTCCTAAGCAGTGAGCTTACTGGAGGAAATAGGGCGTTCCTCGAATCTTTTAGGCCATTGTGAAAGGGTTTAGCTAGTGTTTCACTCTTAGTCCTTAATGTCCATCCCATTTCACCTATATTATTTAATAGATCCTTGACCAAGCTAGATTTTCCCTTTGGTTTCCCTTCCTTCTCTGTTAGGACTATTTGGACTTTCACATGACTCCATTGCCCATTGGCTTGTAGATTCCCATGCTCTATCTATACCACATGAAACACGCTTGTCCAACCAAAAAACAAAACAAACAACCTTGCACCTCATAAATAGCCTAAAATCAACTTTTAAACCTTTCAAGACACATCTTTATAAACATATTGAGAGATCCCCCTCTAAGACTAGGAGGGCTAGATCCTAGAGCTCTAAAGTAGGTTTGTATGTTGCCTTGTATTTTGGTAAGCCAATCTATCAAAACACAAGACCCCAACATAATGGCGATCACGGTGGGACACTATTGAGTATATGATAGTCTAGCAAACTCTTGTAGACTCGGTAAGTCCTTAAATAACCATATAAACTCAGAGAAACCCAAAAAAAATTCAGATTGGCTTCATAATAAACATGGTGGTGGAACCATAATACACTTTACCTTCACAAAAAGCTAAATATTTTCCACCTGGCGACTCCACAGTTCCTAAAAGACCAAAAGACTCCACTAGGAGACCAGTTTCATCACCACATCATCCATACTTAAGGAAACTCTGAGGATTAAGTTTATTTGTTAGGGATATTTTTCCTCTTAAATATTGTCACATCTGGCTAGCTTTCCCTTTCATTGGATCTGAGACTTAACATACTGGATTCAAGAAAAATCCATACCAAAGCTTATCCCGATCCGAATCCTCCAGAAATAGTTGACAATCCAGAAAGAATTCTTTGGAAGCCTCTCACATATAGGAATCCAACTATTTTCAGAAACATTCATAGAGCTAATTCAACACCTGAAAACCTTACAGCTCTATCAGAGACTCAGTTTGATTTAGACTTACCAAGCAATTTACCAAGAACTAAATCATTCAGTAGTTTAGATCAGATAGACTTTGAGCCTTCAAGTTCTCCACCACATAGTGGTCAACATATTAGGGACAGAGAAACCCCTCCCTCAACACCTCCTGATATTCACTTCATTCATAAGTTGGGTCTCTCTTATCCTAAATCTTCTCAACAATCTGTTGCTGGTCCAAACATTTCTGTCATCCACATACCTGTTGTTCAAGCCGATCCTTTACCTCAAAAAAACACTATCATGGCAGCATGGTATGCTCCCTTGGTGTTACCACAGCCTTTAGCTCCTTTAACCAATGACTATCAGTCTAAAATCCCTCATTTCACTGGAAAAGAATCTACCACAGCCCAACACCATGTAGATAGGATGGAAGATGCCTTTGACTATATGGAAATAGAAGATGAAAATATTAAGATGAGGATCTTTGCTCAGAGTTTAGGAGGAGAAGTGAAGAAGTGGTTTAAAGGCCTACCTCCCAATAGCATCAATGATCTCCCCCCCTTACATCAAACCTTCATAAGCAAATGGGAAGTCAAAAGAAACCCTCTCCAAATACTAGCAGAATATAAGAATCTTAAACGAAATCAGGGAGAGAGTGTACATGACTACTCTACTAGATTTAACAGTGTTTACAATGCACTTCCACCCCATATGAAACCTCCCCAAGGCATGGTCTTAGTAAAATATCCTGAGGGTTTCGATGTTGATATGGCCTATCAGCTGAGGGAAAGAGATCATGCAACTCTAGAAGACATGCAGAAGGGAGCAGTGAGTGTGGAAGAAAACCTAATTGAAAAAAGAGCTAGGCTAAGATCAGAGAAGAGGGTAACTTATAAAGATGATTATGCACCCTCAACCTCATCCGATGATACCAAATTTGACAATCTAGTGAAGGTGATGGAGAGAATGCTTGAGAAGATAAACTTGAATGATAGAGTACCACCAAGAGAACCTCAAAACAACCTCCAAAATAGAAATAGAAACTAGAACGTTAGAAGAGAAAACAATCAGGATAGGCAAAGAGACAATGATCAGCAAATTAGACCTCCCTTCCAACAAAACTACGTAGATAAAGAGGAAGAAAGGGAGATTGAAAGTTTAGAAGAAAACCATGTAAACTTGATCGGATCAGACAATGGGGATGATATTTTCCTCATTGAATAAGAACAGGGCTTCTTCTCCTTAGAACCAAAGGAAGATACATATGAGGAGTCTAAAGATTATAGATTGGGATTTGAGAATGCAATCATGGAAATGCACAAACACTATGACCTAAGAAGCAAAGGGAACATAGATAATACAAACGACAAAAACACTAGCTCTACTGTAAGGAAAAACATAGAAGATTAGCTTAAGAAAACAGCAGAAAAAACCCGCATTCTGAATAAAAAGACAGATTTAAACAAAGAGAAAATAAGCCAGCCAAATGTTGAAGAAATTTTCCCTAGTACCTCTGCTAGTGGCCCTGTTAAAACAACTCAGGTAGACAGTCCTAATAAAACCCAGCAAGTCAAAATTGCTGAAAGAAATATAAGTGAGAAAACATATGTAAATACAACAAAAGCGATAGTTCCTTTCAGCCTTGAGGGAGAGATTACAAAGATTAAAATTAACATACCTCTGGCTGAATTAGTGACCCAGAAAGTGTACAGAGACCGGGTCCTAAAAGCTCTTAATATACATGTAGATACTGCTACTTTGAACTTAAGAGATGATAAGCTAGATTTGTTGTTTGGCCCTAAAATTGAGGGAAAATATTAAGAAGGGGATGTGCCTCCCTTCTATGTCAGTTTAAACATACATGAAAAAGTCTTACACAATGCCATGCTGGATTTAGGAGCATCACACAACCTTATGCCTAAAGCAGTAATGGAAAGCTTAGGCTTAGAGATTACTAGACCCTACAAAGACTTTTACTCCTTTGACTCCAGAAAGGTCAAATGCTTGGGATTAATTAAAGATTTATGTGTTAACTTATCCCAAATTCCTGCTAATAATCTTGTAATGGACATAGTAGTAGCTGACATTCCCCCAAAATATGGCATGCTTTTATCTAGATCAT
The DNA here is from genome assembly GCA_034641835.2 of Pinus albicaulis. Taxonomy (NCBI): domain Eukaryota; kingdom Viridiplantae; phylum Streptophyta; class Pinopsida; order Pinales; family Pinaceae; genus Pinus; species Pinus albicaulis. Next base: position 1,298,763,448 of record CM076581.1, on the reverse strand, counting down.
GGGGAGCTAAGATTCAAGGTAGCCTTCAAATGGATATGTCTTATTCCACCATACTAGTATTTGGTCAAACCAGAAGATTGTATAGGGAAACCCTCATGAAATACATGGTGAGCAGCAAGGACAAACCTCACAACAGTCTTGTTTATTCCACCTATTCAAATCTGTATTCCTTTATTTTATATAACGAAGATGAAGTCACCCAAACAGACAAGGAAAACGAGCAGGACATTAGTGCACCAGAACATTCAGAATTGTCCTCCTCTCAACCTCTAGATACCTCAATTCCCAGCAGCCTTGAACAACACAAAAAAAATGAAAATGAAATAGAAACGCTCTGGAGGATGAGTTTTGATGGCTCTTGCTGCAAAAATAGTGCAGGGGTTGGTGTGTGGATACACAACACAAACGAAGGACATGCTTGCAAATTAGATTTTTCATGCACCAACAACATTGTAGAGTATGAAGCCCTTATCCTTGGCCTACACATACTTAAATATTTAAAAGCCAAAAGGATATTAGTACAGGGAGATTTTGAGTTGATCATCAGACAAATCAAAGGGGAATACTCAACCAAGAACCTCAGACTTAGAGAATATAGGAACATTGTTTTAGACCTCCTGAAAACTTTCGAAAAATATGAGCTTGTGTTCATACCAAGAGCCCAAAAGCACCTGGAAAACGAACTCGCTTTTGCTGCTAGTAACTGCCAGATACCACAAGTGGAGGAACAACTCATTATAAAGGTAAAAAACAGACCAGCAGTCCCAGATAACGAAGAAAATTGGCAGGTTTTTAACAATGATAAACATATAGAGGACTTCCTTCTGTCAAAAAATGAGTTTTCCACAACATCACCGAGTTCCAGCCATAAAAAAGAATGCTTAGACGAGGGAAAAATTCCTGAAACAGAGCCCCCCTCTCCTACTGATATAAATTAGTTTGATCATCTTTTTAAAGAAAATTTATTTGATGATCTAGACCAAAAGGACCTTGAAGTTCTAGAGTGTAAGGGTGATACTATACCCAAAGGCCTTGCACCATTAGAACAGCTCTTTGATTTCAACGATGTAGCTAAGGAACCAAAAACAGAACCCATGGAAACTAATGTGGAAGAGCACAATATAGGCAGCCCAACTGAGCCTAAAATGATTAAATTATCTAGTATCCTTCCTGCCCACATCAAAAAACAATACATAGCACTCTTCAAAGAGTTCATATATGTTTTTGCATGGGAGTATAAAGATTTGAAATCATATGAAACTAGCATCATTCAACAAAAAATTCCGCTGAAGGAAAATCAGAAACCTTTCAGACAGAAATTAAGGGGAATAAACCCTGTCTTATTTCCTGCAGTAGAAAAAGAAATTAAGAAGATGTATGATGCAGGGATCATTGTTCCTGTCAGATACTTAGAATGGGTCTCCAATCTGGTATCTGTCAGGAAGAAGACAAGGGAGATTAGGCTATGTATTGACTTCAGACACCTGAATAGAGCCTCTCTGAAAGATAACTACCCCTTGCCAAAAATGGACCACATTCTTCATAGGGTAGTTGGGTCAAAAATGATATCATTATTGGATGGGTTCTCGGGTTATAACCAAGTGTTAGTCCTCCCAAGTGATTAGCATAAGACAGCCTTTACCACACCTTGGGGGACATTCATGTATGTCAAAATGCCATTTGGTTTGATGAATGCAAGAGCCACCTTCCAGAGGGCCATGGACATAGCCTTATTAGAAGACATAGGCTTCTTTATAATCATTTACCTTGATGATATTACTGTTTTCTCCAAAACCAATGAAGAACACTTGGAACATTTAAGGAAATTTTTTGAGAAATGCAGAAGGTTTGGCTTGTCTTTAAATCCCAAGAAGACACTCTTTGGCCTCCAAGAAGGAAAGCTTCTTGGTCATATAATCTCTGAAGAAGGGATCAAGATAGATCCTAACAGCATTGAGGGCATATTAAATATTAGCCACCCTAGAAATCTCAAATAATTACATTCTTACATTAGAAAGATTAATTTTCTGAGAAGGTTCATCCCCAACCTTGCTGAGCTATTGAGAAACATCACTAACATGCTTAGGAAAGAAGTAGGTGTCAAATGGACTATGCCAGCTAAGCAATCATTCGAACTGGTAAAGCAAGCCCTTACTCATGCACCAGTCCTAGTCAGTCCTGACTTCACCAAATATTTTTATATTTTTTCTTTTGCATCTGAACATACAATAACTGTAGTTTTTTTGCAGAAGAATAACTTGGGGCAAGAACAACCTATATCCTTCTTCAGCAAAGCCTTAAGAGATGCCCCACTCAAATACAACATCATGGAAAAGCAAGCTTTGGCACTAGTAAAAGCATTAAAAGATTTCAGGGTGTACATTCTACACTCACATATCATTGCCTTTGTGCCACACACCGTAGTCAAAGACATTCTAAGTCAGGACCCTTATGGTAAAAGGGGAAAGTGGATTTCTACTATCCTTGAACATGACTTAGAAATCAAGCCTACTAGACTCATCAAGGGACAAGGATTAGCAAAACTCATGGCCGAGCCTAATTTCAAAGTTATAGACATGAATATGGTTGATTCCTTAGAAGAGATAGAAGAGTTCCCAGCACCATTTACTGAAGAAACATTCATGAACTCTCCATGGTATGCTGATATTATTTATGTGTTGCTTTACTTAAATGCTCCTCCTTCTTTTTCGAAAACAAAAGCTAGATTTGTAAAACAGAAGGCTTTAAAATATTGCATGATAGACAAAGTTTTATACTAGAAAAATGTTTACTTGAGAGTGATGCAGGAAAAATCATGCGTGAAATTCATGAAGGAGAATGTGGAGGGCACTTAAATTGGAAGACCACAGCAAACAAAATCCTCGGATCAGGTTACTATTGGCCCACCCTTTTTCCAGACACCCACAAACTAGTAATGTCTTGCCACAAATGCCAGATTTTTGATGGTAGGAGAAAGCTCTTGCCCTTACCCTTGAAGCCTATTAGTGTTGAAACACCCTTCCAACAGCGGGGTTTGGACTTTATAGGGGAAATCCACCCACCCTCCTCAGCCCAACATAAATGGATCCTCATGGCCACAGATTATTTTACCAAATGGATAGAGGCCATACCCACTAGGAATGCCACTGAATCTGTCATTATTAAATTCCTTGAGACCAACATATTGTCCAGATTTGGTTGTCCTGGAAAATTTTCACAGACAATGCTACTGCCTTTAAATCCAAAAAGATGATTGATTTCATCCATAAATATCGGATCACCTTGGGCCACTCTACTGCCTATTACCCCCAAGGAAATGGACTTGTTGAATCTTCCAACAAGAGCCTGATTAGCATCATCAAGAAGTTGCTGGAGAAGAATCAGAAAGCATGGCACGGTAATCTTGTTCATGTTTTGTGGGCTGGCAGGTTAACCACCAAAAATTCAATCAACACATCCCCCTATCAGCTGGTCTATGGAATGGATGTTGTTTTCCCAACATCCTTGGGAGTTCCAGTCATGAAACTCCTTCAGGAAGTTCAAGTTGAGGAAAATGATATGCAGAGAAGGATCAATCAGACCATCCATTTGCAGCAGACCAGAGAGGAAGTTTACCAGAGAACTCAAGCAGTCCAAGAAAACATCAAAAGGTAGTTTCACAAAAAGACTAAAGAAAATGACTTCCAAGTCGGGAATGTGGTTCTCAAATGGGATTCAAGAAGGGACGAGAAATGAAAACATGGTAAGTTTGAAAATCTGTGGAAAGGGCCCTACATTATTCATTCCTTAAGAGGGGATAATGCATTTTTCCTACAAGAACTGAATGGTGAAGAAGTGTTAGGAGGTCCTATCAACGACAGGATACTTAAACACTACTTCTGTCAAGAGTCTTAAGTTTCAGTGTTTTCATCCATTGTACATACCACTTGCATCAAGAAAAAGAAAGAAAATACAAAAAACAATAAAAAATAGAAAAGAGGGCAGAAATAAAACAAGAAAGGTATAGCCCCATACCAAAAAGAGAGGTTCAAACATGATGAAAATCTGAACCTAGAAGCATAAGGAAATATGGCTCTAATTCTCTCAAAACCTGAGCCAAAAGAAGAAGAAACAAGACTAGTTCTAACATGCCCAAAACTTGAACCAGCAAAGAAAAGGATACAACTCTAACAAGATCAAAACCAGAGCTGAAATGAAGGAAAGGATGACTCTAAAAAACTCAAAATCTGAGTCAGGAAAGGAAGGAAAGATGTTTTTTCAGTTTTCAGAACTTCAAGCCTTCCCAATTTTGTTGTAATTTTTGCTAATTTTCAGTTCATGTGCAGTTGTTTTTATGCCATGGACCCACATCAAACCAAACAGTCTAATCCTGGTTTGACTGTGTTTTTCAATTTCTGTCTTAGAATGTAGAGAATGAAAATATGTTAGACTATTTAATCCTGACATATATTAGATTAGGTAGAGAATTAAGAGTCCAACTGTTTAACTTGGGCTCTTGGAAGAAACAAGGGTAGCATTAGATAGGTTTATTTTTCTTTTTGCAAAATAAAATGTTGAAAAAGAGTTTGCCAATCCAAGTGCACTCAAAAGAAGAAAAAATGCTAGGATAGTAGGAATGGGTGGGTAGAAATGTTGTTTTGAAGAATGACAGTTTTTCAGGTGGCTGCAAAGGTTATCAGATCAAAAGAAGACCAATCAAGGAAAGAAAAACTACTGCCCAATGAAAAGGCATTGGTTAGCTAAATACAGAGTTTACTGAGGTTCTCGACACCTGAAGAGCTAGCCATCCTCCCCAAGTGGAGCCACTATTAGCCACCTATAAATTTTGATATACCAACTGGTGGCTAATTTGGTTTCTAAGCCTTCAAAAGAGACATTTTCCTTGAAAATATATCATTCTCGAAGCCTTTGTGTGTCCTATGTCCTTTGAAAAATCTTCACTGTTGTGACCATTAAAAAGCCATGTTGTTGACGAAAGAAACTCTTTTCCAAAGCCTTTGAAATTACCCATTTTGACTCATTCCCCTTCATTTTCATAAAGCCACCTTTTCCTTTTTAAAACCTCCATTTCCCTTGAAAAGCCTCCAAAATCCCTTTGAACCTCTAAAATTCCCTTTTTACATGTTTAAACACCCTTTTCCCCTTTACTGAAAGCCAAGAAAATCCTTGAAAATCCTTGTTTTTGGCTTAAAAACCCTTTTTTCCACTAAGGCTGTAAGCCCCTTTTGGCCTTAGCCCTAGCCCCTTTTTCCACACAGGACTGGAGCTATAACCGAGCACCAATCGCAAATCGCAATCGGGAAATTCTGTTCTTCGTTTCCCTTTCCCTGTTTCTTCCGACGCCGATCCCGCGATTAGATCTGGACCGTTGAATCCACAACAACCAATGACCAGATCTTATCGCACCCCTTCATAACCCTTATCGCAAATCGCGATTGGAGCTTTCTTTTTCCCAATTTTCCTTTATTCCTTTCATTTTTCCGATGCGATGAGTCTTTGCTCTATCGACCTCCACTTCAATCTCCATCGTCGATCTTTCAAATCCAGCAGTCAGCACTAAAATCGCATCGCATCCATCCATCGCATTACCCTCCGCCTGTGTGATGTCCGACTTAATCTGGGCGATTGATCTCGCTTCCGATCCAACAGCCTGTGCTTCATCGCAAAATCGGCAATCGCAAGTTCCCTTTTCCCTGGTTCCATTGCCTCCTCCGATGCCAATCCGTCGATTAGATCTAGACCATTGAATCCACAAGAACCAACGACCCAGATCTAATCGCGCTCCGCTCATAATTCTTCCATCATCACCCCGCCTATTAAATTTCCACTGTCGATCTTGCTCCAGATCGGACGGCTGGCGCTTGATCACACATCGCAAATCCAAAAATCTTCCCTTTTCGTTCCTCCGATGGTCCAATTCTGCGATTTAATCCTGACTGTTGAATCCACAAGAACCAACGGCTAAGATCTAATCGCGCTTTGCCTTTTCCTTTCCCCTTTTCACTGATCTGCAATCCGCCGATTAGATCTCTGTCATTCATTCCTGTAGATCCAACGGTCTTAATTCAATCCTGCACACCTTTTTAACCCCACAGTTTCTAATCTATCGCATTCCTTCCACACCGTCGGATCTAAGGCCCCAGATCCAACGGTCACCATTGCATATCGCGTAACTTTTGCACCCGAAGTTTAATGTTCCAAATTTACGCGATAAAAGTGGTTTTGGATTTCCACGTATCGATCTCTAATAGGATCGCATTCCAAAAGGAAAAACCACCTTCCCTCCTTCAGCCGCGTGAAAACCATTCTTGTTTTCCACTTTACTGCCTACCCTCTGCAATCTCAGCTTTTAATCCTAGCCGTCGATTGTTTTAACCAACGGCTCATATTGTATCGCGTTCTCATTCATTTTTCATTCATCAGACCTTCCAAAGGACTTCATCAAAAGATCGCCACCGTTGATCTTTGACACGATCCGACGGCCCGCATTTAATTTTCCTCTGCCCTCTTGGTCCCACCACCAAATATGCCCCATTGTCTTTCATTTTAGCCTCTTTCCTTTATATTCGCCCAAACATTAAACTTTTAGGTTTTAACACTAAAAGTATTTTTTTCATGCTAATTCATGTTTAAACCCTGGTTTCATAGTGTTGCACCATAAAAATTTTCTTAGCCGCGTAAATTTCCTCTGCAATCGCTCCTCCACCTCCGCTAAAGCCTTCTGAAGCAATTTAAGCCCCTGCGCAGGATTTTATAACAGGTTTCTCATGTTTTGAAGGTTTAAAAACATTTTTATTGAAGATCAGGGTTAGTAACCCTAACATGAATCCTCCAGCGCCTTTTTAGCCTCTGTATTCACACAAATAGGTCTGTAGAAGTTTAAAGGGTGTTAGGAAAATATTAAAGGGTTGAAGGCATAATATTGAAAGATTAACACGGCCTTTGAAGACATCAGTGCCAAAGCAGCTCGAGCAATCAACAAAGTTAAAACATAAACAGAGCCAAAACAGATTAAAGTACAGAGGAACAGAGCAGTTATTAGCACAGAATGTTGACTGACATAGACGATATCCCACCTCCATGCGCAAAGGCCTGTCAAGCAGTTATTACATCAAAGGAAACTACTACAAACTGTCAGAAGCAGTTATTTAGAGGTATGGGAGTCCTCATAGCCCATCCTCCACTTAACTCTCACCAAGAAGATATCAGTACCACTCCTGATGATTTTTCCTCTCAAGGACACCCTGTGGGTGATTCCAATCATATCAAAATGGTCTCTACCAGCTACAAAGTCACTCATCCTGTCTAGAATTTAATGAAATATTTAGAACACAAGATGGAGCATTCGAATGCACTCCTCTTGTCTCTGATGATCATTAAACTTTCTCCACCTACTTTCCTCAATTTTCCCTATAAATAATCTTTGAAGTCTCATTGTAAAAGGTTGGCATTTTGTGAATTCTAAAGTAATACATATTGCTACTTTGAAGAATATTTGGTGTTCTGAAAGAGTGTGAAGATCTTTGTTTTTCTGTTGATGAAGGAGGCCGGACCATCGGATCCCTGAGCTTGGTTTTGGTGAAGTACTTCTTATTGTTAATGTTATTTCCTGTTTTTCCACTTTGTTCCAGCATGCTTTGCTTACAGTAGGATAAAAATTTTATGCAGAGAAATGTATCTTAGAAGCACCTTTGACCTATTTATCCTCCACTGTTTATATGTTTTCTGCTACTGAATGCAATAGGGTAGTTTAATAGCTCTCTCGAATATTCAATTTGTTTTATTTCGGAAATGGTTAATTCGGTTGTGTTAAATAAGGTTTAGGCATTCTCTCTTTCTTTGCCACTGAATATTGTATCTGAAATCTCCCTTTAATTATTAGTTCTTGCAGTTCGACAGAGGAACTTGTTTCAATCATACCCTCTGTTTGTTATTGTAATTGTTGTGTTAAAGGTCCCTATAATTGCAGTTCTCGATGTCTAAGGTGTTCCCTCTTCTTTGAATGCAATTGCATGTCTTTGTTGGTTAAGCTCTCAAAGGTGAAATTGTAGGAGGAAATAGGGCATTCCCCAAATCCTATAATTCATTTAGAAGGTTTAGTCTGAATTTCTCCTTTCTTTGAGTGCTTATATTGATTAAGTCCTAAGCAGTGAGCTCACTGGAGGAAATAGGGCATTCCCCAAATATTTTAGGCCATTGTGAAAGGGTTTAGCTAGTGTTTCACTTTTAGTCCTTAATTTCCATCCCATTTCACCTATATTATTCAACAGATCCTTGACCAAGCTAGATTTTCCCTTTGGTTTCCCTTCCTTCTCTGTCAGAACTATTTGGACTTTCACATGACTCCATTGCCCAATGGCTTGTAGATTCCCATGCTCTATCTATACCACCTGAAACACACTTGTCCAACCAAACAACAAAACAAACAACCTTGCACCTCATAACTAGCCTAAAATCAACTTTTGAACCTTTCAAGACACATCTTTATAAACATATTGAGAGATCCCTCTCTGAGACTAGGAGGGCTAGATCCCAGAGCTCTAAACTAGGTTTGTATGTTGCCTTGTCTTTTGGTATGCCAATCTATCAAAACACAGGACCCCAACAACCTTCACTGCCTAACTGCCCTGTTGAATTCCAATTTTTCTTTAGATTTGGAACATGCCTTACCTCCTTTAATAACTATTTGTTTCCATTCTGTTATTTTACAAGAACTTTACCCATTCCAATTATTTTACAAGGTTTATCATCACCCAAAGGAACCTGTCCAAAATCTCCTTAAACATAGTAATGAAAATGTTTCTAATCATGTGTGGCATGGAATGAGGCCCCTAAATCTACCACCCAAGCATCAATAAAATTTTCTAAAGAAAGAATAAAATCATATTGCAACACATCACCTGTCACATTCACTTCATGATTGTTTTCTTGCTATGTGTCTCCTTGTTTTCCCTTTCGATACTTACAATATTTCTTCAGGTGTCCTTTATTCCCACATTTCTAGTACACTATCCGAGATCTGTACTTGGATTTTCCTTTCGTTGACTTACTATGATATCTTGGGCTCTTTCCCTAGTCTTTTCACTCAAATAATTACCCGATGTCTCACCAGAAATTTTCTTTCACATTTCCTCGCTAAGGATGGCACCGAACATCATGAAAATTTAAAGTACTAGATCTAGAGCAGAGTTACTAATGGCCATAACTAAACCATTCCAACTTTCTAGCAATGAGCATATAAATAATAGATCCCTAACTTCATCATCAAAGTTTACCCCTACAGAACTTAACTGACTGGTAATAGTATTAAATTCATTCAAATGGGCAACAACCAATCCACCTTCAAAATTTTTTCATATTAAATAAAAATTTCATAAGAAATACCTTATTTTAGTCCAAAGGTTTTTCGTATAGTTTTTCCAATGTCGTCATTAAACCCTATGTTGTCATTTCCTTCGAAATATTAAAGGCTATTGATGCCGTGAGGCACAACCATATTGTTCCAAGTGCCTTTATGTTGAGAATCTCCCATTATGCGTCTATCATACTCAAAGGCTTCTTTGTATTTCCACTCAATGGTAGGTACAGATATTTCTGATACATATAATCTTCCATATGCATCTTCCACAGCGAGTAGTTTTTTCCATTAAATTTATCGACCCTAAAGCTACCATCTTCCTCCATTGCTCCCACTCAAATGAGGAACCCTTATTTCCTGCGAGTTTATCATCCAAATAGACCTTCGACTCTGATACTAGTTGTTAGAAAATTATATATTATAGAGAAATGGAACACATAAAAATATGAGAAAATACAAACACAGAAAACATATAAAGCAAGAGAGACACAAATATATGTGGTTTACCCAACTTGGGCTACCTCCACGGAGAAAAAACCAATCCTTCCTTTATATTATCCAGCAAAATGAAGAGAAAAAACCTACAACAGATCCATTGTAATATCCTCTACTCTCTCACACAATCCTCCTTTCTCTTTCTTGCTCAGAATGCACACCACCCACAGCCACAAGACAATTCCCTCATATGAATCGAGGGGTTTCCTTCTACTAGGGAAACAAAACCCTAAATTAAACATAACTTCTACCATTAAATCATCTACCTAATGAACGACCCTAGACCTCAAAGAGGTGAGGTAGGGTGCAAGCCAAAGGTGAGGCAGGGTGCGAGCCAAAGGTGAGGCAAGGTTAGGAGAGGTGAGGCAGGGTGCAGATCAGGTGAGGCAGGATGAGGGGTAGTAAAAAAGATAAGAGGATAAAAAATAAGAGGATAAAAGATAAGAGGATAAGAAGTTAAGATATTGCATGTAATTTCTTCTAAATATCCCTTGATGGTCTTGAGTTTGGAAACAACATCTTTATATATCCTAGCCACAACAACCCTTAGTGTAACAAACCTCATGTAAAAAAATATACGACCAAGGTCATGGAACACATATTCCAAGTTGAATGGTCGGAAAAAAATCCTGGAGGGGTGTTCATTTGGTTTATTATGACTAAAGAAAATTGGAAAAGGAAATGGAAAAGGCTTTCAAAAGGAAAAGTGGCATTTATTGGAATTTATTTATGAAAATAATGGTCCAAAAGGCTTCCGAGGATTAGTTGGAAAGCTTTTGCTCAGACTTTTATCAGTTCACTTATGGCTCTTATTCTATTTTCTGGCATAGTCTTGGAAACTTATAGTTTTCTTGGAGAACTCTTGGATGAGTGTGGAATACATTGGACTTTGAGAAAGAAGGGAAAGTAAAGAAGTAAAAAGTTTTAGTACATTAAGATCATCAGCAAGAGTGGGTTTTTCTTGCAGGTATGGAGTTGCATGTATGACTTCCTAGCTAGTTTTGGCATTCATGGCACATGCATGAGGTTTCTTGCTTATGATTTGTCATTGACATGGAGGATTTCTTGGATTGACAGTTGTTTTTCCTATCCTTTCCATTTATTAGATAGCCATGGTGTTGTGGGCCTACCTTTGTTTCTGATTGGTGTTCCTGTTCCTTATGGTTGTGGGTTGAGTTATTAGTCCTAGAAGCCTTGGTTGGACAAACACTTTGGAAGCTCTAAGACAACTGTGGGTTGAGTTACTAGTCTTGGAAGCCTTGTTTGGACAAAAGTTTTGGAATCCCTTGGTGGGTTTAGTTACTATTCCTGTAAGCCTTGGTTGGAAAAATTCTCTAGAAGCTCGACGATAACTGTGGTTTGAGTTACTAGTGCTGGAAGCCTTGGTTGGAAAAACGCTCTGGAAGTGCGACAACATTTTTGGGTTGAGTTACTAGGCCTGGAATTCGAGTTGGAACAAACACTCTAGAGCCTTGAAAAACTTTGGTAGACACCGATTTGGTGATGGTTAGTGGTGTCTAACCGTGTGGTGGAATCACTAGTTGAGTGTTGAGGTGGTTTGGCCTTTAGAAGCCCTGGTTTGGTTTTGCTTGGTTTATTTGATGAAATCCCACATTCATGCTTGGAATACGGCATGGGGCTGATTTGATGAAAGAAATATTTTTTTCAACCCAATCTATGGTCAGGTGGTACATGGAAGTCCCATACCTAGTTTCATTTTGCATATGTCAGTAAGATGTCCTTTCCTCTTGTAATTGATGGGTAAATTTACTTGTTATTATGTGAAATTAATGGTTGTTTTATCATTGTTATTTTGTTGGTTATATGTTGGTTATGAGAATGGTTTAGGACAAACTTGAGTTATGGCTATCATCATGTTTTGGTTAGTATGTGAAATTTTAATGAATGAATTACCTAAAAGATAACATTGTAGCTATTGGGAGGAGATATTGGTCCTCCTTGATGATTATAAGATAATTATGAGATCCCTATGTTCAGATATTTTGTTATGACCTGTAGATTACATGTTCATGATGTGTTCGAAGAAATTTATGCCATGGTTAGGCTTGATTAGTTCAAGTACTTGATCAAGTTTTGTGTTAGAGGATTTTTCTTTGTGTCATTTATTTTCTTGGAAATTATCATCAAGTTCCGGGAAGTGGTTTGGAGACTAGCTCTCAAAGGTGGCTTAAATCACACAGTCTCTAGAATAACACTTGCTGAAAAATACTGCAGACTCTCCCTTAGAGGCATTTTTGGAGTGACTATAGGGTTCTAGTTGCATGCATGCCTTGTTATGTGAGCAAATGGGGGTTAAATTAATTAAAATACTAGGTTAACTCAGGGGTTATGCACCTGGAGTGGTTGATTACCTCCTAAGGGTCTTGTAGCACTTGAGGGAGGTCTATAAAGTGTTGGTTAGTCGGTTCCACATCCATAACTTCACTTAGGTAGTTGAATCATATCATAGTAAATATTTTCCACATGTTTACCCTAGTAGGCCAGTAACTTGGGTAAATGTTGGAGGAGGATGTTACAAATTGGTATCAGAGCATGGTTTTGTTCTCTTTGGGTCATGCATGGTTTCGTTCTCTTTTGGTCATGTCTGGATTTCGTTCTCCTTATGTGATATCTGATATCACAGAGTGGTATCAGAGCATGGTTAAATGCTTGTAATGGATGGGAGGAATGTGTTTTTCATGCACACATGTCATTTGCATATGTGTCCTTTATGTTTTTGAACTATGTGCTTGTGGTGTATGCATTGTGGTGGTCATTGTTGTTGTGGTGTCACCATGTAGAATATGATGATGTTTATGTTTAGATTTGTTTGTCATGAATGCATGTCAGTTGTATATGCATTTTTTATGCATCTCAGTGTCTATATTTTGTTATGCATGCATTTTGATGCTTATAGTTGTTCTCCATGAGGTCATTGAAGGCATTTTAGGTCATCATGATGTTGTTGGTTGTTATGATGTTTGGTGGGCCTCCAAATTAAACATAAATTAAGGCCCATATAACCTTTCTTAGGCACATAAAATATATATTAAATCTCTCCTTCTGCACTTAATAATGTTTTTTAATGCTTTAATATGTTCTTAGGAAGGTTTAGAGATAATTTCATATTTGTGACTAATATTATTTATTTTTGTAGAATATTGTGAGAATATTGGGCAGATTATGAATATTTGGAGAAGGAGATTATTTAGGGACTTGCTCCCTACCAATGGAGGATAAATATTGGAGAATAAATGAGCAAATTATTATGACATTATTGTGAAATTATGGAGATTTTTTGGAACTTCGATGTTTGAGAAAATGTAGGAATGTGTTCCCTGTCATTTACTGCAAACTCCTAGTGTTGGGATCCAGATCCACAATTTGAGGGATTTTGGAGGGGAAATATTCCTCCTTTCAAGGATAATACGTCCTCATAATTTTGTATAAGTACCAATTCGAATTTTCCTCTAGGGGTAGCTATTGTTTAGTCTTATTGTGGAGAAAACTTGTTTTCTAGCAACTCCACTTTCTTTTCTTGCAGGGATGTACTTGGATTGATTTGAATAATGAATATTGGTGTCATTTTTAGCTTCTAAGGCTGGTTTATTCCATATGAATCTGATTCCTCCTTGGTCTTGGCCATCCCATGAGCCTCAGAGCCCTCTTACACAATTTATTAATGTTCTTTTCACTTATTATTCACATGCATCTCTTATTTCTGTATTTAGTATTGTTTCTTTTATTGTTGTAGGATTGAGTTAGATGATTTAAGTGAGTTATTTTGTAGGTTGTTTATAGGTTAAAAATAATTATTCATCCTTAGAATAACTTTGTAAGGTCATCTTAATCATTAAATACTTGGATGTGGTACTAGTTCACGAATATAAGATTTCTGGAAATTCCTTGTAGCAAAATAGCAGTAAATTTTGTTATTTTTTAGAAGGGGTTAATGAGATCCATTTGACTTGATTCCACTTGGATTAGGTCATAAAATTTTTAAATTTGATAACAAAATTTACCCTATTTCATTTGCACTTGATTAGGTTAGGCATTTCATAGATTAACTTGTTCACTAGTTCTTGAATTTCCAGATTTTAGAGGAGTATTTTTCTATTATATTTTTAGCACATGTGAACAGGGGTATTTTGGAGTGATTCCACTTGGAATGGAGACGTAAGACATCCTAATTAATAAAAAAAAAGTTCCCATCCAATTTTCATCTGATTTAATTATTAATTCGGTGAGTTATTTCCAAAACATACTTGCTCGTAGCAAAAATAGAGTTGCCTGTAACACTCTTGTAGCATGTGTAAAGTCAACCAGATTTGATCCCAAAGGTTGGTTTTTATCTCTTAGGCTTGAATCATGAACCATAGGATCTAAATACATGATTTAGGAAGAATAAACAACACTTAGGACATTCATTTTCACAAATTAGATTAGGCCTTTTTATTTGAATTCATGCTCTTAGGATTTCAATCACAAATTGTAGTTCTTTCCTAGGATTAATTTCTTTTCCAAGAAACACTTCCATTTCTGCAATTATTTTAGGCTTTGATTTCATGACATTCACTCCATTACATTAAATCAACAAAATAAGGACACATTTTATGCTACACATATAGTGCCAATAACTCTTAAGTTTGTACGAACCCTGGGTTGATAATTAAAGTTGGTAGCCTCGGTAGTTCCAGCATTCTTATTGCAATACGGAGGCTCATCAATTTTTGAGCTGTTGTCAGGGAGGTGTCAAAGTGTGCATTGTTTTCTTCCCTATTTGATTCATTTCTTTTCTTTCTGCAAAAACAAAAAAAATCATTAGGCATATTTCATTTCAAAACAAAGAATTGTATTGCATTAGCATTCTTATTCAAAAATAAATAAAAATACTTCTCCAACACCAACCCCCCCCCCCCCCCCATTTGATCACATGGTGCAGTAAGAACCACATCAACATCCACTTTTTCATGTAGAAGATGTTAGTCATCAATAATTTTTACCTTTTTAGATGGTTAAATGCTTTGCCCAAAATTTCTAGAAATAGAATTCAAGAATCATGTGAGTTCTATAAAGCTCCTCAAAGAGAATTTTTTTCATTATCCCACTTCCTTGTCAAAGCATGGCCAATCTATCACCCAGGTAAGACCAAATCCTGAACCGATGTCCCACACTCTCACTATGTTTTCCACCTCTGCCTATAACACTATGTCTCTGTTTGCCTAAGCCCTCCATTTTCATACCTTATTTCGCCAAGTAGACAAATTTTTTTCCCCTACTCACCAAGTGCCTCAAGCAATGGTGTTATCAAAACTCCCTGTCTAAAAGCTCTTTGAAGTAAAAAAAGGTTTTCTAGTTGTCTAGGATGGTAGTGCATAATAGAGTGTCGAAAACCCTGTCTCCTCATCCAAACCCTGATTCAAGTCTTCAGTCAAAAACCTATTCCAAGGACATTACAATAAGTCAAATAGGGTCACCTAGGTTATGCACTATCATTTTTCTAAATTCAATATTTCCACAGGTATTCAAAGGTGAAATCAAGTGAACACAAGGATGAGGCCATATCATTGGCCAAAGAACATCAAATACCTCCAAAGGAATCCTCTTGATCAAGCAGTAAGCCTACAAAGGAGAAATTTACCATATCCAAGCATTTCTGCAGAAATGTTTTGTAAATGTTCAACAGCAGAAACAGAGCTCATAAAGGCATCCATAGCTGGTAGCAAGATAAAAACAGGCTTAAAGTTTACAAGGAAGAACATGATCTCATGAGAGAGTTTTATGAAGTGCTGCCCATCAAAAGGTCCATGCAGGTCATAAAAGACAGTGGCACATAAGCAACATTGTACATCAATAAAAAAATCCTTAAAAGGTTAATTGGATTCAAACATGAATCTTGTAGAGGGACAACTGCCCTTTGCTGACATTCCTGCAAAGAAGACAAAAAGCCATCAGATTAGCCACGAGGTAAGGTAAAAAAGGAGGATCATCATGAGAGGACCACTCACAACCTAGAAGAAAGAAACAAGGTATTTGTTTGTTGGGAATCAAGATTCATTGACTTTTTTGACAAAGCAATAGACCAATGCTAGGGTTACAAAGGCAAAGAACACCTAAAACCCTTCAAAATGTCATTGAAGGCTTTAGACATAAAATAGTAAGTTTGATAAGTGTCTCTTTGACAACTCAGAAGATAATAATGTTTTTTTTTTCTGAAGTATCCCAAAAAACTGAGAAGCTTGGGAAGATAGACAAAGAGGGTCAAAATAGTGACCAAGAAACCTCCTTCATCAAAACAGATGGTTTCAAGGGTTTTTCAGTTACCCTAGGGTTTGACAGACAAGCACTAATTCCACCTCAGCAAAGGGTAAAATCAGAGTTCTTAAAGAATAGCAAGGAGGGCAGACATGAAGATGAATACTCCACTACACCAAAGGCATAAAGATGATGAAGAGTATCAGCAAGAATAGGAAATAAATGTCATATTCAAAGGCATCTTTCTCTAAAGAATAGCTAGAGACATATTCCAGTGGCAAAAGAGACAAAAATGGGTCATTATTGATAAGGGGAGCTGTCCAAACTTCAAAAGGAAACAATGATAAAAATGCAAAGACTAGGTAGGCACCTGCAAGATCAGAAGTGGCCAGCAAAACAAAAAAATGTCTCAATATCTCACCTCCCTCACTAGACATATATCATTGTCTAAATGGCCAAAGAGACAAATATACCCCTAGTTTACTTTCCCATAAAGGTGGCACATCTAAAAACCAAGTTTCTCTTTATACTTACTACTGAGGTATTTCTCCCACCAATAGGTCTTTTCCCTCAAAGATAAAAACATGGCAGAATGACAGTCAAAGGGAGAAATGACAAAAATAATGAGTTTGCTGTGTATAGGTGTTAAAAGTTCAAAACAATTCTTTTTCCAAAGTATAGGCTGAGAGGCATGGGCTTGGTGTCTTCACGAATATTTTTAAATTAAGGAGAACCTTAAGAGGCCTCTAGTAGTGAAAAAAGAACAATGTTTTAATCAAATTGTCCACCTACAGGACCAAAAGCAGTAAAAAACACAGAAAGAAAAAGAAAATAAAAATGAACCTTACAAAAGTGGGTTTTGGGCATCTAATCATTTCCAAGGAGAAATATAAAGTCTCCTCAGCTTCTCTTGCACATCATTTACCCCTGCAAACAAGAGAGATCCATTGGAAGCGTTTTTGAAGGGTTTTTGTGCAAATCAGTAAAAACTTTCAAGCGCTACGCATCGAGGCTGGAGCTACGCACCTGGCTCTCGGTGCTACACATAGGAGGGGTGGCCAAAATATTATTTAACATTGTGTCGTGCACCCAAGGCCCAGCGCTACGCACCTGGGCCATTGTTACGTGTAGACACAGCAAGTGCACGAAATTGCATGTCAGCCACTGGCACTATGCTCCTGAAGGCCCGACTGGCCTGTCTCCGGCCCGAGCTAACCCGATGCTACGCACGGGAACTGTGCACAGGCACTACACACAGGAAAAGTTTGCCCAAACTTGCTAAAAAGGGTCAAAGTTTTGGTTTTTCTCCTCCAAACTTCCTGCAATCAAAAAACACAAGGTTGGTGATTTGTTTTCTTGCCTCCAAAACTTTCATTTTCCTAAGAAAAGAGATATCTAAAGGCTTAATTAAACCAAACCCTAGGCTACCTAAGGAATCAATTTTAAATACCTTTGGTTAGGGTTTGCAAAGGAGAAAAATGTTATATATGCCAGAGGAGACTAAGTGACAGCAAAAAAACCTCCAAAAACACTGAGTGCACTCCTAGAGAGTTCAATCTTGGCGCCCATTTGCAAAATTCTCCCATTACCTCACTCATTGCAGCCTTTTGACCTAAAAAACAAAATCTAAAAGTCTTGCTGTGCTAAAAACCAGCCACCATGTCTGAAGGAGAAGTTCATACCAGCAGTGATGAAAGCCAAAGACCTTCCAAGTCTAAACACAAGGGAGGAAGGGAAAATAGGTTTGAGCCCTTAGACACAGTTCAGATTAATTCCTCTCCCATGATCCTTTCATGCTTTCAAGATGTTGAGTGTTATTAGTTTTGTGAAAAGGTCAAGCAAGTCAAAAGCCACTCAGACTTGACTAGATTATTCATCCTTGCCTTACAAAATCACCAAGTTAGCCTAGTAGGAGTGGAATTTGAGCTCTCATCTAAATCCATTTCTAAAGCAACAGCTATACCATACATTGGTGAGATATGGTTAAAAAAATTAAGTTGGAGTTTAGCTATTATAAGCCCTACCTAAAACCAAGCTGTCATCAAGGCTGCAAGGCTGTTTTTCCTTTCTCCCACTTGCTAGAGAGGTATGCTTTACTGATGAAGTAGATTATCAGAAATTTCACCTGTGAGGGGACATACTCTGGGATTTAGTCATATCATATAAGGTTACTGATGCACTTCACCGAAGTTAAAATGATGAACCTACCATACTACCTTTTTCGGAGTATTGGCAAGATGGCCTCAGTTGTCAAGAAAAGAAGCTATGACTGCCAAATGCTGAGCCTTTTCCACCGCTCCTTGATCAAAATGATTGTCTTACACCGTCTGGAGCAACAAGGAATCCCTTGGGAAGTATTCATCTCACATGATATGTTTACAAACCCCCAAGCCTTCATTTAGAAAAATTACCCTGCACTTCACAACCACCTACCTCCACTCACAGGGGCTTCACTAGGGGAGCAATATCATACCACGTGGGTTCATATTGGGGGATATAAATTGAGGAAAATTTGACTTAATATATTGGGGGATATATAGGGGATAAAGGGTTTTTATATTGGCAAGTATAAAAAATGGTGCTCAAAGTTAATGAAAAAATATAAATCGGTATAAAAAAATGTTAATGAAAAACTAGATACCTACAATATTTAGTGAAATTAGGGGTTTTTAAATTAGGGAGGTGTATTGGGTTCATATTGGTAGGGGGTTAAATAATGTGATTTTCAGAGGTATTTTCCAATATGTAGTCAAATTAGGGGTATTTTTTAGTATGCCATGAACGCAGGCAATATGTCATAGGTTCATTAAGTGAACCCCCTGTGCCTCCACTCCTCCATCATCTCTCCATATGCCTTCTCCACAAAGAAATTCACCTCCTATCTCCTCTCCTAATGTGCCAAGTGAAGAAGCTGACAATGGCTCTAATGAAGAGCAAACAGATGAAAATAATGAGGAAGAAGACAGTGAGGTAGAAGTTGAGGAAGATGAAGAAAAAAAAATGAGAGGACAGTAGTGAGCAGGAAAGTGATAATAGCCACAACAAACAACAAAATGATGACAACAGAAATCAAGAGAAAGATGCAATTAAAGCAAAGGTTGAAAACATTGAAGCAAATGCAGAGCTTGATAAAGATGATGAAAGTAGTGAAAATAATGAAAATTATGGGATAGAAATAGAGTGTGAAGGAGAGAATTAACATAGTGATGATGACCAAGAAGAGGCAGCCTCTCAAAAAGGAAACAATGAGCCAGAAAATAGAGTTAAAATCAATAAGCCCCATGATGAGAAAAAGGGCGAAAACAATGGTTCTTATGATGAGGAAGATGACACTAAAAACACATATGAAGACAGTAGGGAGGAGGCACATGAAGGTAATAAAGGTAACAAGCAAAGAAATGATGAATTTGAGCATAACAGTGAAACCAATCACAGTAACAAAGGCACTGAAATAAATGAGATAAGTGAAGAGGGTAGTGGTAAGTTTGAGAGTCAAGATGACAGTGAAGAAAACAATGAGAAAAGCAAGGGTGATGATGAGGTCAAAAGTCAAAAAATCAGTAACCCTATGGAGCATCAAGTGACTCATGAAAGCCATGAAAAATATGACAAGGCTTGTGGCACCTCCAAAGGTAGAGACATCATAATAAAACCTCTCACATGCACCTATCACAGAGGTAGAAGAGATGTGTTTGCTACGTCAAAAAGGAAAAGGGCCATATCTCCTCTAGCAATCAAGCATCAAGACAAAGGACAAGGAAAGGTGGACAAAGGTGAGCAGAAGGTACAAGTAAGAAGGAGCAAAAGGATCAAGAAGACTTCTCAAGGATCTCAATTCATTGATTTAGACAGTGACAATGAGGACCAAGAGATGAAAACTAGGTTGCTCCTCTTGGAAAACGATGTAAAGCTTCAGGAGTGCGAAAGGGATTGTAATATGGCTCAAATGGTCATCTACTACTACAAATAGGAACATAAGCATTTCAAGGAGGTTAAGAGGGGCCTTTCCCTACAAAAGAAAATGGACAAACATTATGCAAGGAAAAGCATGCTTGCTAGCGCTAAGCTAAAGAAGGCCCTCATTGAACTAGAAGACCTAAAAAGAGCCAAAGTGTATTACAGACTTGGAGTCTTGGCTGAGGATTCTCAAAAGGTATCCAAAACCTCTTGAGGGGTCTATCCACCAATTTTGAGGAAAATTGGACAACTTTTTGTTTTTTCCAAATTTTGACCCCTAGGAGCGCAACACCCTAGGCGCTACACACAAATTTGGTGCATATTCAGCTCTAAAATTTTACATTTTTGGATTTTTCACATCACCAACAGTCTATCACCAATTTTCAGATCATTTGGAGCAGTTTTAGCCTCTCAAAAGGTCAAAAAACATCAACAATTTGACCTTTCTGCGTCCTTTTTAGACTAGGTGCTACGCACAGAGCAGTGTTGCGAGATTTGATTTTTGAGTAGGTAAATGGCATACACTCAGCAAAAATCAATTTTTTTTTTAAATTAGACTCATCAGGCTTTCCAACGAGCCATCACGAAGCCAAATCCGGTGTCGGAAGACCTCCAAAATACTGCTGCAAAAAGACCTATTTCTACAATACGCACCTCGAAAATTTTCACTGTTTGACATAGTACGCTACGCTCGTGTGGCTGGGTGGGAAAAATGTGCATTTGGCAAGTTTTATTAGGCATTTCAGGCCTAAAAGTCAATTTTTTTTCCATTTATAGTCAGAAAAGATATTTATTTAGATATTTTTGTTCCTTGGGCTTTGCAAAGCCTCAAGGACAAGTTAGGATATTTCTCTTTGGCCAATAGGATTCTAGATGCTCTAGTAGGCTCTCCTCTCCTCCTTTGTTATATAAGACATGAGGATTCATTGTAAATAGTGGGGACTTGATGTGTTTAAGAGAAATACATGGTTTTATGATCTTGGACAAGATATTGGTTTTATGAAGTGAATGAATGGCTTGTGTGGCTTGATGTTGGAGAAGCTTGCTTGCAGGATTCCATAGCTTGGTGAATGGTGATGTTTTCCTAACTTGTTAATTTTTTTTTGTCCTCATTTTTTTTCAGTATGCTTGGTTGCTATAGATCATAAAAGTATAGGTTGAGATATGCTCATGGAAGCACCTCAAACCTCCTGTTTGCTATAGTTTTGATGTTTTCTTCTTTTAGTCATCTTAAGGAATTCTTGATTTCTCCTTAGGCCCACTAAAAATTGTTTTTGTTTCATGAATGGTTAGTATGTTAGCTTATAAATATGATTCATGGTATGCCCTACTTATTTAAATTTTTCAAAACCCTATTTTGAAGCTTTTCTATGGAATACTGATTGATTAGGTTAAGACAAAGAGGTCTCGTTTCGATCTTTCCCTTTTCCCATGCTTACCAACTTGTTTCAGAGTTCCTGATAGTTTGATATATGTTGTTTAGGAGTTCCCTCTCCATATATTGATTTTTTTTTTTATCTTATGTATTTTCTCAAAAAGCTGAAGGTGAATTTCTAAAGTTAGGA
The DNA here is from genome assembly GCA_034641835.2 of Pinus albicaulis. NCBI lineage: Eukaryota > Viridiplantae > Streptophyta > Pinopsida > Pinales > Pinaceae > Pinus > Pinus albicaulis. Next base: position 1,298,741,818 of record CM076581.1, on the reverse strand, counting down.
GATCTAATGCTTCTATGTATCACCGGAATGTTCATCTTACATGTTTATCAATTTGAGTATTGGTCATAGAGATTAATGGTTTTCCCTACCTCATGGTTATTTATTTCAGACTATATATGTTTAATACCTCTTAGTTTTTCCCAAACTTAATGTTCATTACACCTTATACATCACCCAAAGGATCCATTAACCTTGCTAAATCGGCCCTGCAATACACTCTGCTTCATCATTTAGACACCCTCGACTTCATCTGACCCCATAGGCCTATTTATTTGATAGCCTCTCATTCCACCTATCCTACTTAGTCATCTTACCCAAACCCAAAACAAACAAACAAATTACACTTAACAACTAGCCTAAAATCAATCATCTGAAGCAAACAAGTTCACATCCTTCGCACAATAGAGAGAGCCCTATCTGAGTCCAGGAAGGCTAGGTCGTAGGACTCTCAAAATTGGTCTGATGTTACACTGTCATTTGGTTTAACCAATCTACCAAATTACAGGACCCTAACATAATGGTGCTCACAGTGGGACCTTCTGAGTTCATAACAATCTAAATACCCCTTAGGAATCCAGAATCCCTTCAGCAATAGTATCCTATGATTTATAGCTACCTCATCACTATCACTAACACAATGGTGATCATGATGCAATCTATGATGCTAGTGACAATCTAAGTATCCCTTAGGACTTCAGTAACCTTTGTCAAATCATAGAGAACTTAACTTATAGCCTAAGAGTAGAATCTAGCTTTTTCACGATCTTAGCAAACTGATGACTCAACTATAGGACACTCGTACATACCTTAAGGGCTAATATAGAAGATCAAAAAACCCCAAAACATTTCTATATTGGCTTTTTTCAGTACTTGTGGTGGACCCTAGACAACATATCTTCAAAACAACTAAAAATATCCACTTGGCGACTCCACTAGCCTCCAGTAGGCCTTCTAAATCTTGTTAAGCATCTAGAGACTCCTGTAGGACTGCATCAAACTAGCCCTAAGATGTCTAAAATCCTAGTCACACACTGTGTGAGTTGAGCAAACATAAAAGAGGTAAAATTTTCGAAGAAGTTCAAAAACATTCAGCCTCTCTACATTTTTTAATGTGAAATCTGGCTTCTCAGAGAATTAACACCATATCTCAACCGGACCCAAACCCCCCACCATAGTTGATGACCCAGACAATATTTTGTGGCAAACTTCTAAATCTAAACATTCAACTATTGTTAAGACTATTCATAAACCCCCTGGGAATGCATTGAGCAATCCCAATCATGTTGATGGTGGACATCAAAGTTCAAATATTCCACCTAGCGACTCCACAACTCTCAATAGACCAAAAGACTCCACTAGTAGAGAACTCTAGACTGGTTGAAAAGATTCAGTAACCCTTTCTGATTTACAACATGGATCCAAGGATAAAAAAGAGATATGCTCCAATGAGTAGAGATCATATCCCTGGATTCCCTCACAAAATTCCTGAAATAAATTGGATAAAAAACCTCCCTATATTTCAAGATGAAAAGGTTGATGATCCCTTGTTACACCTCATCAAATTTCATATACACATATGGAGGTTAAAATTTGAATGGCACGAGGACTGCCTCATGAAAATGTTTACGGCAACATTAGAAGGTAAGGCGAGAAATTGGTATCAATGGCTAGAACTTGGCATCTTGTTTTCTTTGAGGGATTTCCATAAGGTATTTTATAAAAATTATATAGGGTATTTTCCATCTCTATCATTGGCTAAAAATTTCTATGATTAATCTGAAGACCTCATACAACACCTTGTAAACATTGATGAAGATTTAGGAAATCAGCATCTTGAGGATCTATTAGAGGAGATTCATGCTTTTCATACTCAAGATAACTATGTTGACAGCCAAGAAAAATTGATTAAGGATGAAATCCATAAAAAAAGTAAGAGAATATCTACAAGATCTCTCTGAAGAAGATAAAACAAATGACAATCCATATTCCCTTTTGTTTAAGGTACAAGAGGACATTCAACCACAAGATCAACCTCCACAAAAGAAAGAAAACATTTGTTTCCCAATCCAAAGAAAACAAAAAATGCCTCCTCATTTAACCAAAGAAGAGATAGATTAGATGTTAGGACTACAACTAGCCTCTAAACCTTTATATAAAGAAAATATTCCTGTTTGTGCCACTATTGCCTTACCTACTAAAGAAATTGTTCATAAAGAAACAAAGGAACAGATTGTTGTTGAGGTTGTAATACCTCCTCAAGAAGACATTCATCCTTATGAGAAATCACACAAGGAAGATAAACATCATACGTCTATCCATAGAAAGAGAAAGACACCTCCCCTTTTAACTAAAGAAGAAAGAAATAAGATCTTAAGCAGCTAGCCAACATCCAAATTTTTATGTAAAGAAGATATGTCTATGTGTTCTACAACTGACCTTTCTACTGATGCATTTTCTCATACAGAAACTGTAAAACAGATTGATGTTGATACTAGAATACCTTGTCAAGAAGACCTGGTGCCAGAAAATTCTCATACTCATCAAGAGAATGGCTCACAAACATAAATCAACTCACTAAATCAGGGCATACCAGGATTGCTTGAAGACATCATAATATTTCATTTTGAAGCTGCCAAATCAGATAATCATAAAGAGGTAGAAGAAACTCTTTCTCAAAAGGATCCCAAGGTTAGTCAAGTAAAGGAGGGAGTAATCCTAAACGAAGTCTATTTCTCAAATCCTCTAGGCCAGTTATTATTCGAAGACCCCTTTTTTGTTTCCTTAGAGACCTTTAAAGAGGGAGTAAAACATGCCAGGGAAAGTTTGTGGTAGACCTTAAAGAAAATTTGGGGTGCTACTATTTAGAAGAAGACAAAGTGGGAATGGCCTGCCAGCATACCTAAGAGGTGGAACAAAAAGGAATCATCTAGCCACTTACTTGATTGGCTATATTGGAAAATATAGTTCACCAAATAAATGTATATCATGTATAGGTTAGATTAGGATAGATAGGCATGCAAAATAAGCTCAACCATATGAGCATCTTTTTAGTTTCAGATTGTTTTGAGAAAAAATGAAAAACACAAAAAAAACACATAGAAATGGAAAAAGAGAGCAGATTTGAAAAGAAGGTACAATCCCATACCCAAAAAATAGTAATACTGAAAGTGTGCAAGCCTAAATTCCACTACTGATGCAAAAAGGTCTTGTTCAGTCATCTAGCCTAATCATGGCTGAGCATGTTTTAAATTTATTGTTGATAAGTTAGTGAAAAGAATGTTGGTCAAAACATTGAAGCTTGAATTGTTAAAGAAAATAGATTAGGAAAGAAAGATACTGGTTCCACATGCTCAAAACAGAACCAAGGAGAAAAATAGGGATGAATAGAAAACTATGTATCTTAGCCCTGATTTTTCTAGTCTTATTTTGTACAAAATAACATTTGTGTGCAGTTTGTTTTTATGCCACAATCCCAGGATAAATCAGATTGTCTAATCCTAATCTAGTCATGTTTTCAATTTCATGTTTTTAGCTTAGTGAATAAATCCTGTCAAACAGTTTAACCTTGACAGTTGAGTAGAACTCCCGGAAGAGATAAGTGTAGAAGTAGATAGTTTGCTTTCACTTTCAAAATAAAAATGTCAATGGGTTTGCCAGTTCAAGTGCACCCAAGGAAGAAAAAATGTTAGGCAAGTAGGTTGGGTAGGTAAAAGTGAAGTTGAGCTAATCATGCTTTCAGATTTTCAAAATCACTACTTCAGGGAAAGCAGTAGCAAAAGAAAAGAGAAAATCTGCCTAATGGATGAGGCATTGGTCTTCATAAACCAAGAGATTTGAAATTCTGGACACCTCCTGAAAAGGAGCTGCCCTCCCCAAGTGGAGCCACTGTTAGTCATCAGCAATTTTTAGCAGTTTAGATGACTAAATGCTTTGTTCAAGATTTCTAGAAACAGAATTCAAGAATCATGTGAGTTCTAGAAATCTCCTCAAAGAGAAATTTTTTCATTAATCCACTTCCTTGTCAAAGCATGGCCAATCTATCACCCAGACAAGACCAAATCCTGAACTAATGTCCCACACTCTCACTATGTTTTCCACCTCTGCCTATAACACTATGTGTCTGTTTTCCTAAGACCTCCATTTTCATACCTTATTTCACCAAGTAGACTAAAATTTTTCCCCTACTCACCAAGTGCCTCAAGCAATGGTGTTGTCAAAACTCCCTGTTTAAAATCTCTTTGAAGTAAAACAAGGTTTTCTAGTTGTCTAGGATGGTAGTGCATAATAGAGTGTCAAAAACCTTGTCTCTTCATCCAAACCTTGATTCAAGTTTTAAGTCCAAAACCTATTCCAAGGACATTACAATAAGTCAAATAGGGTCACCTAGGTTATGCACTATCATGTTTCTAAATTCAATATTTCCACAAGTATTCAAAGGTGAAATCAAGTGAACACAAGGATGAGGCCATATCATTGGCAAAAGAACATCAAATACCTCCAAAGGTATCCTCTTGATCAAGCAGTAAGCCTGCAAAGGAGCAATTTACCATATCCAAGAATTTTTGTAGAAATGTTTTGTAAATGGTCAACAGCAGAAACAGAGGCAAAGAAGGAGACCTAAAAATCTCATAAATAAATCCACAGATGGTAGCAAGATACAAAAAGGCTTAAAGTTTACAAGGAAGAACATGATCTCATGAGAGAGTGTTATGAAGTGTTTCCCATCAAAAGGTCCATGCAGGTCATAAAATACAGTGGCACATAAGCAACATTGTACATCAATCAAAAAGATCCTTAAAAGGTTATTTGGCTTCAAACATGAATATTGTAGAGGGATATTTTCCCTCTGCTTACATTCCCGCAAATAATACTAGAAAGCCATCAGATTAGCCATGAGGTAAGGTAAAAAAGGAGGATCATCATGAGAGGACCACTCACAACCTAGAAGAAAGCAGCAAGGTATTTGTTTGTTGGGAATCAAGATTCATTGACTTTTTTGACTAAGAAATAGAGCAATGCTAAGGTTACAAAGGCAAAGAACACCTAAAACCATTCAAAAGATCATTGAAGGCTTTAGACATAAAATAGTAAGTTTGATAAGTGTCTCTTTGACAACTCAGAAGATAAGACTATTTTTTTTTTCTGAAGTATCCCAAAAAACTCAGAAGCTTGGGAAGATAGACAAAGAGGGTCAAAATAGTGACCAAGAAGCCTCCTTCATCACAGCAGATGGTTTCAATGGTTTTTCAATTACCCTAGGGTTTGACAGACAAGCACTAATTCCACCTCAGAAAAGGGTAAAATTAGAGTTCTTAAAGAATAGAAAGGAGGGCAGACATGAAGATGAATACTCCACTACACCAAAGGCATAAATATGATGAAGAGTATCAGTAGGAAGAGGCAAGAAATGTCAGATTCAAAGGCCTCTTTCTCTAAAGAACAACTAGATACATATTCCAGTGGCCAGAAGAGGCAAACATGGGTCATTATTGATAAGGAGAGATATCCAAACTTCAAAAGTAAACAGTGATCAAAAGACAAAGACTGGGTAGGCACCTGCAAGATCAGAAGTGGCCAGAAGTGGCCAGTAAAACACAAAAATGTCTCAAGATATCACCTCCCTCATTAGACATATATCATTGTCTAAATGGCCAAAGAGACAGATATACCCCTAGTTTACTTTCCCATAAAGGTGGCACATCTAAAAACCAAGTTGCTGCTTATACTTACTACTGAGGTATTTCTCCCACCAACAGGTCTTTTCCCTCAAAGATAAAAACATGGCAGAATGACAGTCAAAGGGAGAAATGGAAATAATGATTTTGCTGTGTATAGGTGTTAAAATTTCAAAACATTTGTTTTTCCAAAGTATAGGCTGAGAGGCATGGGCTTGGTGTCTTCAGGAAGATTGTCAAATTAAGGCAAACGTTAAGAGGCCTCCAGCAGTGGAAAAAGAACAATGTTTTTAATCAAATTGTCCACCTACAGGACCAAAAGCAGTCAAAAGCACAATAAGAAAAAGCAAAGAAAAAGGAACCTTATAAAAGTGGGTTTTGGGCATCTAATCATTTTCAAGGAGAAATATAAAGTCTCCTTAGCTTCTTTCGCACTTCATTTACCCCTGCAGACAAGAGAGAGCCGTTGGAAGCATTTTTGAAGGGTTTTTGTGCAAATCAGTGAAAATTTCCAGGCGCTACGCACCGAGGTCGGCGCTACGCACTTGGGTCTCAGCGCTACGCATAGGAGGGGTGGCCGCAGTGTCATTTAACACTGTGTCGTGCACCCAGGGCCCAGCGCTACGCACTTGGGCCAGTGTTACGCACAGACACAAAAAGTGCTTGAAATTTCCTATTGGCCACCAGCGCTACACTCTTGAAGGCCCGAATGGCCCGTCTCCGGCCTGAGCTGACCTGACGTTACGCACGGGCACTGCGCACAGGCGAAGTTTTCCCAAACTTGCTAAAAAGGGTCAAAATTTCGGTTTTTCTCCTCCAAACTTCCTGCAATCAAAAAACACAAGGTTGGTGATTTGTTTTCTTGCCTCCAAAGCTTTCATTTTCCTAAGAAAAGAGATATTTAAAGTCTTAATTAAACCAAACCATAGGCTACCTAAGAAATCAGTTTTAAATACCTTTGGTTAGGGTTTGCAAAGGAGAAAACTGCTATATATGCCAGAAGAGACTGAATGACAGAAAAAAAAACCTCCAAAAACACTAAGTTCACTCCTGGAGAGTTTCATCTTGGCCCCCATTTACAAAATTCACCCATTACCTCACTCATTGCAACCTTTTGACCTAAAAAACAAAATCTAAAAGTCTTGCTGTGCTAAAAACCAGCCACCATGTCTGAAGGAGAAGTTCATACTAGCAGTGATGAAATGCAAAGACCTTCCAAGCCTAAACACAAGGGAGGAAGGGAAAATAGGTTTGAGCCCTTAGACACAGTTCATATTAATTCCTCTTCCATGATCCTTTCATGCTTTCAAGATGTTGGGTGTTATCAGTTTTTTGAAAAGGTCAAGCAAGTCAAAAGCCACTCAGACTTGACTAGATTGTTCATCCTTGGCTTGCAAAATCACCAAGTTAGCCTAGCAGGAGTGGAATTTGAGCTCTCATCTGAATCCATTTCTAAAGCAACAGGTATACGAGACATTGGCGAGATATGGTGTAAACAAAATAAGTTGGAGTTGAGCTATTATGAGCCCTACCTAAAACCAAGCTGTCATCAAGGCCGCAAGGCTGTTTTTCCTTTCTCCCACTTGCTAGAGAGGTATGCTTTACTGATGAAACATATTATCAGATATTTCACCTGTGAGGGGAGATACTCCAGGATTTACTCATATCATATAAGGTTACTGATGCACTTCACCAAAGTCAAAATGATGAACCTACCATATTACCTTTTCCGGAGTATTGAAAAGATGGCCTCAGTTGTTAAGAAAAGAAGCTATGACCACCAAATGTCGAGCCTTTTCCACCACTCCTTGATCAAAATGATTGTCTTACACTACCTGGAGCAGCAAGGAATCCCTTAGGAAGTCTTCATCTCACATAATATGTTTAAAAACCCCCAATGCTTCATTCGGCAAAATTTATCCTCCACTTCACAACCACCTACCTCCACTCCTCCATCATCTCTCCATATGCCTTCTCCACAAATAAATTCATCTCCTATCTCTTCTCCTAATGTGCCAAGTGAAGACGCTGAAAGTGGCTCTAATGAAGAGAAAACATGTGACAATAATGAGGAAGAGGACAGTGAGGTAGAAGCTAAGGAAGATAAAGAAAACAAAGGAGAGGGCAATAGTGAGCAAGAAAGTGATAATAGCCACAACAAAAAGCAAAATGATGACAACAGAAATAAAGAGAAAGATGCAAGTAAAACAAAGGTCGAAAACATTGAAGAAAATGCAGAGCTTGATAAAGATGATGAAAGTAGTGAAAATAATGAAAATTATGGGACAAAAATAGAGTGTGAAGGAGAGGAACAACAGAGTGATGATGACCAAGAAGAGGCAGCCTCTCAAGAAGGAAATAATGAGCTAGAAAAAAGAGTTAAAATCAGTAAGCCCCATGATGAGCAAAAGGGCCAAAACAGTGGTTCTTATGATGAGGAAGATGACACTAAAAACACATATGAAGATAGTAGGGAGGATGCACATGAAGGTAATAAAGGTAACAAGAAAAGAAATGATGAATTTGAGCATAATATTGAAACCAATCATAGTAACAAAGGCACTGAAATAAATGAGATAAGTGAAGAGGGTAGTGGTAAGTTTGAGAGTCAAGATGACAGTGAAGAAAATAGTGAGAAAACAAGGGTGATGATGAGGTCAAAAGTAAAAAAATCAGTGACCCTATGGAGCATAAAGTGACTCATGAAAACCATGAAAAAAATGACAAGGCTTGTGGCACCTCCAAAGTTAGAGACATCATCATAAAACCTCTCACATGCACCTATCACAGAGGCAGAAGAGATGTGTTTGCTGCCTCAAAAAGGAAAAGGGCCATCTCTCCTCTAGCAATCAAGCGTCAAGACAAAGGAAAAGGAAAGGTGGACAAAGGTGAGCAGCAGGTACAGGTAAGAAGGAGCACAAGGATCAAGAAGACTTCTCAAGGATCTCAATTCGTTGATCTAGACAGTGATAATGAGGACCAAGAGATGAAAACTAGGTTGCTCCTCTTGGAAAAAGATGCACAGCTTCAGCAGTGGGAAAGGGAATTTAATATGGCTCAAAGGGTCAACTACTATTACATATAGGGACATAATAATTTCAAGGAGGTTAAGAGGGGCCTTGCCCTACAAAAGAAAATGGCCAAACATTATGCAAGGAAAAGCATGCTTGCTAGTGCCAAGCTAAAGAAGGCCCTCATTGAACTAGAAGACCTAAAATGAGCCAAAGTGCATGACAGCCTTGGAGTCTTGGCTAAGGCTTCTCAACAGCTATCCAAAACCTCTTGAGGGGTCTATCCACCAATTTTGAGGCAAATTGGACAACTTTTTGTTTTTTTCCAAATTTTGACGCTAAGGAGCGCAACACTCTAGGCGCTACGCACAAATTTGGTGCATCTTCAGCTCTAAAAGTTTACATTTTTGGATTTTTCACATCACCAAAAATCTTCTCACCAATTTTCAGATCATTTGGAGCAGTTTTACCCCCTCAAAAGGTCCAAAAACATCAAACATTTGACCTTTCTGCCTCCTTTTCAGACCAGGTGCTACGCACAGAGCAGTGTTGGGAGATTTGATTTTTGAGAAGGTAAATTGAATCCAATCATCACAAATAAAACATTTTTTCAAATTAGACTCATCAGGATTTCCAACGAGCCATCACGGAGCCAAATCCGGTGTCCGGAAGACCTCCAAAAGACTGCTGCAAAAAGGCCTATTTCTGCGTTACGCACTTGGAAATTTTTCATTGTTTGACATAGTGCGCTACGCTCCTGTGGATAAGTGGGAAAAATGTGTGTTTGGAAAGTTTTATTAGGCATGTCAGGCCTAAAATTCAATTTTATTTCCATTTATAGTTGGAAAAGATATTCATTTAGATATTTTTGTGTCTTGGGCTTTGCAAAGCCTCAAGGACAAGTTAGGATATTTCTCTTTGGCCAATAGGCTTCTAGATGCTCTATTAAGCTCTCCTCTCCTCATTTGTTATATAAGACATGAGGATTCATTGTAAACAGTGGGGATTTGATGTGTTTAAGAGCAATATATGGTTTTATGATCTTGGACAAGATATTGGTTTTATGAAGTGAATGAATGGCTTGTGTGGCTTGATGTTGGAGAAGCTTGCTTGTAGGATTCCATAGCTTGGTGAATGGTGATGTTTTCCTAACTTGAAAAATGTTTTCTTGTCCTTATTTTGTTTAAGTCTTCTTGGTTTCTATAGATCAGAAAAGTATAGGTTGAAATATGCTCATGGAAGCACCTCAAACCTCCTGTTTGCTATAGTTTTGATGTTTTCTTCTTTTAGTCATCTTAAGGAATTCTTGATTGCTCCTTAGGCCCAATAATTTTTGTTTTGTTTCATGAATGGTTAGTATGTTAGCTTATAAATATTATTCATGGTATGCCCTGATTATTTAAAGTTTTCAAAACCCTATTTTGAAGCTTTTCTATGGAATACTGATTGATTAGGTTAAGACAAAGAGGTCTCGTTTCGATCTTGCCCTTTGCCCATGCTTACCAACTTGTTTAAGAGTTCTTGATAGTTTTATATATGTTTTTTAGGAGTTCCCTCTCCATATATTGAGTTGTTTGTTTATCTTATGTGTTTTATCAAAAAGATGAAGGTGAATTTCTAAAGTTAGGAGATCTAGTGCTTCTATGTATCACCGGAATGTTCATCTTACATGTTTATCAGTTTGAGTATTGTTCATAGAGATTAATGGTTTGCCCTACCTCGTGAGTTATTTCTTTCAGACTATATATGTTTAAGACCTCTTAGTTTTTCCCAAACTTAATGTTCATTACACCTCATACATCACCCAAAGGATCCATTAACCTTGCTAAATCAGCCCTGCAATACACTCTGCTTCATCATTTAGACACCCTTGACTTCATCTAACCCCATAGCCCTATTGATTTGACAGCCTCTCATTCCACCTATCCTACTTAGTCATCTTACCCCAACCCAAAACAAACAAACAAATTACACTTAACAACTAGCCTAAAATCAATCATCCGAAGCAAATAAGTTCACATCCTTCGTACAATAGAGAGAGCCATCTTTGAGTCTAGGAAGGCTAGGTCCTAGGACTCCAAAGACTGGTCTAATGTTACCCTGTCATTTGGTTTAGCCAATCTACCAAATTACGGGACCCTAACACAAGAAGAAGAGATGGCTGAGAAGGTAGAATAAATGGATGGAGATGATGACATTGAAGAAGATCCTATTGGGTTTCACATTCAAGATATTGATATTAACGTGCATATGAAGAGCATCCCTCCATATTTCCTTCCCAAATTCCATGGTATGAGGTTAGAGGATCCAGAAAAATTTCTCTTTGAATTTTAAATACTTGGTAGATCTTATGGCTACTTATCACACACTCAAAAATTGAGATTGTTTCTTTCAACATTGAAGGATAGAGCTATGTTATGTGAAATTATGGATTACGGATAAAACATTCTTCCCTAGATGTAGTGCTCATCTAGAACAACAGGTTAAAGACTTTGCAACTACTTTTCGTAATAGTAAATAGACACACATAATAGATCAAAGAACTTACTTGGAGTCCATGCGCTTCCTATTCTCCTTCTATCACTCTTCTTGTAGCTTCAAATCCAAGCTAGATCGCCAAAATATTTCCCGCAAAGATGAACACTAAATAGCAAAAGATAGAAATAATACAGATGTCTATTCAATTTATTCATTTAAATCAATAAAACATGAACCATATAAATTAGATAATAATTCATAATATGAAAGACAAAAGCTTATACAGATACATATGTGGGAAAGTAAGAAGCAATATTTGTTAATGGATATAAGGGTAGGTTACAACCCAGTGATTGATTTAGTGTGACCATCTCCAGCAGCATCTCAGTCTCATCACAATGCACATCTCGTTAGTAGCATGTCACTCAAATCAATTCCTCAATTGAAATTCCACCAGCATTTCTCTACTCAAATTATTCCTTACCAAGCACTAGGATCTGTGCTCAATTTATAGAGGAGCTGAAGGTAGTTTTACAATCAATGAATCTCTAATAATAGACAAGACATGTTCCCAGTCCCAGAGGTATCAAATGGACTCACAGATTCGAATTTTGACACATATGCACTCTTCTAGAAAACACTGGCCAAGTGGAGATTCCGGAACAATGAGAATTTCGCTCCCAAATGACCAACGCACCCTTGAGTGTCGGGAAGTGCTTTGCAGAGCACCCTTGAGTGGGGTTACCTACATATGCAATGCACTTAGTCCCTTGAGAAGCAGTTTTGGTGAGCTCACACATGATATATTATAAACTTCAAACCTTGGAAACCTTGCAGATGGAAGTCATAAATGATTTTTCCTTGTTCTTTGTCTTAGGGCATGTAGCAACTGAAATGATAGGGAATGATAGAACCTATTCATCAGTCCTAGGGATGATGTCCAGTTAACCAGGTCATTGGGAATGGTGCAAAAATTGACCTATAAAAATTTCCCCTTAAAGCATGAAGTCAGAATAATAATAACAATATTTTGATTGAAATGATTTACACTGTGATGGGCTAGAGATGAAGCGGAGTGGTGATTGCATCAATATTACAATACATTACATCATGATGTATCCTCTTCATCATAAATTTCCGAGGGAAGGCATTCCTATGCTCAACACATAAACTTTCTAATAACATGTACATAATTCAGAAAATCGTCTACATTGGAATGTTGCCCAATACAGACATGCCTACAGATATAGGCCCATGTTCGGATGATGATCTATATGTAAGGTCACTGTATATATGATGTGTACAACAATCTTGAAATCATAGCCTGGATGGCTGAAACTAGATCCAGGGTCTTCTTATCTCGTTCACTCGATCATTCGGGTACAAGTCTAGCCATGCGAATATATGATTTGTATTCGAACATGGAAAGACATCATTTGATTACCAGCCAATAATGTGAGTTGTTAACAAACGTGAGAGAACCACCATTGATTTCAATGGCCCTCAATTTACTGCAGTACATTTCATAAGGCGTGAATAGATGATTTGATGTCGAACGGAAAACAAAATCTTTCGGTCAAAAATCTGGAAGCGAGGATCTTGTCAATGTTGTAACAAGCCTCATGCTACTGGAATATGATGTTTCTAAGTGAACTTCCTGGATAATGATTTGTCGTCGATAGGAAGCCACCTTATTTCGAAACGGGAGTTACTGATTTCGGAGACAAAGGTATGAATTGATATAGCAATGTTCAGGGATGACTGTCATGAGAATGAAGGTTTATGAGTATTGCAGAAGAAAGAGTATTCATTGGATGACTTCTCTTGAATATATTGGTGACACTGAGATGAGTTGGCAGCATTGAACCAAAACCAAAGTGAACATATGATGAACCATAGGTATGAATGAACCGTCAAGAATATTACCCAATCGAAATAGTCATAGTGATGGAGTGAAGTGTCATGTTCAAGAGCGACCTGCTACCGTAAAAATTTCTGTTCACTTTCCAAAATTTTCCCCGGTCATTTTTCAACCAGTTCCTCTTTATTTTTTAACAAGCTTGAGGAGGATAACATGTGCTTGATCTATAATTCAACCCTTCAAGCGAATAAAGTATCGCTATTTAATAATTTAACGAGTCTAGCGATGAATGAAACTCGATTCTTTCCATGATCGACAAGTCCGTCGCTATTTTATGTTTTAACGAGCTTAACGACAGTGACAACCTGGTCCTTTTTCATATTTCAAGAGTTTGAGAAAGAGGACGAAAGAAAACTCCATAAGTACTTTTTCATCAAGTTGTCGCTCAGATTCGAAAAAGTGTAAAATAATATCTAAGAGAACCTCTTTAGTCATGTTTGACCAAGGTATTCCTTTTTCATAAATAATCTATCTCAGTCTGAAATAGGGTTAAACTTATATTGAGTAGATATCAATTCATTTACTTTTATGAGCTTGAAAAGAAAAGTGCTCGACAATCTATTCAATTTATTCAGTTAAATCAATAAAACATGAACCATATACATCAGAAAAGAATTCATAATATGAAAGACAAAAGCTTATACAGATACATATGTGGGAAAGTAAGCAGCAATATTTATTAATGGATAGAAGGAGAGGTTACAACTCAGTGATTGATTTAGTGTCACCATCTCCAGCAGCATCCCAGCCTCATCACAATGCACCTCTCCAGTATCATGTCACTCAAATCAATTCCTCAATTGAAATTCCACCAGCATTTATCTACTCAAATTATTCCTTACCAAGCACTAGGATCTGTGCTCAATTTATAGAGGAGTTGAAGGTAGTTTTACAATCAATGAATTTCTAATAATAGGCAAGAAATGTTCCCAATCTAAGAGGTATCAAATGGACACATGGATTTGAAGTTTTACACATATGCACTCTTCTTGAAGACACTGGCCAAGTGGAGATTCCGGAACAATGAGAATTTCGCTCCCAAATGACCAATGCACCCTTGAGTGTCGGGAAGTGCTTTGCAGAGCACCCTTGAGTGGGGTTACCTGCATATGCAACACACTTAGTCCCTTGAGAGGAAACATTGGTGAGCTCACACATGACATGTTATAAACTTCAAATCTTGGAAACCTTGCAGATATAAGTCATAGATGATTTGTTCTTGTTCCTTGTCTTAGCGCATGTAGCAACTGAAATGATAGGGAATGATAGACCCAATTCATCAATCTTGGGGATGATGTCTAGTCAACCATGTCATTGGGAATGGTGCTCAAATTGACCTATAACAAGCTCTTAAATGGTTCTTGAGTCTAGGTACTAATTCAATGAGGTCATGGAATGGTATGCAAAAGATACTTCTAGAAAAATATAAATACCATGATATTAAGGAAAAAATATTTAGAATGAATCAAAAAGAATATGGGAGCCTTGAGGATCTAATAGAGAAGTTCATGTTTAATGTTAAGAGGGAAAAATTACAACATTTACGATTTCACACACTAAAAACCCTCTTACTTAGAACAATTAGGGATGAGTGGATTGATCTCCTTGATCTCATGAGTAGAGGAGATGTGTACCAATTACCATTTGAAGAAATTTTTGAAACATGCAAGCGCATACTAAGAGGAAGGGCAAGAGTAAGTAAATGAGCATCAACATCTGTAAGTCAAGATGAACTTGAAAATTTCATTGATAACTTTAAAACATAAATTCTTAGAAATCTAAGTGAACATTATAAATCTTAAGAATGCAAAATGAGAAAAAAGAAGATGTTAATATTTGTGTTAACCGTGATGAATCATATGCTACTAAATATTTTCCATCATTACCAAGGTTTAAATAAGTTTACCAAGAAGGAAATGGAGCAATTGAATCACCAAAGAAGCTATGTTATGTAGCTCCAAGAAGATCATGACAGCCTAATTAACTTGATATGATGCAATGATCTACTTCAAAATTTCAAGCTTATTCACATCCATCTCAAAGTAATTGGAACACACTCTTTCCTTCTCATCCCCAAAACCAATCTTGAAAACATGGTTGGCAAGAACCTTATGGAAGAAATCCACAATATCCTCAATATTTTCCTTAATATCCTCCATACCCAACTCCATGCTATCCCTACCATCCACCTCCACCACAACCACAACCTCAACCACATCCATCTCATATATCCACTCCCACTCAACTACCGGTCCCGCCATTTCCAAACCCATAAAAAGAAGTAACTTAGCCCACTTACAATGCCGAGTTACAACACTTTCAAGCATCTCCACTTGATCTAAATGGTATCCATCTTAGCTTAGGAAGAGTATTGAAAAAAAGAGATTATGTTGATGTTATTAAAGGACAACATCCAGAAGAAGAAAATTCAAAGGAGGATATCAAAGATTCATGGGCTGCACTTGATGGAGAGAAGACATCAGAATCAGAGACTGATAAGATTCCCTAAGGTTTACCATCAGATCCTGCATGTGTTCAAGAGATCAATAAAAAGAGAGAGGAAGATTTGAATGTCATGGTAGAATAGGATATCCAAGATGATCCAAATCAGAAAGTGGACCAAGGGCATCAAATCTATATTGAAATATGGTTCTAGACAGTCATTAAGTTGCAACATCACACTCTTCTTCAATGGTACTTTTTATCATCTCAATCAAATAATCTGGTCCCCCATATTCAAGTACATGTCAAAGCATGTATTTCAAGTGTACACATGATTTTATCTGTCATCTTCATGTGCACATGGCTCCATTGGAAGTATTATTATACTTGAAAGAGGTTTTGTTTTTTCAAGTAGAACAGGATAGAAAAAAAAATTAAAAATGGAAAAAGAGAAAAAAGGAAAAATAATAAAATCTTAGGTGAAAACCTCTTTTGAAGTGCCTGAGATTGGCTCACCAATTTAAACCTCTGTGAGGCGGTCAATGGGTTGGAAAAAAGAGAAAATAAGAGAAAAATAAAAGATCCTAGGTGAAAACCTCCTTTGAGGCACCTGTGTAGACCTACTATTTGAAAACCTCATTGAGGAAACTAGTAGGCCTAAAGAAAAGAAAAGAAAAGAAAAAAAGTGAAAAAACAAAAAGAAAAAAAATGTGTTTTCTCCATGTATCTCTCTCTAATGAATGCAGGTGCTCTCCAACCTTTGTAAGAAGCAAAAAAGTAAATTGGTACCAAAAGAAAAATTTGGTCAAAACCCCATTCAAGGGAATTCAAACTTGGATTTCCTCCTCCCTTTCCCAGATGATCCAAAAGGACCTACATCATGCTCATCCATCACTCTCATACATTTCCAACATCCACCCATAATTTCCAAGTTTTTTTTCATTCATTTTCATTGTTGTCCTAAAATGCTACAGGAAACTCCTAGTTTTTAGAAAAAAATTTTTTATCATATCTTCAAAACCATGCATCCATTTTTTGACCTGTTTCATGGTGATATGAATATAGATGGTGGTAACATGCTCAAGAAATTTCAGCACACTCCGCAGCACAGTTTGTGATAAATCGACCTCCATCACCTACAACCATTTTTATTTTTTCTCACGATTTGTGCGTCCAATGGTCGAGATGTTTTATGGGAAGGTGAATAAGGGTGATAATAATATGATCAAAAACTTTTAGGTCAATCTAGTATACCGTTTGAGAGATATGGCTAAAACAAGTCTGCTACAAGGGGTTGTCCTGAATTTCTACAGGAAACTCTATAATTGCTACATGAAGTTACAACAAGCTACATGCAAGTGGATCAAGGACAAAAAAACAATCAGAAAATGTTCTTGATGTGTAAAAAATTAATTAGGAAAGTCTTCCCATCATTTATAGCCAACTTCTCATCACCCCTCCATCTCAAGCACAATGATTTTTCACTCAAACCCTACACTTTGTCACTTCTGTAACAATTTTTTTTTTTGCAAGAGCATAGATTTACTTCGCATCATTATTCCAAGACCACACTACTCCTCCTTAGCCTTACCACACTCTCCCTCATCACTCATACATATCTAGAAGCCTAAAACAAGCAGAGAAAGAGTTTGCTACAAGAAAAAAGTAACTTCATGCAGCAAGCCTTGTGTAAGCACCAGAAAAGCCTTGAACATGGTTTTGACCTATGAGATGAATCTGGAGATAGTATGGCACTCCAAGGAGCCATTTCACTAGTAGCACCAACCTGGACATCAGGGAGACACCTACAAACATACAACAAAGGAATCAGTAAAGGTATAATCAAATTTTGAAGACATGCACAAGAAAAAAAAAGAGTCAAATCCCTCTGATATAGTGATGTAGATGGCCAAGCTCTAGCATGAAAGTATCAAGTCAATCATCAAATACAACACTCAAATCATGAGCATCTCAACAACAACATTTAAGCCAAGGATGTGAAGAAACAACAACAACAACAAAAGAAACCCTAGAATACCTCCATATTCAAGGCTATCAGCAATAAGACCTCCAAAAAATTATCACATGTAGCTTCAGGATCATGAGTAGTAGCTTCAGAACCACCAAAGACAACTTCAACAGTGGTATCAATAGTTTCAATATCACCTACAAAAATAAATTAAGGGTAAGGCTCAGGTATGCAATTATCTAAAGCTTTCTTTGAATCTATTCTAGCTTAAGAAAACATTAAAAGTGTGAGAAGGAAAGTTTTTTTATAGCCAAAATGAGTAGCAAAGCATCCTCAGCCTTATCTAGTAGTCAACGTCACTTTTCCACCAAGACACATGCACATGTGGGAGAGGAACAAGACAAAAGTGAAGAAGACTTAAGAAAGTGGGTAGCAAGGAGTTGGTTCTGATGGAAGACAATGAGTGCTAAGGGGTTACTGAGGGTGAACTCAGTTAACATAAAAAGAAATTAGAATTTATTTTTCATGCCATGAAAAAAAGAGAAAAAAATTTGAAAAAAAAAGAGAAAATTTTGAAAAAAGAAAAAAGAAATAAAAATAAAAGGTGGACCCACCACCTTTTCGCATGCGAAATAGAATTCCTACAAGTGAAATAGAATTGCTATAGATGAAATAGTGTTGCTACAGGCAAAAATAGATTTGCTACAGGAAAGAAAAAGGACAAATTTTGTTGATCATAGGTGGTTTTCCTCCTCTCTTCTCTCTCTCCTCTACTTACACACTGCATGTACAACTCCAACATGCACCCATTCACTCATTTCACCTTTCAAGTAGGCAAAAAACTCCATTTTTACTCTTGAATATAATTCTTACACGAAAGTCCTAACAGCTATAGGATTCCTGTAGCACTATAGGAAACCCTGTAAATGCTATAGGAAACTTATTTACAAGGAAAGTAGCTCTCTCAAAGGTTTCTAAACTTCAAAAAGACTATGATAATTTTTTTTGCCTATACGTACCACTCCTAACCCTCACTTCACTCCATGCACAAGGATTCACTCCCTAAACCCTATGTTGCACCACTAGAAGCTAGATCACCTATACCTTTGCATGGGACCTCTCCCCTTACCTCTCCATCAGTCCATCCCTAACCTACACAAACCATTTCCCTTCATCTCTAAGCAATTTGGAGCCCCAAGAAGCAGAGAGAAGACTGCTACAGGAAATTGAAAATTTTCCTGTAGCAATTATGTATATGGCACAAAAAGGTCAAAATATGAGGATAAGTTGATGAATATGGCTTCAAAGGACCACCAGTAGACTCGAGGAGGATGAACACACCAGAAATGGCACCTGAGGACCTCCATGTAGCACCTGCAAGAAGAAATGCAAATACAAGAGTAGCAAGAAGATCAGGAGCAGGAGAAACACATGGACCA
The DNA here is from genome assembly GCA_034641835.2 of Pinus albicaulis. NCBI lineage: Eukaryota > Viridiplantae > Streptophyta > Pinopsida > Pinales > Pinaceae > Pinus > Pinus albicaulis. The sequence continues at coordinate 1,298,722,883 of CM076581.1, read as the reverse complement.
ATAAATAGAGAATGAAATAGGTCAACATTCATGAAGAACCACAAGGCAAGGAGGATGAGTAGGTTTCTCAAAGGATGAGCAACAGTTTCAGTAGGGGGGTATGCTGGGCCTCTAAATTAGACATATATTAAGGCCCATATAATATTTCTTAGGCACATAAAAGATATATTAAATCTCTCCTTCTACACTTAATAGCATTTTTTTATGCTTTAATATGTACTTAGGAAGGTTTAGAGATAATCTCATATTTGTGCCTAATGTTATTTATTTTTGTAGAATATTGTGAGAATATTGGGTAGATTATGAAGATTTGGAAAAGGATATAATTTAGGGACTTTCTCCCTACCACTGGAGGATAAATATTGGAGAATAAATGAGCAAAATATCATGACATTATTGAGAAATTCTAGATATATTCTGGAACTCCAATGATTGAGAAAATCGAGGAACGTGTTTCCTACCATTTACTGCAAACTCCTAGTGTTGGGAACTAGATCCATAATTTGAGGGATTTTGGAGGGGAAAGCTTCCTCCTTTCAAGGAGAATGCTTCCTCATAATTTTGTATAAGTACCAATTCGAATTGGCCTCTATGGGTAGGTATTTTTTAGTCTTATTGTGGAGTAAACTTGTTTTTTGGAAGCTCCACTTTATTTTCTTGCAGGGATGTACTTGGATTGATTCGAATAATGAATATTGGTGCCATTTTTAGCTTCTAAGGCTGGTTTCTTCCATAGGACTTTGAGTCCTCCTTAGGCTTGGCCATCATAGGATCCTGATATTCCTCTTGCACAATTTCTTTATGTTCATTTCACTTCTTATTCACATGCATCTCTTATTTTTGTTTTTCATATTTTTGTATTTAGTATTGTTTCTTTTCTTGTTGTAGGATTGAGTTAGATGATTTAAGTGAGTTATTTTGCAGGTTGTTTACAGGTTTAAAAGAATTATTCATCCTTAGAATAAATTTTGAATGCCATATAAATCATTAAGGTACTTGGATGTGGTACTAGTTCACGAATATAAGATTTCTGGAAATTACTTGTAGCAAAATAGTAGTAAATTTCTGCTATTTTTTAGAAGGGGTTAATGAGATCCATTTTAATTTATTTGTAGGAATTTACAGGGTAAGTTCCTTAGATAAAAAACCAAGGGTCATCGCTCACAAAAAGATCAAAAATCAGTACACCAATATATCTGTTGGAGACGTAAATCCCCTCTGCGGATAGAGGCGATCCCTACTAGCCCAGATCGGGTCTAGCAACAACTGAGTCACGCTAAGACGCAAGTTCCTAATTGCAAAAGACCAAGATGCGACAAGATGCCTACCTCAAGTCCTACGCTGCTATCGTTTGTGGAGGAGATGGCGCTTCCATCCCTTGCTCTGGCAGATCACAATTCTCCTGCTCGATGTGATCGAAAACCTGCACATATAAGAAGAAGCAACAAACAAACAAACATAAAACCTAATGCATGCAATTATGTACATGAAGATACAACTCATAACATGAAACATGAACATCTGAGTGGAACCATAATCGAAGTCGTTTATTATTAATTAGAACAAAGAAAGATACAACCTGAGCTTTGACGTTGGATCTTCCTTCGGCGGGTCGACAGAGGAGTACGTCTCGGTAAAGCTCGTCGGGAAAAGGAGAAGTCTCTCTCTCTTCGGCTGTCTGACGATAATCTCCTTACAATTGATTCAGCTCTATTCAAGCTAGCTTGCAAAGGGAAAATGACAAGCTTATATAGATGGTGGAAGGGGAGCTGGGATCCATACAATGGTGGGATTGGCCCTATCCTCAAGGAAGCTTCTATGATAGGTGGAAAACCACTTCCCCTACATGGAAATCCGGAGCCAAACCTCCCAACTCAATTTAGAGACCAGTTCAGGAGTTGGTTGGAATCAAACTTCCACCATTTATTTTTAAAAAACACTCTTTATTAAGCCTGGCGCGGGTGATAAACTGGGACAGAGCGCCAGTTGGCGCGCCCTTTTTGGTGGATTTCCCCCATTGGTGCGAGGATTGAACTGGCTAGTCGCGCCAATGCTAAAAAGGATATTTTTAGGGATTTTCACAGGAAATTGTCTTCAGGGGAATGATTGTCCTTGTCAAGGGGGATGCCATGAAAGTGGTTTCAGGTCATGTCACTGCTCACAGGTCACGGAATAAGCCCTCCAATGTGCGAGACGGGGAATTGCAGGGACGGTGAAAAATTACTGTGTAACAGATGCCCCCTAAAGCATGAGGCCTAAGAGAGAGAGAGGGGTGAAATGCTTTACGAGAACGCGCCCAAATGAAAACACTGTCGTCGGAAAACCTGCAAAGACAAGTACAACTGATATCTCAAATACATGATATATACGTGGTATGGGCGCAGCCATCCGTAACAGAGTATACAATAATCAAGATCCAAGGTATGGATGCAGCCATCTAGTAAGGATCGATAAATAGACTCAGGTATGGTCGCAGCCATCCAGTGAATGAGTCATGTAACCAATCATAATAATACACAAAATCGCAGCCTAGATTCTAACAGACAAAATCCAAGGTCTTGCCCTCCATCTCGACCCAGACAAGGTACAAGTTCAGGCATGTGAATAAGTGAGCTGAATTCGAACATGCAAGAACATCGTCTAATTACCAGCTAATGATGAAAGTCGTTAACAGACGCGAGAGGAACCACCAATAATGACAATGGCCCTCAAGGTACTATAGGTACAATCCACGGAATGTAAATAGTGAGCTGGTGTCGAGCATCTGCAGAATCATTCGATCAAAGGTCAATGATGAAGACCTTGGGTTGAATGTGAAGAACCTACCATTGAGGCATGGAGGCTCCAAGGTACTGAAAGGGAGTCTCTAGATCAACTTCCTGGATAATGAGCTGAAGTCGTCAGGAAGTGACCTTGATCAAGGGTGGGCCATAGCGTTTCCCACATCATCAACGCGAGACAGAGGAACATAATGTTGTGAATCAGGATCAGATGAGAATCAAAGGAAGGTTGAAACTTGTAGAGGTCAACTTCTCTTGAACATATCAGCGGCACGACAGTGGATTTGGCAGTATTTGACATCAAAAGATAAGAGGTTATGATGACGAGGCAAAGAGCAGATGAGAGGTCAAAAGGGATTACCCAAACCCACAGAGGCAAATAGATAATGAGATGAGATGTCCCCAACCTGACACGAATGCAGACAAGTGCCATGTTCAAGAGCGACATACTGCCGACATGACAACAATACTGGTTCCATTTTTCCCCACCATTTCTGGTGTGTACCCCAATTATTTTTGAAGAAAAGCTTGAAGGGGATAGCATATGCTTGTAATATAAGTTTGTCCTTCGGACGAATCCATCCTAGTACATTTAACGAGCCCTAGGAAGGAGAAACTCAAATATTGTCATTATGACTGAATCCGATGTCATCAGGGTTTAATGAGTCTGATAAAGGAAGAACTCGGCGTCTTTTCATATTTAGAGAGTTTTAAAAGACAGCGGAAAAGTAAACTCCAACAGTCCATTTTCGTAGATAGTTCCTCAGATCCGAAAAGGTAGAAAACTATGTCTGAGAAAACCTCCTAGTCGCGATAGGCTAGGGTATTCCTTTTTCGTAAATAATCTATCCCAGCCCAAAAAAGGGGTAAACGTATATTGGGTAGATGTCGTTTCGCAGCCACTTTAACGAGATCGAAACGAAAAGGGACTCGGCAATATTTTCATGTTTAGAGAGTCAGAAAAGAGCTGAAAGATGACTCCAAAATGACTTTTTCGTGTTTTTACCAAGTCCGAAAAAGTATAAAATAAAACTCGTATCACCATCCAAGCTGCATAAAAACCTGTTGCTGCACATAAAAGCGAGTGTAAAATCCATTTTTCGACAAAACATATTAAAATATTGAGAAAAATGACTTTCAAAACCTAATTTTGACTTCAAAAATTATAAATATGCCACAAATGGTAAAAACATATTTACTTTTACTTTTTACCTCATTTGGAGAGCAACAGTGAGCTTTTGCTGTGCAGACTTGCGGCGGCGATTGTGACCAATCCAGTACATCATTCAGGTTCTCATTTGTTCCAGGTAAGAGGCGCTCCCCTCAGCTTTGTTTTGATTCTTTTTTTGTAAATTTCCAATGTGTATTTGACCTCTGGGGAAACCTTTTTCAAATTTAGGGCTCGACCAATTAGCACGGGTATCGGGCACGGACCCGCGCCAATTGGCGCGACTATTAGCAAAACAGTCGCAACAATGGCACAACTCAATTTTCCGCGTTAATTAACCAAAATGTGAGCCACTCAAATGAATTTTTAAGTGTTGCAGAGATTTAATAAGGTATTTTTGACCATGTTGGTGCAGATATCCAGCGACAATGGTTATTGGGTGGAAGGAGAGGGAACATGGGGAAGAGGATGAAATGGCCATGGAAAATGAAGCTTGCATGAACACCCTCCGAGACTGTGGTGTCAAGAAATTTTTCCTCACACCATGTTTGAGAGCTCAACTTGAGCTATTGCAGTATTTGGTTAGCATATGGGACGAGAATGAAGAAGTGTTCAAACTCCGAGACCAAGTACTAGCACTTGAAGTCTCTGATGTTTATTTCATAACCGGATTGTCGCGCAGAGGCCCAATGCCAATCATGACAGGCAGTAGACCTTCTGGGGAGAAAATGGATATGGTAATGGCGATAGTGTGCCCAGGGGCACAAACAGGATCAGGCAGTGGGAAAGTGGGCATCCACACTGTCCGCGATCTAGCACTCTGGGTGGTGCTTCACACCATTACGCGGGCTGCAGGATCGCAGGCCCCACATAAGGAAACCAAGGCACAGCTCCTAATAGCTTCTGAATGCATGAATCCTACACTTTTTGACTGGTCCACTACCATGAAAACAAACATCAAACAGCAGTTGACAAAGTGCAAGAAGGCCAAGCTGAAACAGTTTGGGTATGGTTACATTCTGGTGTCATTCATTCTGGAACGATTACCAATTTTCCAGGGCCAAGGGGTGATAGTCGCCGAGTCGACATTGAGGGAGTCGAGAATGGATTGATGGGCATCACTTATGCCCATGTCAGGAGGGGGCCAGCAGATGTCCTAGAGGCCTGATTTTTTTGTATGGATACGGCATCAGCTGATTGTGGTTGAGGATTGGCCCTACGCAGGAACCGACTTCATGGGAGACCCCGATCTCCCACTTCCAGAGGGGGAGGACTGGGACAAGGAGCTAGGTATGACTCTTTTTGATTTTTTATGTATTTATGATTTTTTTTGTGATACATGCCTATTCTAACAACAGTTCTATGTGTATGCAGACGTTGGCCCAGAGAGGCCCGTGGGCATGTCGCCCATTTCACGGAGGACCCCTCTCGCATATTACCCTCAGGCTGAGGGTGGCGAAGGGAGTGAGCTGATCCAGAACTTAGAGGGCATCGCCCGGGGAATCCCAGACTATGCACGGCTGGTAGATGTCCTATTGGCTTACGAGCGACACACTGTGGGGGTGCCTAGTCGCCTCCATCGACTGCTGAGTCGAGTGGTGCGCACGGTGACATGTTACCACGAGCACCACGCTGATTAGCTATCTAGGGCTTTTTTATATGCATATTTTTGAGAGACATGTTGTCTTCGGCTATTATTAGACAGACATGTATATTTTTTCACTTTATGTGATGTACACAAACTGCAAACTATTCGACATATATATCTATATATCTATTTTTGGATGGATCTTTTTACATGTGATGATGTTTTTTATAAGTTGCACAAATTTCTATCTAAAACCAAATTAGCTACTGCATCTGTTAATGCATTCATGTGTCTGGGTATATGTTGATATGTAATGTAATCAAAATTTCTTTCCAGTAAACGAATACGTAGATACAGACGTAAAATGGATGGGTTTCTAACTGAATAATGATCGTTAAGTTGTAGTACTACAAGCTGTGAGTCTAGATACACAAGTAACGCACGAATACTGAGGTTTACAGCCTCGTTTAATAATTCCAAAACGGCACTATATTCCGCGACGTTATTTGTGGTAGGCTTTAGAAAAACACCTTGCAAATTAACCAACTCACCAGCAGGATCGTAGATTACCCAGGCTGCCAAAGATAGATTCCTGGTACTGCGGGAGGCACCATCCATGAAACTGACAAAAGGATTAATAGACATCTACACAATCAGGAAGACCCAATCAGTAGAAATATGCTTACAAAGCACACCACACCACACATACACAAAAATTAAAAACACTCACTTATGTACACACACACCACACGAGAATGACTCAAGCGTAGTATTTTTTGAGGTACAGCCCATTCCTAGGCTGTGCCAGGGGAACTCCTTCATAGTCGATAAGCTCATAGGCCCCATTTTTTAATACTCGTTTAACTATATAGGGCCCATGCCACATGAGCTGGAATTTTCCTGCTCCAAGTTTATCATGTGCTTGGTCATATAGGAGGAAGAGGTCTCCTTCAACGAAAGAACGGGGAGAAACCGATTGATCGAAGTGGGCTTTGACCCGATTTTTTCTGTGCCTCAATAACTAAAGCAGCTAAGCAGCGGGTTTCATCAAGTCGTTCCAAATACAAGAGACGTTCTTCCTCCGGAGAAGTGTCAGGCAATAGTTCCATAGCCAACTTCAGGGAAGGAATTTCGCATTCAACTGGGAGAGTCGCTTCCAAACCATACACCAATTGAAAAGGTGTGAATCTGGTTGCGCTCTTTACGGAAGTTCGATAAGCCCATAGAGCTGAGAACAATTGGAGATGCCAGTTGGATTTGTGGATACCAATCATTTGTTGAAGCATTGTGACAAAAAATTTGTTCACAGCCTCAACTTGGCCATTCGCCTTGGGGTAGTATGGCGTTGAGCTATCATGGCGTAAGCCCAACTTTGACGTCAGCTCAGCCATCATGTAATCCCGAAAATGGGTGCCATGATCGGTAACAATGGCCTGAGGGACTCCGAAACGCGTAATAACATGCTTGAAAAGAAATTGGGTAGTTGTCTTACTGTCGGCAGCTAATGTAGGCATCGCTTTGGCCCACTTAGTAAAGTAGTCTACGACGAAGATTATATAAGCATGCCCCCCAGCCGAGTGAGGGTTACATGTCATAAAATCTACGCCCCATTTCGCGAAAGGGCCTATGGTAATGACAAGATGTAAGGGTAGGGGTGGTGCGCGCATCTTGCGCTGAAAGACCTGGCACGCATGACATTTGCGGACTGCAATGAGACAGTCTTTGAATATAGATGGCCAGAAGTAACCCGCACGCAGAGTCTTCTGGGCAGTAGCATATCTGGACATATGACCACCACAGGTGCCACTGTGACAGTCATTCAAGACTCTTTCAGCCTCTTCCAGGGTCAAGCACCGGCGGAGCACGAAATCGACTCCGACACGGTACATGGTATCTCCTACAATGCGGTATGGTTGAGATTGATGCCGAATTCAACGTCGAGCATCCTTTGTCAATTCAGACCGGAACGTGGATATTTGAAGATACATGATAATGTAACTGTACCATGGGTCACGAGTGCTGATAAGAAAGAGTGTGTCATCCAGGATTTGATCCTCGAATTTCGATGGAACGGAGTCTGTTGGGAGAGAGCAAATTAGATCAGCGAAAACCAATGATTTCGTCGACTTAGAAGTGGTGAACTCTAAATCAAAGTCCTAAAGGATTACAATCCAATTGGAGTACTTTCCCCCCAGAAATTGTCGAGACATGATATACGTCATGGGGTTGTAGTCCGAAATCACGGTTACGGTATGCAACAGGATGTAGTGGCGGAATCGTTGGACAGCCTAAACCGTGGCGAGGGCCAACTTCTCAACATGAGCATAGTGTGTTTCCGTGTCGAGAAGGTTCCGAGATAGATAATAAACTACGTGTTCATTTCCATCATTGTCATCCTGTACTAAAACCATAGCGATCGTGCTAAATGCAGTGGCCAAATAAAGGGTGAAATCGCAATGATAGTTGGGAGTACGTATCAGCGGAGCGTTTACGAGCAATGCTTTAAGCTTATCAAAATATTGCTGGGAAATCTCGTCTCAATGGAAGGGAACGTCCTGTTTCAAAAGATGCGTAAAGCCCTCGGCCACTTCCGTATAATTCGGAATGAAGCGTCGTAAGAAGTTAGCTTTCCCCTACAGAATCTGCAATTGATGTAACGAGGAAGGGGATGGGAGATTAATGATGGCCTCGAACTTGAGGGGGTCAAGGCGAATTTCGTATTTGGAGACGATGAATCCCAAAAGATGGCCAGAACCTATGCAGAAGATGCACTTATGAGGATTCAGCCTAATATTATAGTGTCTGCAATGGAGGAAAATCTGGCAGAGGTGTTCAGGATGGTCCTCACGCTGAGCTGAATCTGCTGGCAAATCGTCTAGATATGGCTGAACAATATGACGTATGTCGTGGAAAGCATAATACATAGCACGCTAGAAGGTGGCCCCAACATTTTTTAAACCAAATGGGAGATTTTTGTAAGAAAAGGTACCCCATGGACAGATAAAGGCCATCTTGTGTTGATCAGCGGGTAAAATATTGATTTGATTGTACCCAGAAAATCCGTCCATAAGGGAATAAATCTCACTTCCCGCGCATTCATCAGTGATTTGATCTATAAAAGGAGTGGGGTAATTGTCCTTGGGACAACCCCGATTGATGTCTCAGTAATCAACACAGACACATATAGTGCCTTGCTTCTTATCTACAGGGACAATATTTGAAACCCATTATATGAGGGGGATAGGATAGATAAAGCCCGCGTTAAGAAGTTTTTCAACTTCTGCCTTTATAGCTGCAAATTTTCAGGGATGCATTGGGCGTAGGCGTTGAAGCATGAGTTTCGCACCTGGGTAGGTAGGAATCTCGTGCACGACTATGTTGGGATCAATCCCAGGCATCTCTTCATAGGACCATGCGAAAAAATCTCTGAATTCACGAAATAGATCCGTATAAACTTGTATCTCTTCAGGAGAACAAGTCACTCCCATATGAATATTCTAGATTACCCCCGGTTTGATGGAGATGTCGATCGGCATGGTTTGAGTGATATTACTCAGGTTTCCCTCTGAAAGGACCTCATGAGTCAATATTGGTGTTTGAAGAGGCGGGGTGGGAACTTGAGATGCAAAGCGCTCTATACAATTAGACATTGCCCCCAGGTTGGGCATGAATGAGGAACGATGATGTCCATCGCTTCATGGCAGATTTTCAAGAGACATGGTTTCAACAATAGCTTCATTGAAAGGGAAAACGTATCTTAAAGGGTCGGGTGAATCTTCATCACCGAGCCAAGGGGATTGAGAATATATATCTAGAGCCATGCTCGAAGGAGCATGTTCAGGAGGAGGATCAGATGCAGCGACAATTTCACAATAATTAATCTCAACTGGAGTTAGCGGCATTGATTCTCCAAACGAGGTCACTTGTTCAGGTGAAGGGATGATCCAAGGGTCGTTGGACCTAGAGACCATATTAACTTGAACGGTGTGTGGTGGTGGCGCGAGAAAAATACTCATGAGGGCGGGGTCCTTGAAAAGACCAGGTCCTACACTGTCGGGGGGATTGGGGATCTGATCCACGTAAGGAACGTTGTTCTCAGAGGATGTGGTGAAGAAAGACAACTGATCCACAGTAATGATTTTTCCCTCATGAGGGAACTTTAGAAGCCGGAAGAGGGTGGACGACACGCATAGCATAGCGTGAGTCCAACTGCGGCTGAGAAGAATATTGCAGTTAAGCTTGGCGTCAACCACTTCTACTTCTACGTTGACTGTCTTCCCCTGTAACGTGATCGGAAAAATCTCAAGAACACCCAGGGGTTTTGATTCCCGACAATCAAATGCCTCTAGGGCATTGGGAGATGATGAAAGTGCCGCAGAGCCAATGGTCTTCCAGTAGGCAGATGACATAACACAAGTGGAAGCACCTTCGTCCACAATGGCTCTATGGATGTTGAGGTCGTTGATCCCAACTTGTATAACAAGAGCAATTTGATGTGGAAGTCGGGGGACAAAATTTTCTAGGTCGAAGGTGAGAAGATTAGAATTGGTGGGATTGATTCCACTGATTGCATACAACAGAGCTTTCCGTTGCGATGGGAAACTTTGAAGTACTTCCAATGCAGACATGGCAGAAGGTGCCTGTGCCAAATCCTCAACAATACTGTAGTTTTGAGTAGCACGGGCATTTGGATTGTAGGAAGATCTTTGCAGAACACCTTTAGAAGGTGGCCTCACAACAGGTTCAGCGCTGGGCTTCTCAATTTCCAAAGGATCGGAGACAAGTGGGGGAGGTGGGCCATCCACAACTTCCTTTCTAGCTGCCTGATGTGATCCAGCATAATCCTTCGAACGTGTAGCAATCGAGACAGGTGCAGCACCATTCATCATAAATACCTGGGACCCAAATGGTACAGATGATGAAGGCTGTTCAACCATCTGGGTCTGCTGAGACGAGAACGGTTCTTTGAGAGCTGTCGGAGTCCCTTTGGAGCCTTTCAGAAGTTGACTAACTTTAGATCGTTGAGGACAATCTTTAGTGTAATGGTCTCCTTCACAGATAAGGCAGGGGTACTTCAGTTTATGTTGAGAATCGTCATCAGTATTAGGTTTAGAAGACTCTGGTTTTGGGGCGTCGGGTTTGGATTTTCATTTTCCATTCTTCTTTCCTTTGGAGGCCTTTTCCGTAGGATTAGCCTGAATGACGTTGACCTCCACAGTTTTACCAAAATCCGAAGGGGTGGGAAGAGAAGAATTATTGGAAGAATTGGACTTCTGCTTCCCATTTGAGGATTTCCGAGAATTTTGAGACATAGAACCAATGACACCATCCACCGCTGGGGTAGGTGGAGCTTTAGAGGTTCCTGGCCATGGAGCATTAATCAAAATATCATAAAGCGTGCCAAACTGAGAGTACACCAAATCAAGGTACTGGGCATGCGTGATGACTTGTTCTTCAGTCACACGTGCCCCCATAACAATATCTTGAGCGATTTTTTTAACGAAGGAGGTGGTGAACCAATGAGTTAGTAGCTGATAAGGTATATCAAACTTGATCAATCTACGACGACGTCGCCACTCATGAATATGATCAGATATATGGGTGGCTTTATCCTGCTTCAAAGAAGTCAGGAGATGCATCTCGGCTTCGTAATGAACTGGTAACTGGAAGTGTGTCAGAAAAGCCATGGCTAATGTATTGAAATCTTGAAAGATGCTGCGAGGTAATTCAATATACCACTTAGCGGCAGCACCAGTGAGAGTGCACTGGAAGAGGCGTAGAAAAAGTGAATCATCCACCCAAGAGTTGGACGAACACCATAGATGATAGGTCATTACATGAACTTGGGGGTGTTAGCCACCCATAAAATTCTGTCATATTAGATGGTGGCTAAATGACGTTGGATAGCCTTCAAGAAACAATTTCATTACTAAAATTGCTGATACTTGAATACTTTTGATAATATCCTATCCTTGGGTAATATTCACTACTGTTCCCTTCAGAACTCAGAGTCCTGCTGATTTCTAAAGCCAAAATACTGCTGCAAACCCCATTTTTTCCTTTCTCTCTTTCCCATACTAACCTCATTTTCTATTTTTCCATTTCCCATGAAAATCCCATAATTTCATGTTTTCTTCCCTTCCCATTTCATAAAATCCACTTCATAAGGTCTAAGACCCCTTCTTAGCCTTATCGGAACCCTCTATTTTCTTCAAAACCATTAAAAAATCATGAAAAATGCATATTTTAATGTATTGGGCTTAAGCCCCTTGGGCTTAAGTTTTCGACCCTTTTCCATCCATAAACCCGAGTGCCAGAACCAACTGCAGGACCCTCGGGCGCTTATCCATTTTAAAAATTATATTTCCCCGCCAGAACATATAAAACCTTTGATTTTTATAAAAAAACCTGCCCGTGTAAATTATGGAGCAATATCCACTGTCAATCCGCTCCGCAGATCGGACGGTGCGGGACGCGCCTCCCTGTGGACCCCCCCCAACCGTGCGCTGTTTTCCTAAACCGCGTGGTATATTTCACACCGCCTTCAGGCCAAAAGCTATTTTCTTCCATTGGCTAGCGATTCCATATGCTGTGTGACGTGTTTCCCTTGTACGATTTGAAAACCACCGTGCAGCCGTCGTCCATCGCGCGTTATAGTCCTGATCAGGAGCTCAAATCTGAGCTTGGGAAAAAGCTCAAAAATGAAAGTTCTCAAAATTGATTGAAACCATGATGGTTGCATAGGTCTCGTCTTTCTAATTCTGACACCGCAAACGGTTCAAAAAACGGACACCGTATGAAGAAGTTATTGCACTTTTAGTGGAGTGGGTCCGGTGGAGCACGAAGGGGCCAGCCCTCCTCCCATGGAACCTCATCATATGACCAGTGTGGGAGCTTAATGTTAAGAGCGCTTAAGGAGCCTAATATCAAGTTTAATATTTAATTAAACTTCAGTTAAATGGAGTTTAATATGGCGGAGATTCTGGAGGCGCTCCCAAATTTAGGCGGACTTCCACTTTTAGTGGAGTTAACTGGTAGTTGCCCCACATTTAGTGGAGGAAATTGGGGCAAAGTTGTTTTGGTCATAACTTTCTCATTAATCAACCTTTTTGAATGAATTTTTTTTTTATTTCATATGTTCTCCGCATTTTTGACTCAATGGTGAAGGTTTCCGAGCCATTGGAGCTCAGTTTCAGCCTGTTTAGCTTCGGAGAAGCTTTTTGAGCCAATAGGGCCATTTTGGGTTTTGAGTTTGGTTGAGTTGTGGTTATCAGTTTGAGGTGAACCAAAGCTCTATTTCAGATAATTTAGATCTTATGAAGCCATTGGAAGATGTTTTAGAGACATTTGAGGACTTCTACAGCCTGAAAAGTTGCAGAGAAGTTCAAAGCACCAGTAGGACATTAATGAAGAAATCACTGTTTATGGTAATCTTTCACTGTTTAGTGAATTTGAAAAGGCATTCTTAGCTTTTTCATGTTTTTTGAATTAGTTTATATATTAATATTTTTCTATTGAGACACTTATAATCTTGTATTGCATTTGAGATCTTTTAATACAAGAGGACAATCCCATTTTGGGAGGCTTGATACAGGAGATGTAGCCCAAGAGTTGGGGTGAACTCCTATATCATATTGCTGTTGTGTTTTGATATTATATTGCTGAATATTGTTGCTGATATCCATGATTAAGTTTCAGCAAAAACAATTACACTTAAGATACATAAACAATGAAAAAACATACACCATTCGCAAGCTAAATTTCCCCATAACGTCAAGTTTAAAGCAAGATCATTTTAATTAAATCTGAGTGTTTACTTCTATTATTTCTTTAGGCAGAGTCTGTAAGAGGGCCAGGTAGCCTCTGGATTCATCCTTTCTAGTAAAGGTGAAATATCTGGTAAATGCCCCTACAATCTATCTCTGTATTAGAAATATGAAGTTCTCACATTTTCAGATTTAAACTTCGAGTATTTTTGCACTCATTTACATAATTGAAAATGGATACCTTGCACCCTTTTCAAGTACCTTCCATTTTCAAATCAGATGGTATCAGAGCTCGGGTTGAGCATTGTTTTTGTGCAAAATTTTTTAAAACAGTGTAAGAGCTTTACTGTTTTATTGGTTGCAAAATGGTTGCATGTATGAGTTTTCTTGAGTTGGAAGGATTGTTGTTGTTAGCTAAGTCTTGGAAAGGATTGAAGACTATTTTCCTTACCCAATTTACCTCAAGATTATCTTTGGAAAACAAACTCCAATAGTTTGTGTTTTATGGCTGCTTGAATGAGAAGGGGTCTTTACTAACATTTGGCTAAAAGTTTGTCGTTTGATTGAAAGCTTTGAGGACTTTTCTTTGGAAGTTCTTTTTGGTTGTTTGAACCATTTACATAATGTCAACTTCTTCTACAAGTGAAGTTTCCTCCTTCACGAGATTCTTCAATGATGACATGAAGAATGAGTTTTTTAAGGTGAAGGACATGGTGCAAATTCTCATTGAGGATCAAAGAGAAAGCATTAAGCTTCATGCACAATTGCTAGCTATGCAGGAAGAGAAAGAAGCCATTCTTCAAATATTGCATGATATGGAGTTGCAGATTCTTCAAGCTCAAGAAGCTTTGTCCAAGAAAATACCTCATCTTCAGGATGTAAATCATGAGGTAAATCATTCTGATTTGTCTTCAGTTTCCTCCATTGAAAAGTGTGTTGGTTCTTTTAAACGACATACAAGAGGTATTGGGTACAAATTGATGTTGAAGATGGGCTATCAAGAGGGAAAATGTTTGGGAAAGCATGCACAAGGCATTGTTGAGCCTATTTGTGTTGTGGAGCGTCCCAAGAATATTGGTCTTGGTTATGAGTAACTTAATGGCGAAGCTTTGAGCACATGCATTCAAGAATGTGATGCAAATTTGAAGAGAACATTTCTCCCAAGTTCTCAATTACATCAATGTCATGATGACAATCTTCCTTACCATTGTTTTAAGCCATCATTGTAGCAAGAAGATGGTAGACATGCAGCTTATGGCAAGCATGCAAAGCAACATAAGAGGATTTCTTGTACATTTTGTGGTCGATTTAACCATCATGTTTCGAGATGCTGGATGAGGAATAAGGCACACAAGAAGCAGATGAAGAAAAGACTACCTTCAAAGAATGTGCATATGATTTGCACTTTTTTCCAAAAGAAGGGACATGTTGTCTCTCATTGTTGGACTTTGCATCCAACTCGTCATCCCACGCACATGCAGCAAGAGGACAAAAATATTGGCGAAGGTGGAATCATGGATTCCATTATTGATGTGGAAAGGGAAGTTTCACATGAGGAAAAGTTGCAGTAGCAAAAGTTGCCATGGAAGTGGCTTGGTGAGAAGTGGATGGAATTCTTGACACAGTAAGACGTACTCCTTTTGTACATATGCAAATTTCGGATGTATGCATGTATTTTATGCTGTAATATCTTGTTTTTTTGAGCCACCTTAGATCATTGATCAAGGCTGCGTTTTATAGTTTCACTCTGTAAATTTCTCGCCAGAAATTTCTGTGTGGGTTCAAGAAGGTCGGTTGTGGATAGTTGTGGACAAACGCATTCAGAAAGGGAAATGTCGATTTATTTTCATTTGTGGTTCAATTTCATTTGCTTTTCAAGGAAATTTTTTTTGAAGGGCTGAAGAGAAGAGGATTTGTATTCTCTCATTTGCTGTACTACAGTTCAGTTCTTCATTTCAGTAAGCTTTTGGGGACCAAAAGCCTCTCATTTGGGAGGTGTGATCAGGAGCTCAAATCTGAGCTTGGGAAAAAGCTCAAAAATGAAAGTTCTCAAAACCGATTGAAACCAATATGGCTGTAGAGGTCTCATCTTCTTGATTCTGGCGCCGCAAACGGTTCGAAAAACGAATACCGTATGAAGAAGTTATTGCACTTTTAGTGGAGTAGGTCCGGCGGAGCACGGAGGGGCCAGCCCTCCTTCCATGGAACCTCATCATATGACCAGTGTGGGAGCTTAATGTTAAGAGCACTTAAGGAGCCTAATTTCAATTTTAATATTTAATTAAACTTAAGTTAAATGGAGTTTAATATGGCGGAGATTCTGGAGGCGCTCCCAAATTTAGGCGGACTTCCACTTTTAGTGGAGTTAACTGGTAGTTGCCCCACATTTAGTGGAGGAAATTGGGGCAAAGTTGTTTTGGTCATAAATTTCTCATTACTCAACCTTTTTGAACGAAATTTTTTTTGATTTCGTATTTTCTCAGCATTGGGAACTCAATGGCACAGGTTTCAAAGCCATTGGAGCTCCTTTTCAGCCTGTTTAGCTTCGGAGAAGCTTTTTGAGCCAATAGGGCCATTTTGGGTTTTGAGTTTGGTTGAGTTGTGGTTATTAGTTTGAGGTGAAAAAAAGCTCTATTTCAGATAATTTTGACCTTCTGAAGCCATTGGAAGAGGTTTCAAAGGCATTTAAGGACTTCTATAGCCTGAAAAGTTGCAGAGAAGTTCAAAGCACCAGTAGGACATTAATGAAGAAATCACTGTTTATGGTAATATTTCACTGTTTAGTGAATTTGAAAAGGAATTCTTAGCTTTTTCATGTCTTATGAATTAGTTTATATATTCATATTTGTCTATTGAGACACTTATAATCTTGTATTGCATTTGAGAGCTTTTAATACAAGAGGACAAGCCCATTTTGGGAGGCTTGATACAGGAGATGTAGCCCAAGAGTTGGGGTGAACTCCTATATCATATTGCTGTTGTGTTTTGATATTATATTGCTGAATATTGTTTCTGATATCCATGATTAAGTTTCAGCAAAAACAATTACACTTAAGATACATAAACAGTGAAAAAACATACACCATTTGCAAGCTAAATTTCCGCATAACATCAAGTTTAAAGCAAGATCATTTTAATTAAATCTGAGTGTTTAATTCTATTATTTCTTTAGGCAGAGTCTGTAAGAGGGCCAGGTAGCCTCTGGATTCATCCTTTCTAGTAAAGGTGAAATATCCGGTAAATGACCCTACAGTCTATCTCTGTATTAGAAATATGAAGTTCTCACATTTTCAGATTTAAAATTAGAGTATTTTTGCACTCATTTACATAATTGAAAATCGATACCTTGCACCCTTTTCAAGTACCTTCCATTTTCAGATCAATTCTGGACTAGGATGCCCAGCGAAATCGATCTCCGCCGTCTGATCTGGGCCCTCTCATCCCACGACTATCGCTCTTCGAAAGTGTCCGATGGATAACCAAAGCGCCCACGCGATAACTCAGGCTTCCGTGCAGCAGCAATCGCATCTCCACCATCGATCTGATCTGCAGATCGATGGTCCAAAATCCATCACCCAGATTCCCTCTGTTTGACTTTCAAAATCCCCTGATTCCATCTTGGCCATCCAAATTGATCCAGATCAATGGCGCAGTTTCACTGCGGGGGTATACCCCCAAGATTTTTCCTCCATACACCCGGACCCCCCGCAATCATCCCCGGCCGTCGATCTCAGCGCGAGTCGACGGCTCTGATGTAATCCTCCTTCCCCCATGATTTTTCGACTATTCTGAGATTAAATCCCGACCGTTGGATGATGCCATCCAACGACCCTGCTTCCTCCGCACATCCTCCGATGCAGATTGACCAATAAAAGCATGATTTTATAACGTTTGTTTGTATTTTGCAGGGTTTCGAAGGTTTTTCACTATAAACGAAGAAAATTCGAAAGAAGAGGGTGAGGAATCTCTTGCTTTTGATTTACCAAAGGAAATCAACCACAGGGTTTAAAATTTCATATTTATCAATGTTTCATGAACCATTGATGCATTAAAGACCCTGTACAACCCTGCGCAACAGCAAGAAAACACAGATTAAGCGCAGAAAAGGAGTATTAGCGCTGAAGACCAGGAAATTATCAGAGTAGAGGATTAATGGACTATTTACGAGGATTATGGCCCAAATGATCATTATAAACCTAATCCCCGGGTTAAAACAGAGTTCAAAACAAATCCAAAAGGTTTCATTGACAGGGAACCCTCCACCGCCACATATTGAGGCAAATTGATCCCTCATGCTACCACGGCGCCACCTGTGCCTCAAAATATTCAATCAGGAGCCGAATTTATTGATCAGGATCAGATATTTCACCTCAAACATAGCCGAAGAGTTATTTCTGCCAGGAACTTCAATGCAAAGAATATCTGCAGAGTTACTTCGACGCCACAAAGTGCCTCAAAGGTCAAAAAAACTCCTACCAAGCTTGAAATAATTATGTAAACCATTTAATATAGAGGATATGTATGTAAGTCTCCTCATTTGAGCCCCTCGAGGTCCAATGAGCCATTTAATTCTGTATTAATTGTAATTGAGATCTTTTTTCAGATCTCACCTCCTCATCCTTCTATATATACTACAACAGAAGATGAGTGAATGTTGGTTGGTTGTTGGTTGTTGGTTGATTACAAGTTGTAACACTGAAACTCTCTGAAATAAATATACAAGTTTGTTGAAGTTGAAAAACAAATTGAAGTCTTGGATGTCTTGATGATGTTGTTGCATGCTTTTTCCTGAGAAGGCTCTATCATTGGATCCATGAGCTTGGTTGTTGGTGAAGTATTCTGAACTGTTTAATGTTTTCTCCTATTTTCATTATGTTCCATAATTTCTTACTACAGTAGGTTGAAAGTTTTAGGCTAAGAAATGACTCTTGGAAGCACCTTAGACCTGTTCATCCTTCACTGTTTTATGTTTTCTTCTGCTGAAGTATTTTAGAGGCTTTAAAATTTCTCTTAAATCTTTATGCTTGTTTATTTCTATAATAGCTCAAATAGTTGGTTTCAGCATGATTTATGGTTTTCCCTGCTTGTCTTCCATCACTTGAAAGCTGTTATTGAAGTCTCCCTTTGAAGTACCGTTGTTTTAAGTTAATCAGAGAGGTCGATTTTGATCTTGCCCTTTCCCATTGCTTGAACAGTTGTTTTGAAGGTCTTTATAGTTGTAAGCATAGATGTTATTTAGGTGTTCCCTCTTCTATGACTGCAATTATCAGTGAATCTTTTATGTTGTCTAAGTCCTTTAAAATAAAATATTTAAGGAAATAGGGTGTTCCCCGAATCTTAGATTTCATTTTAAAAGTTGTCTTGAAGTCATTATTTGCTTAAAGAATGTTTGTGGAATTTATGGTTAGCCCTTTTTATCAAATATCTCTTTATTGATAAGTTATGTTCTCAAGTTTCCTTTGTTGAGAATTAAACTTCTCTTTCCAAATCATTAATTTCCATCTCATTCCAAAAACAAAGGATCCTGTGGCCAAGTTAGATTTGCCCTTTGATATCCCATATCTCTTGAAGAGTTTGTCATGACCTTATTTTGACTCCATTACCCAATGAACTAGATATTTCCTCTTTCTATCTATCTTTCTTATACCTTTCATGTTCTGCTGTATCAACTCAATCCAACCAAACAAACATCTGCACTTTATAACTAGTCTAAAATCCATACTCAAAGCACACAAGATAAACCTTTGCAAACAAATATTTGAGAGATCCCTCTCTGAGAACAGGAGGACTAGATCTTGGAACTCTAAAGATTGGTTCTGATGTTGCCTTGTCTTTTGATTTGCCAAACTGTCAAAACAAGGGACACCAACAGGGGGTCCTCTCCAGCTTTACCCTCAAACTTAGGACAATCTCCAGGTACCTTGGTTGGAACCGGAGGCCAATAAGGATTGTGAAGAATCAGATCATTGGTTAATTTAGAAACGTCCGGTAATTCCAAGGTAGCCAAAAACGACAACTGCGAATTGAAAGGCATGCTAGGCCCTTGATAAGGACCTGTACCTGTACTCCACACTGATTTAGCATATCCTTGCCCCCATGAGTTCTGTCTCGAGGGATTCTGACCATAGGGGGTATAGGGTGTATAACCAGTCTGATACGGTCGCTCGTAACCAGTGTACGAGGGTTGATAACCAGAGTATGGACCCTGATTATATGTCGGCCCCGTTTGAGCAGTATGCGGAGATGGCTGCTGAGTATAGGTATAGCCTAGTTGTTGAGGATAGTAATTAGAACCTTGGGGTGGGTTATAAGTCGGTCGAGATTGACCTTGAGGATAGTAACCGCCTTGGGGTTGAGCGGGCTGCTGATAGGTGGGACCCTACTGAGCCTGATAATTAGGGCGCACCGGTTGATTCGGTTGTGGCATCGAATAAATCAGTTGTTGAGCAGGGTTTGTGCAGGCTGGCCTGGTTGGACAGGTTGACCTGGCTGAACGGGCTGCCCTAGTTGAATAGGTTGACCCAGATAAACAGGTTGCACAGGTTGTACATGTTGACCTGGCTGATGTGGGATACCAGGCTGTGCCGGATGGGCCGGTTGGCCTGGTGGTGGAATGGGGCCAGGTTGTGCCTGATAACCGATTTGACCTGCAACAGGACCATAAGATGATCCTAGCTGTGCAACATTCAGACCAATAGGATACTGGGGTTGCATAGGTTGAGAAGGTTGGACTTGCCCCCCAGGACCATACAACGGCCTAGGTTGGTACCCCGGTTGACCTGTGGGTCCTTGAGGTTGCCCTGGTTGGACCACAGGGTGAGGCTGAATAGGTTGACCTAAAGGGTTGTAGGACTGTCCTTGCGGACTGTATAACAACCCCTGCTGGCCCAAAGGTTGGCCTTGTAAGGTTTGTCCTTGCGGGTCATAAAGATAACCAGACTGGCCCGAAGGTTGGCCCTGAAAGGGTTGTCCTTGCGGGTTATAAGGTTGCCCAGCCTGGCTAGACGAAAAATCTTGACCATGAAGATAAGCCTCTGGAGCGAGTAAATGTAAAGGGTTTCCCTGCTCATCGTATTGATATGGAAAAATGTAAACGGGTGTACCATCCTATGCATAATGCGAAGAATACGGACGGTTGGGATCTTGGGAGGATGGACTGACCTCGGGGTTCGATTGTTGTAGAGACAATCGATACTCTTCAGGAGAAATGTTCTTCGGCATAGCATATGCTATATAGACGTCTTCGGGAAGCGACACAGTCCTTACGGACTGAGTGGTAACAGCGGGTGTAGATGCGGCCACACAGACAGTGGGCCTGACAGGTACTGAAGTGACTTGAGGGGATGACGTGATGGGTGTCCTAGGAGACATCCCCAATGAAGGAATAACCGGCCTCATAGAAGGAGTTGATATCCCCATAGAGGCGACAATGGTCATAATTTGACTTAAAGATCTATACCCCGCTGGAAGCGAAGGACTGGGCGAAGACATGACAAACAACTCGGGGTTGTCTTCTGGGAAAAACTGGTAATCTTCACCAGATGTGGGGATTTCCTCACTAGGAGAATGGTTGGATGAGCCCATATCTGAGCCTGTCGCTAGATCTGCTAGAAGACGGCGAGGACTAGGAGGAATAACAACAGTTATAAGGGCGAACTCGATGTAAGAGGAGGGAAATATTCCCCTACTCCAAATCCAAACCAAGCGTTGGATACGGGCCAATTGAACTCAACTGGTCCTCCAAAGGGAAGCTCAAATAGAACCGGTCCCCCGTTGGGAAACTAGGAGACGCTGAGGTTCAGCAGAGGATTGAGAGACCTCTGATGAATCGTCTGTATACGGACTACTAGTAGACGAAACTGAGGGTTCTGCCATTGTGACAGAAACGCCAAAAGGAAGAGATCAAACACAACACACGGGCTAAAAAATCAAGGCACGCAATCAAACGACCAACAAGCAAATTCTAATAGGGTGTGTGATCATAGGTGATTTATTTTACCACATTGAAACTTAGAAACTTCACCGTTTCATGTTTTAAGAGTCGAGAAACGGATGAAAGGTGAATCTATCTCTTTTAGTTTTGAAACAAGCGTGAAAGGAAAAGCGCTTGATGATCCTTTCAAATTTAAAGAGTCAGAAAAGATCAAAATGACTACTCTGGTAATCTAGGCAAAGGGTGTACCAGATATCCGTGAACTGCAATATACACCTTGGTTTCAAAATGAAAGAGAAATCAACCAAGGACTTAATGTACGTGTAGGAAATCTCCCCGAATGTTGTGTCTAGTGTATCACGGGTATAAGGCGGCAGACTCGGCTTCCTACGGATAAAGGATAGAAACCTAGTGAGGTCTCCCTTTATATATGCGATGGTACGGGGAGCACAAGTCTGTACTAGTGCTGTCTAAAGCCAAGAGGCGAACGACAGCTACTAGGTTTAACGACGCCGGAACACGTCACTAGCCTAGACCTCTAAATATTTCGTTAATGTTTCAATGCTGCCTTAAGGTAAATTGAATAAATTTTAATGTTGATATTCAATTATGTTTCAATTTCTAGGCCCTAGTGAATGTTATGTCTCAAAATCTCCTAGATGCACACTACATGCCACAATGTATCATTTTGTTCGATGAATAGATAACTACAAGAAGGTTGAGAGCTTTTCACACAATAAAAAAATGATCACAAAACAACTGCTAGTGTCTCTAATGCACGCTAACGGAAACTAAAAGCTTTTATTTCAGAGTTGTATATCACTAATAACACAGAAAAGATTTAATTCACATTAACTAATCAAAAGCAAAAGAGATTTTTTGTATTTTCAATGTTTGAGAGCAAAGTGCACTAACCAAAATGAAAACTAATGAAAAGAAAAATTTGAGAAATGACATCAAAAGAGCAAAGACAACTAAGTTTCACTCAATGCCAAACACACAATTAGACCTCAAATTGATAAAGAAGTCCCTCAAATCAAAAGAAATCCCAAAGGCTCAAATGAACCATGTAATCTAGGCTCAAAATGAGACAAAGCGGAATTTGAATGAAGAAGAAGCCAATCACTCAAATAACGCAATAAAACAGTGGAAAATCACCAAAATAATGCAGAGAAGCAATAATGAAATTGACTGATCAAAAGAAGACCAAAAACTCCCATGGGAGGCTCGACACACTATAGCACCTAGATGCCCTAGGGCTAGAATGCAAAATCAATAGAAGAGGGAAAAAAACCAGAGGATGAAGGTCACATTTAGTCAAAAAAGGCTTCAGAACACTCAGGGAGTCGAAAAAGTGACACCAAAACCACAAACCAAGCTCAGAAAGCCCAAAAAGAAGCAAACCCTAGCACCTTATAGAATTGGCGCGACTGTCACGCTGCAACTAGCACCAGAACAGGATTGGCGTGGGTGATAAACTGGAAACATGTGCCAACTGGCGTGACTGTCAAGGAAAAAACCACGCCAGTCGAGTTTACTAATGGGAAAGATGAAAAATAGCAATCAAGAATCAGATCAGGGATGGTGAAGCTAAACAACAGTTTAACACTAAAAAAGGGCGAACCACAAGAGCTGATCAAGCAGGCAAAAACCAAAATCAACCGAAAAGACAAGACAAACTCCAATCAACGTGTCCCCAGTGGAGTCACCAATTTTTTGGAGAGGTAAATCTCCTCTGCGGACAGAGGCGATCCCTACTAGCCCAGATCGGGTCTAACAACAATCGAATCACGCTAAGACGCAAGTTCCTAATTGCAAAAGACCAAGATGCGATAAGAGGCATACCTCAAGTCCTACGCTTATATCGTTTGTGGAGGAGATGGCGCTTCTGTCCCTTGCTTTGGCAGATCAAAATTCTCCTGCTCGATGTGATCGAACACCTACACATACAAGAAGAAGCAACAAACAAACAAACGTAAAACGTAATGCCTGCAATTATGTATCAGTCAGAGAAGATACAACTCATAACATGAAACATGAACATCTAAGTGGAACCATAATCGAAGTCATTTATTATTAATAAGAACAAAGAAAGATACAACCTGAGCTCTGACGCTGGATCTTCCTTCGGCGGGTCAACAGAGGAGTACGTCTCGGTAAAGCTCGTCGGGAAAAGGACAAGTCTCTCTCTCTTCGACTGTCTAACGATAATCTCCTTACAATTGATTCAGCTCTATTCAGGCTAGCTTGCAAAGGGAAAATGACAAGCTTATATAGATGGTGGAAGGGGAGTTAGGATCCCTACAATGGTGGGATTGGCCCTATCCTCAAGGAAGCTTCCATGATAGGTGGAAAACCACTTCCCCTACATGGAGATCCAGAGCCAAACCTCCCAACTCAATTTAGAGACCAGTTCAGGAGTTGGTTGGAATCAAACTTCTGCCATTTATTTTAAAAAAACACTCCTTATTAAGCCTGGCGCAGGTGATACACTGGGATAGAGCGCCAGTTGGCGTGCCCTTTTTGTTGGATTTCCCCCATTGGCACGAGAGCTGAACTGGCTAGTCACACCAATGCTAAAAAGGATATTTTTAGGGCTTTTCACAGGAAATTTTCTTCAGGGGAATGATTGTCCTTGTCAAGGGGGATGCCATGAAAGTGGTTTCAGGTCATGTCACTTCTCACAGTTCATAGAATAAGCCCTCTAATGTGCGGGACATGGAATTGCAGGGACGGTGACAAATTACTATGTAATAATATCACATGGTTAAAACCCTTGAAGAGGGTTAGTCCACGGCTTGAGCCAATGCGGCCATTTCAGGCAATTTATTAATATAAAAATAAAAGTTACATATGTTTCTCTCATAAACGGTTACTAGACAAGTGACCCCCCATGCTATTTAAATAGAGATCATGGACCAATCAGGTGTTAAGCCACTGATCAAGTGTCGTTAATACCGAGGAGAGAGTGAACCATCGGATCACTACAAATCGTGACCGTCAGATTATAAGTTACAAATGTACATAGTAAATAAACACACTTTACCTAACTCTACACTAGACCAAGTTATACTTAACTATTTCCTATGTGTTAGAATATCCTAACATCCCCCCTTAAGAACAACTTGGGATAGGATTGAAGGATTTACAAAGGTGACACAAAAGGAGCCTATTTCCTATGTGTCGAAATATCCTAGCATCCCCCCTTAAGAACAAAGTGGGATAGGATTGAAGGATTTACAAAGGTGACACAATAGGAGAAGGAAGGAGGCATTACAACTTATCCCCCCCTTAATGATAATTTTCATTAACTCCAAGCATGGATCAAAGTTTGGTAAAATTCGCTTCTCTAAGAGCCTTTGTAAAGATATCGACTACTTGATCTATGGTTGGACAATACTCCACTTCAAGAACATGATCATGAATGAGCTTTCTAATGAAGTGTATGTGGAGCTCAATGTGTTTCATATGCTGATGCTGAACTGGATCTTTACATAGCTGAATGGCACTCTGATTATCACACCAAAGTGTAGTTGGATGTTGTTGATGAAGAGCAAATTCATACAGGATCTGACGAAGCCACGTGGCGTCCTTGCTGGCTTCAACTGCACCATGATACTCTGCTTCTACTGAAGAAAGAGAGATGGCACTTTGTTTCTTAAAATACCATGTCATAGGTCCTAAACCAAGAGTGAATACATAGCCTGCAGTAGAATTTTTATCATTAGGGTCACCAACCCAATATGAATCAGTGAAACCAATCAACAATGGAGAGGCTCCTGTACTGTAATGAATCCTAAACTGAACTGTACCTCGAATATATCGAAGTATTCTTTTAGCTACTTTCCAGTGAATTTCATGAGGTTGGTGCATAAACTGACTCCAATAAGACTAACGACAGAGGAAAGGTTAGGACGGGTATGGATTAGATACATAAGTTTACCAACAGGTTGACGGTATGAGGTAGCATGAACTTCTAAGGTAGTACAAGTGATTGAAAGCTTGAATCCAGACTGAAAGGGAGAAGGGGCTGGCTTATAGTCTTCCATGTGAAGTTGGTGTAGAAGATCACATGCATACTTGGAATGAGAGAGGGTAATACCTTCTTTGGATTGCAAGACTTGAAGACCAAGGAAAAAATGCAAGTGTCCTATGTCTTTCATTTCAAACTTATTTTTGAGGCTAGAATTCACATGGTTTATATGGTTAGGATCACTACCAGTAAGGATACGATCATCAACATAAAGAACAAGGATGGTGAAGGACTTGCCTACTTTCTTGGTGTAGACAGTGTTGTTATAATAACTCCTAGAAAAGCCATTATCTAATATAAATCTATCCATTTTGGCATACCAAGCCCGAGGATATTGCTTCAGACCATAGAGAGACTTCATAAGGTGACAAACAATGCTAGAGTCATTTTGGATAAAGCCAGGGGCTTGTTCCATGTAGATTTCTTCATGCAAATCTCCATGTAAGAAGGTGGATTTATGTTGTGTAACCAACTCCAAAAATAGAAGAAAAGGGATATCAACGCCTTAGAAATAAGCCACTTCGAGGGGGAAACCTCCAATACATTACACAAATGAACAATTCTTGGATGATACAATTTACAAAACCTCCTTTCTATATATAGGAGTCCATGGGGCCATAATTTAATCCTAGTGGGGCCACAATGTAATCCTAGCCGACCTAACAATAATAATTTAAGGGCAAAATAATAACAATATGGGGGTTACAAGGGCATAATAATAACAATAAGGGGGTTACACTAGCAACAATAAGGGACTATACTAGTAATATAGGGACCTAAAATGCCCCTCTCCTTCAAAAAAGTGTTGTCCTCAACGTTTGAGTAGCTCTGGGTGCTTCTGTATAAAATTCTCATCCTTCCATGTAGAATCTTCAGTGGGTAAGTTCTTCCACTTGATGAGATACTCTGAAATTGATTGATTCCATAGCTATCGAGTTCTTGTTTCCATGACCGCTTCAGGTTCCAATATGATTTTTCCTTCCTCATCAAGTTCTGGTAATATTGTTTGAACTAGAAGATTTTCACCTATAACCTTCCTTAAGCATGAAACATGGAAAATTGGATGCACTCACGAAGAAGAAGGAAGCTTCAATTTGTATGCCATAGTACCAATATTTTGCAACACCTTGTAAGGACCATAGTACTTTGGCGATAATTTATTATCCTTCCTAGCTTGCTTAAGGGACATTCGTTTGTATGGTTGTAGCCGTAAAAATACCCAATCTCCTACATCAAAAATTCTCTCACTGCGATGTTGATATGCCTGTTGTTTCATTTGATTTTGTGCCAAATTAGGTTATCCTTTAAGAGTTGGAGAAATTCTTGTTGATGCTCGATGTGATCTTCCACTGCTTGAACCTTCGAATTTTCTCTTAAATATGATGTGATGGATGGTGGATGATATCCATAAAGTGCCATAAATGGGGTCATTTTTGTTGTAGTATGGAAGGAAGTGTTATACCACCATTCAGAGAGAGGTAACCACTTGACCCATTGTGTTTGTTTATCAGATACAAAACAACGAAGATATCCTTCCAAACATTTATTTACTATCTCAGTTTGACCATCAGATTGAGGATGATAAGATGAGCTATGAGCTAATTGAGTACCCAAACAAGAAAATAACTCCATCCAAAAATTTCCAGTAAAAATGGGATCTCCGTCACTCACAATAACCTTTCGGCTTCCATGTAGCTTTTGAATTGTGTCCATAAATGTAGTAGCAACTGTACTTGCTTTAAATGGATGAGATAATGCACAAAAGTGTGCATACTTGGTAAGTCTATCAACTACCACCATGATGACACTCTTTCCTTCGGACTTAGGTAAACCCGTGATAAAATCCATTGAAATCTCCTCCCAACGTTGACTTGGAATGGATAAAGGTTGTAGAAGTCCCGGGGTCTTAATTGTCTCAACTTTATTCTGCTGGCAAACCAAACATTCTGCCACAAACTTTTGAATATCAGATTTAAGGCCATCCCAAAAAATTATTTCTTCACCCTGTGGTAAGTTTTTAAAAATCCTGAGTGTCCTCCTAAAGGAGAAGTGTGCAATTCCAAAATAATCTTTTGTTTTACTTGGGAATTCTTACAGAGATATAAGCGATCTTTGTACCATAAGGAATCATTTTTCCAACTAAATGTATCAGATGTACTAGGATCTTGCTGCAACTTTTGAATGAGTGTCCATACATCTTTTTCCTTCTTCCATTCATCTCTTGCTTCCTTTATCCAATCTGGTTGGATAATAGAAATGGCACAAAGCAATGCTTCCACCTCTTCATTCTTTCTTGAGAGTGCATCCGCAACAACATTAAGCTTTCCTTTTTTGTAGATTATTTCAAAGTCATAACCCAAAATCTTTGTGACCCATTTTTGTTGCTCTTCTGACGATATTCTTTGTTCCAAAAAGTGTTTAAGACTATCATGATCAGTTTTTACCTTGAAGTGTCTTCCCATTAGGTAAGTTCGCCATTTCTTTAGTGCATGCAGTATTGCTAACATTTCCTTCTCATAAATAGGTTTTGTAAATACTTTCCTTTGATTGGACGACTTTCAAAAGCAATGGGTCTTCCTTCCTACATTAAAACAGCACCAATTCCATTTCCTGAGGCATCACATTCCACAATAAAGTTTTTTGTGAAGTCTGGCGTAGCTAAGACCGGTGCTAGGCACATTGCCTCTTTAAGATGTTCAAAGGCCTTAGTTGCTTCAGGAGTCCATGAAAATGCATCTTTCTTCAATAATGTTGTTAGAGGTGCTGCTATTCTCCCATAATTCTTAACAAACTTGCGATAATACCCTGTTAACCCGAGAAATCCTCGCAACCGCTTTATGGTTGTGGGGACTTTCCATTCCTTAATGGCTTTAATTTTGTTAGGGTCTACTTTAACACCCTCGTGAGATACAATATGACCCAGATATTCCACCTCTTGTACTCCAAAGAAACATTTGGATTTTTTTGCATATAATTGTTTCTCCCGCAATAGTTTGAGCACCCTGTCAACATGTTCAACATGATCCTTCCAGGACCTGCTGTAGATTAGTATATCATCAAAAAATACTAGCACAAATTTTCTAAGGAAGGGTTTGAAAATGGAATTCATCAACCCTTGAAATGTAGAAGGTGCATTGGTAGGGCCAAAAGGCATGACCAAAAATTCATAATGACCCTCATGAGTTCGAAATGTTGTTTTTGGAATATCTTCAGTCTTCATTCTAATTTGATGATATCCCGAATGAAGATCCAACTTGGTAAAATAAATTGCTCCATGTAATTCATCCAATAATTCATCAATCACAGGAATGGGAAATTTATCTTTAATGGTGAGCTTATTGAGCTCCCTATAATCCGGACACATTCGCCATGATCCATCCTTCTTGTGTACCAATACTACAGGAGCAGAGAAAGAACTTTGACTAGGTTGAATTATACCGCCTCTAACATTTCTGCAATCATACGTTCAATTTCGCTCTTTTGGAAGTAAGGATATCTATAAGGCCTGATGTTTGGAGGAACACTTCCTGGAATCAAATGAATAGCATGATCATGATCACGAATAGGTGGGAGTCCTTTGGGAGTTTCAAACACGTTGGAATGATTGTCCAAGACTTGTTGGAGATCTGCCGAAATAGATGATTTTGATGTCGGAACGTCTAGTGAGCATAATTGTGCAATTACGCCTCGTTGTTCTTTCTTTAGAAGCTTTGTCATGACATTAGAGCTTATTATCCTTCCTGGCTTCCCTGCAATACCTCGTAATTCAACTTCCTTTCCTTCTGAAAAACATTTCAAGAAAAGTTCTTGAAAATTAAAAGCTACCGTCCCCAAAGATTGTAACCATTGTACTCCTAGTACAACATCAACACCTCCCATAGGAATGGAAAGTATTGGACTAGTCAATACATATTCCCCCATGGTTAGCTTGATATTATGGCATTTTCTAGAGCAATTTATAGTTCCTCCATTTGCAACCATCACTTTACATTCTGGTGATGGGTATAGGAAACAATTTAATTCTTTGGCTACCTTACAATGAATAAAATTATGGGTGCTACCTGAATCAATCAACACTATTACATTTTTCTTCTTGATATGTACTTCTATTTTGAGAGTTTGAGGAGTGGTAATGCCTGCCAGTGCATGACACGATATGGTCGGATTCATTTCTTCCTCTTCTAGGGCTGGTTCCTGGTGTATATCCTCTTCTTGTTCATTTTATTCTTCCTCTTCACAATCTATGTAAAATAATTTCTTCTCATCACACTTATGACCTTTAGTGTATTTTCTATCACAACTGTAACAAAGCCCTTTTTCTCTTTTTTCTTCCAATTTTTGTGGTGTCAACCTTGTAGGTTGTGGAAATTTAGGTGTAGCAACACTTCCTTCTTTATAGAAGTGAGTGGTAGGCTTCCTTGTCTCCATAATTTTACATTCAATTTTTCTTACCAACCTGAATGCCTTCTCCAATGAATTAGGTTCCAAAACGTGAACTTCATGTTGGATGTTATCCTTTAAAGTACCTATGAAGAGATCAATCCTATGTTCCTCTGGAATATCGGTTACCCTTATATTCAATTTTTGGAAGTCCTCAATGTGCTCCCCCATTAAACCCTTTTGTTTGAGATTTATCAATTGGCTAAAGAAGGTGTTTCTCTTTGTATCCTCATAATGTGCTATCATTTCCTCTGTAAAAATTGCCCAAGTGACAATTTTTTTACGGGAGCAAAGCCATCGATACCATACAAATGTATTTTGTTCTAAATGTAAAGTTGCAATGCGTACCTTTTGTGTGTTTTGCACGTTGTGGAGATCAAAATATTGCTCCATCTGTAGTATCCATGTTACAGGATCCTTTCCATCAAACTTCCTCATATCCATTTTTGGAATATGGTGGTTCTTCCCGCTAACATTAGAGTTTATGAAATCACGATTAACATTTATTTTGTTCTCATCATGAGTTTCTTCTACTATCTTTTCACCATTAGGAAACATTTCTTGTATCAACTTTGTCAAACCTTCCATGTCTGCTTTTAGATCATTCTTCATGTTTTCCATGTTGTCGTTCATGTCATCCATCTTAGCTTCCATGCCAGCTTCCATGCCATCCATCTTAACTTCCACGCCTTTCTTCAAACCGTCCATCTTTGCTTCCATGCCTTTCTTCAAAACTTCCATTTCATTTTTTTTTTCTCTTTGCAAGAGTGAAATTTTGTGCACTTGCTCCTGTAATTTTGATAGATCATGTTGCAATTCTTTATCTTCATGAGTCATATTAGAGCCTTCTGAAGGCTTAATGGGTGTTGAATTATTTTTACGGGGCATATTTTAGAACCCAATACTGATATATATTCTACAATATGCCCTTGGAATCAATTCAAATTGATTCTTCAAACAAGACTTATGCAATTCAAAAAAAAAAATACACACCTTTTTCTTGCTTTTGAGGAGCTCGATATTGAAATTGGATTATATTTGTGATTGCAGCACTTCAATATTTTAATTTCAGCCCTCTAAATTCTCTTTTGAATGCCACAAGTCTGACCTGATTTGGATTCTCCAAGGAAAATTTGTGTCCAATCTCCCAAAATGACCTAATTATGGATCGGTTCAAGAGAGTGAACTTGTAAGACTTGACACGTGTCAACGTTTTTTTCCTTCGGCTCTGAAATTGATAGCCAAGAAACTACCATTCGTGTACTTGCAACCAATTTTTATGGCACTCCAATCCAATTCTCGTAGAGAGTTATGAATATTTTCCCAATGATCACCTCTTTGAGATGAAATTCGAGAGCCTCAAAAATACCTAACTTCCACAGATGATATCTCCGAAAATATTCCGAACCAAGCTCTGAAATTTTTAGACAATCTGCCTCAGGATTTCAGCTTCGCACCCTAAAAATTTCAGCTTCTGAAACTTCGTAGAAAAAAATTTATAGCGAAAATGCCACGATGACCTGTTTGGAGCAGCGAAACCCTAGAATCCCAAGCTCCGATACCAAATGTTGTGTAACCAGCTCCAAAAATAGAAGAAAAGAGATATGAACGCCTTAGAAATAAGACACTTCGAGGGGGCAACCTCCAATACATTACATAAATGAACAATTCTTGGATGATACAATTTACAAAACCTCCTTTCTCTATATAGGAGTCCATGGGGCCATAATGTAATCCTAGTGGGGCCACAATGTAATCCTAGCCGACCTAACAATAATAATTTAAGGGCACAATAATAACAATATGGGGGTTACAAGGGTACAATAATAACAATAAGGGGGTTACACTAACAACAATAAGGGACTATATTATTAATATAGGGACCTAACAATTTAACATCCATTTGATGGAATTCCCATTTAAAAGAGGCAGCAAGGGAAAGAACAAGGCAGATAGAATTCATTTTGGAAACAGGGGAGAAGGTTTCATTATAGTGAATTCCTTCAACTTGTGAAAATACTTTAGCAAAAAGATGAGATTTATGTCTATCCACTTTTCCATCTCGTCCAAACTTTGTTTTGTAAACCCATCTGCATCTGACAAGTTTTCTTCCTTTTGGAAGAGGAACAAGATCCCAAGTATCATTTGCCAATAAGGAACAATATTCTTCATTCATAGCTTCATCCAAATCTGGATGATTGGAAGCTTCTTCAAAGGTGTCTAGATCATTATTTTCTAGAACTTGAGCCAATAAGGAAGAGGCTCTTTCGAACTGAGAACGTGTGCGTCGTCGATCTGCAGGGTCACCTGCAAGAGAACCTGTTGCATCCTGAGTAGAGTAGACCCATCTTGGAAGCTGTGGAGTGGAAGGAATATCTTCAAGAGGTGGAGGAGGATTGTCATCCTTGTTGTAATCATCTAAACTAGAAGGAATTATATCAAAAATAGAAGAGATATAGAGAGGTGACACATATGCCAAATCAGACTCGCAGGGCAAAGGTGGTACACCCGCCGAACTAGGCTCGCGCAGGCCGATATATTTTCATCAAATTTTACATCTCTTCTAAGGATTATATTTTTGGATTTTGGTTGAAGAAGTATATATCCTTGACATCTTTGGGATATCCAAAAAAATGCATTTTTCACTCTTAGGTTCTAAGGCTTTATGTTTCACATCTGGAATATGGGCCCAAGCATCACTTCCAAAAACACGAAAGTGACTTACATCTGGTTTGATGGAGCTCCAAGATTCTTCTAGAGTTATATTCTTCAAACCATTAGTAGGAGTGTGATTTACTATGTAATTTTCACAGTTAATTGCTTCTACCCAAAAATTAAGACTAAGTCCTTTAGATTGAAACATACAATTAGCCATTTATTTTAAGGTGTGATTCTTCCTTTCAGATACACCATAAGCATGAGATGCATCTATTATTCACAATGAAGATATGAATATAAGCATGAGATGCGTCTATTATTCATAATGATACATATTTTTAGTACATTGCAGTGATCGTTGGATTCCATATTCCAGGGTCTCTTGGACTCCCATGATTTTTCACCTTCTACACTAACCCTAGGAGGATTAGGTGTCCAATAATTCACATAGAAAAAGGTTAAGAATACATGTTTCCAACTTTCCACTAGTTAATAAGAGAAGTTCTTTTCACAACCACTTTTATACAAATTCCAAGGTTGATCCCCTTAAGTTCAAGGCCCTTTGGATTAGAA
The DNA here is from genome assembly GCA_034641835.2 of Pinus albicaulis. NCBI lineage: Eukaryota > Viridiplantae > Streptophyta > Pinopsida > Pinales > Pinaceae > Pinus > Pinus albicaulis. Next base: position 1,298,689,944 of record CM076581.1, on the reverse strand, counting down.
TATAATATTATTATTCTATCTCATGAATTTTTCTTTAGTCCCTATCTCACCACTTAGCCTCTTCTCATTACCCTATTGCAGAGTCATAAACTCTTTTACTCTTTTCATCCCTCGATCATGCACCTGATGGTGTATGTTTTATTAATAATATGTTGTACATTGTTTAACCCAATGTTTTGACCCTTGAACATGTGATACAAATCACCAAACTATATAATAATTATGTACAATTCCATTTCAAAATGGCCATCATATCCTTCTTGTAGGCCAAATAATTCGTCTATAGGGCATGTGTGATGACATGCAGAATTTCCCATGACTAACAAAAGGGAATAATAGCCTTAATTTTGGCCTTTTAATAAAGTACATAACCAATTGTATTTCCAATCTTTAAATTGGTTACCATAATGTTTGCACTATACCATATTTTAGGTCATGTGATAGATCCACACTGCACCAAAATTATAATGGTGAAAATATTTTTAGCTAAGGATAAGAACACATTGCTCAATGTGTATGTGAGATATATTAGTGTCACACACATGGCTATTGAGCCTAAAATGACAATGTTATGACCATATTACAATCTCTTGTGAGTCAAAACATGAAATGGTGACCATAACTCACTCATAGAATAGATACCTTTATGCATTGATTATTTGGTTGTATAGGAAATCACACATGGACCATGATCCCTATATGAAATTACCATGCCTTAAACCCAAAATTTTAACATTAAATGATGGGTTAAGATCTAAGGATAATCTATAATGTTATGAATATTAAAATATCTACCACATCCCACTTGTAAGCCAAATTATCCTTTTATGGAGCATTTGTGATGACCTTGAACCCTATGCCTATTCCATCAAAACCAAAGGAAAATGTTACAATTTTAGATTCTTACACTTTACCCTATACCATAGATATACCATAGATTCATCTGTGTGAACTACACATGACGCACTAAAATTTGAAGTGGATTTCATAGAATATCCTAAAGACTTATACTAAAATATTGTGTATTTGTTGTACAACAAATTTCATGCTTGGCCCATGAGAACTAATGACGAATGTTATAGAATAACACACTAGATATGGCATTGGACCATGGGATGGTTCCAATGAGCCATTATTTAGGCATACAAACTATAAATGATGACCATATTCCACTTAAGAGATTTATATCCATTATTAAAGGCATTTGTGATGCTTTAGTGCCCCATATATTATTAGTGAACCTCAAAGGAAAATGTTATGTTCTAGTACCCTAAAGTTTTATCATGCACCATGGAATAAGCCTTGAGGACCATGCCTGGCATGAATATGTTATAATTTCCTCCTGTATCTCATATTCAAAAAAAATATTCTTTAGGCATTGGTAGTAGGGAATCACTCATAATCCATGAGCCTTATATGCAATTATAAGCCTTTAACCCGTAACCTTTGAAATAAAACCATGATATACTATTATGAAACACATATGATATTTAAAATCATGAATGCTCCACCATATCCTATTTAATAGAAAACTATTACCAATGCATGGCCTGAGGCCATACACATTTCCTATCCATTGTAGAAGAATTCATTACATTCCAAGACTCTTCCTTTTGACCATGATAATAGATTTGGCATCAATAATCATAAAATTTAAAATTCGATATATTGTGCTCATAAGACATAGTTCCTTATAGTGTAGGCAGGAGATTGGATAGAGCTCATGGATTGAAGAAAAATGTTATCAACAGGCGATAGGGTTTATGTATTTGGGCTACCAGATACCTCGGTCACCTCACACAGGTTCTTGGAGGCCTAGAGGGGCTACTATGGACTGGTGGCCTCTGGCCTTAAACAATGGAAGAGTTGTTATGGAGGACGCTCACGGGAGTATAACTAGTGTTGGGGCCTAGGATTCCCGGAACCCTCATACGCGGACCACAACCTTCCCATATTCATTTACTGCCACGAGTATGGCACAAATCACATGTCTCTTAAACCCAACATTGTTTTAATCTGCAATTTTGGTGCCGAAAAATTGGAACCCTTGTCTTGGAAGGAATGGGTAGTGCAGAGAAAATATTTTCACCTTGAAGAGATTAAACAGGGGTGCATGACGAGGACTGGAATCCCAACGAGTACCCCATACATATTAAAATGGAATTTTGTCTCTCCTATATTAGGATTTGAGGCTTGGATCCACAAACGTATCCTTCAACAGGATGAAACAGCGAGGGGGACTGGCCATACCCATGTTCTACTCGAATATGTGACTTGGCCCGCACTGGGCTATATACCTCAGTGACCACTTAACTTCCACTACCTCAAGACAAAAACATAAATCCTCATACATGGAAGCATCGGACCATCTTTGATGTTTGGAATCATCACAACCATCATCCCAAAACAAACACAAAATTATTGGGGTAGCCAGAACAAGGATAGACAGGAGACATAAAAAGTAATCAGTCATTACACATAAGGTAACCTCAACCTATTTTCAAATTTTTATTAGACCCCCTGTGGGGAAGAATATATTATTATGGGTATATGATATAGATAGGGTGATAAATCTGAAACACAATATTAGGCATACATTGGGATATTCCTTACACATGTAATCACTGATAAGTGGATTCAGAACTTTACATGATTCCTAGACAATCAAGGAATACTTCATAAGCCCAGGATCAACCATTACCCTCAACCTGTGGCTGAGAGGAGAAGAAATAGAACAGGAAGAATCAAATGGCCATGTGAATGCAAAGGGGTGCAACACCTCAAAATAGGAACCCCTTGGATGCCCCTCATATAGGAACATATTATAGGGGAAAAATAAAGCAGATGCACCTACAGGACCAACATACATCAAGCCTAGCCCTTACATAGTAGAGCAATTGAACGACATACCAGAACTAAACATATAAATTCCAGAGATTGATCATCATCACACCACATACGAATCACAAGCTATCATATGAAGAGTTAACTTCTTTTGGCCTAAACCAATGGAGCTCTTTCATTGGATTTTCACAAACTGGACTATGGACTCCGAAATTCATCTCTACTCCAAAGGATTTTTCATTGTCAAATTTTCAACCTCGAAAGCTAAAGACATTATACTCCGGGAGGGACCGTGGTTCTAGGGATCTATCGGACTCTTCATTACACCATGGTTTCTGGACTTTGGTACAAACACTATGAATATATCTAGAATGTCGGTTTGGGTCTGGCTGCACAACCTTCCCCTTCATTTCTAGAATGAATGTGTACTAGAAGCTATTGAGAACATCATTAGGAAATACATAAAAATAGATACACAATTTTTGGAGGACAGAATATACACTTTTTCTCGTATTTGTGTGTAAGTGGATCTGAGAAAAGTATTATCTGAAAGTATTGTTGGTACACAAACAAAAAAATTGGGCGCAACATCTAGATTATAAAAACACGACGTTCAAATGAATAATTTGCAGGCAGGTTAGACACCTACAAAACACATGTCCTAATGCAAAAAGAGATAACCGAAAAAAGAAGAAGGCAGGGAAAGCAACCAAAGGGTGGAAATTTCCCCATGTGGACCAAAGGAGGAGGCAGAAGAAGAAGCGATAGATCCCACCACCAATAAGAACAAGCAGACAACAACTGAACTGGATGCTCAAGGAAATGAAATGCAAGATCCGTTTGAGCTAATATCCCTGGATCAACTGGTAAATGAACCAGTGGCATAGGACAATGGAGGTAATAAAATGCATCATTCATCAGATACCTTAGACTCATACAAGGACAATGGAGCACCTATAGAAGATAATCAGCTTACCATTTTCTCCTTCACGCCATCACAGGGTGAATGGCGAAAGGTTGAGAAGAAGAAAGGGAGAAAAACTTAATTTTCTCCCCTTTTGTATTTTTAGCTTATATTGTATGAACATTGAACACTAGTCTTGATTGATTGTTGGTTAAAATATCAGCTGATGCAACATGTAATTTTATATTCATTAATAAAATTACGATTTTTTCTTGGGAAAAAAAAAGACATAGTTTCACTAAGTAGGGAATATTTGGTGGGCTTCATCCATTTTCATTGCTCTTAATCCTATAGAAAAATGATATAGCCTCAAATATTGGATCCATGCCATAAAACATGGATTATGCCTACAAATCCATACATGATGCATTAAATATTTAAGTTGTGATGATATCTACATAAAATGATGAATATTTCTTGTATATAACTTATGTGGTGGCCTTAGGCTCCACGCATGGTCCATTGGCCTCATAGAAAAATGTTATAACTTAAGAAGAGGGTCTTCATTGTGGGAGCAATACTATACCACATGCTTTCATATTGGAGGATATATATTGACGAAAAAATGACATTATATATTGAACATATAATAGGAGGTAAAGGGTTTTTATATTGATAGGTATAAAAAATGGAGCTCAAAGTTAATGAAAAAATATAAAGTGGTATAAAAAATGTTAATGAGAAAAATGATACCTACAATATCTAGTGAAAGTAGGGGTTTTCTAAATGGGATGGATTATTTAGTTTGAATTGGTAGGGGTTAAATAATGTGATTTTTATAGGTATTTTCCAATATGTAGGACTCAAATTAAGGGTATTTATTAATGTGCCACAAACGCACGTGTTATGTCAGAGGTTTATTGAGTGAATCCCCCATGGACTTAAGGCCCTAGAATTTGGCCTTGTACTCTATCCTAGGTCTTAATACTCACACATGGTTTGATAAATGTCAAAATGATTATAGGGAAAATATTTTTTGTATAGATTTTGTGTTGGCATTATGCCCCATTCATGTTCATACACTCCATAGAAAAATTCTATTACCTAAGACTTTGTATTTTGACCCTAAATCATGGATTTTCCCTTAAGAAAAATCCATGGTGTTATAATATTATAAATGGCCATGATATATTCATAGTTAAGGTTTTCCTTATCCAAGACTTGCGTTGATTTAGAATGGATTGATATATAATTTTTCAACTATCTTGATACTTTTTGGGTAGAAAAATTGAAGGAATTGACTTGCAAGGCCCATTTTATCAATAGGTCCCAGTTTGGAAAATTGAGGTTTGAAACCTTCTAGAGCAATTTTGAGGCATCATATCATAATTTTTTAGGGCTAAAACTTTATGAAAGTATCTTCCAACCACTTAACATTATTCTACACACCAATACCTTTAAAGTTGTGCAAAAATCACCTTGATTGGAGCTTGTATGTAGAATTTATGACTCATTCAAGTTGACCTAACTTGTTAACCACCATGGTATGATTGGATTCCATGTCAAGCCCCGTTACTTACACATGTGGGACTAGCCACATCTGTACTTTCAATATAACATTTGAAGGTCTAAAAACGTATCACCTTAGAGAGTTAAGGATGGAAAAACTCCATCCCTAGATGTATATCTAGCTATGTTAAATATTGTGAAGCTAGGAAGAGAATAGGTTCCATTCTTTAGCATTGCCTTGTCTCATAGTTCAATAGAGCATCGAGGAGTGGATTCGAGAGATTCAAAAATGATGAAGTAGATTTTGTAGCATCCATTTATGCTACAATGCCATAGGAAACTCCATAGTGAATTCCCATTTCTTTATATTTGCATATCATAATTAAATAAGAGAGAACAAAGCATAGGCCTCACTAGGCTAGTTGATTTTTATTTAATTTTGGGTCTTCGAAGATACATTTGTGTTCATTTTATGGATGTTGTGTTCATTTTCCTCGTTATTTCATCTTGATTTCAGGTATCTTATATATTCAAGAACTAAGGTACTAACAATTAATCTCAACGACTAAGGAAATAGTTTGCATGATCTAATATTTCCATAAATATTACAAGATCTATTGTGATGAACTATTATAGTGAAATATCCACAATAGTTTACTTATCATATTGGTATCAAATTAGTTCTCCTTTGACTATTTGTGGAAAGTTACAAAATTTAGGACTTGGCCTAAGAAGGAAGTCATAAAGCCTAGCCATGGTGGATGAGTCTATTCATAGTAACCCTCAAGATGCAATGGAAGAGAGATATTTGAGGCTAGAAGAGCAAGTTGTTGATATCTCTCACAACATGGTTCTCATCATGGTGCCTCTAGTGAATAATTTTAGGCCTTTTGAGGAGGATGGTGGTTGTAACTTATAAATTGGATTAGATGAGAAATTAGTAGACAATGAAAACCTAGAAAAAGAGTAAAAACAAGTGCTAAGAAAGAGAAACCAAGTTCCAATGTCGTCACTCCTTCACAATATCCATTCAAAATGGACAAAAATGTGGGCATCAAGTACTATCAACTTATAGATTGATGATTAGATGTTAAATTTCTAGTTACAATAGGTAAATATATTATGTTGTTCATAATATAAATAGAGTGCAAAAAAACAAAATATCATTTGTCCAACTAAAAATAGAGGTCCATGCACTAACCTAATAGAAAAGTAGCATGAAAACACTAGGTTAGAGGGTGATCCACTATAGGAAGACTTTACAACTTTCCTTAAGACTAAGACCCAGTTTTCAAGATGAAGCGGTAAATTATTTTTAGGGTTTATATAAGGCAAGGGAGGATTTTCATGTGGAGGAACAACTATGGGCCGTGGAGGACTACCCACCTATGTTTTTGGAGGAGGATAATAATGGTCTGAGAAGTGTGGTTAGTGTAGCTAAAGTTGAAGGGGTGATTAATTCATTTGCATGTGACAAAAGCCCGGGTCTAGACAGGAGCGACACAGAACCATAGATGTGACTGCGATGCATGGTTGATGATCACCCCTCTGTGCCATTATAAAATCCATTGGTTCGAGGGACCATTGGATCCATTGACCAGGGAAAAGTGAAAGTGTGTAACCACCGTTTCTCGCGTGCAATTTCTGCAGTTTCAAGATTGTAAACGCTCCGAAAAGAGGATGGGCATGTAGAAGGTCAAGAGACTCACAATCAAATCGAGGAATTGTAAGATTTGTAGATATATGTAAGTGCGCAGCGCGATGATGGAACAAGATATCCCGCTTATTCATTGTTCAGTCAGTGTAAATGGCGGCCCGGCAGCCTGTGAGGAATTTCCTTCGTCTCCTTGGGGAGGAAATCCTCATTAGAACAATCGCTGAAACTTTAAAGAGACGCCTTGCACAAGAGGGAGTAAACTTGCAATATCCTGATCCTCGTGAAGTAGTTAGCAAGTATGGGGACGTATTCTTTCAGGGCTGGTCTACTTCCTTGTATCAACGAATCCAAACTATCATTCAACAGGAAGGGCGATTGACGCTCATGGAACTTCATGTAGCCCTTAAAAATCGTCTGGAAATTATCTCTGACAGAAGAGATAAAGCATTAGAATTCCTATTAAATTTTGTATCAGAAAATCCCCAAGACTATCTAGCACTTGTGTATGAACTCTGGCCGTCCATTTACACTGAGCTCACGGGAAAGAACATCGTGTAAATTTCTATTGTTTAATAGGCTGAATTGAATTGAGTTATATTTTTCCCTTTCTTTCTTTCTTCTTTTTTTTTCTTTCTTTCTTTCTTCTTCTTTTTTTTTGTTTGTTGTTGTTCAAGTCAAGTCTTGGTATGTAACTGAGTGTTAAGAATTATAAAAAAATAATCTGTTACTACTACTTCTTATGGAAATAGTCATAAATAAATAACTTAATTCAATTCAATCTCATAAAAATATATCTAATATAATGTACTGTTGAAAACCCCTCAATAATTAAGTAATTAGTCATTACTCAATAATTTTTATTTTTATTTGAATCATTATAACTGCGCTAAAAGTATTAAATGTATATAAATTATTTTCAATTTAATTTTCAACCAAAAAAATTATGACTTGAATAACTCTCAGATATATATATATAATCTTACTCTAAATTAAAGCACAAAACTTGTGAGATTCTCTCCACCACATCCAAAAAACTTTTTCAATTTAAAAAAAAATTATTCATTATCATATTCCAAACACAATATTCAAAACACAAAAACAGAAATTACACTCTTAGTGATAAAACAACACACAACAAACTTCCTTCCTACATTGATCTATATCTACATAACTATAATATTGGGTCAATGATGCCATGAACGAAATTAATTCATTAGATGCACCGGAAACCTTAACATATTCTGCTTCCACCGTAAATACTGAGATGCTCATTGTCACTTACATCAAAAGCTACATACAAACCAACGATAACATAACTGAACATATCAATGGTATAAATAAGCAATAACATACATGAAATATAAATGAAATAGGATGATATTATATAATATAGTTGTAATTTTTTTAAAGGTAGAACACATCTTTATTATCAATGTTTTGTGGAATATGTGTTTTGTCGAATATAATGATAACAAAAGAGAAATCTGAGAAGAAATATTTATGTAATATTCTGAAAATTTTGTTTTCTTAATTAATTTTGCTTTTGAGTTTCAAAATATTAACTAAAAATATATAAACCATTTTCAATGCTTGATAAGATATATATGTAATATTCTGAAAATCTGGTTTTCTCAAAAAAAAAATTTAGAGTTTCAAAAGATTAACCTGAAATATATAATCACTCTTATTTTCAATGCTTTAGGATATAATGATAACAATAATAAAAATATGTAAGACCCGGCATAGGAATAGAAGGAATTGGCTAGGACAAACAAGAGGAGAAGATATTATTATTATTGTGTACAGCATAGGGTGGCAAGAGAAGCGGCATGAGTTCAACCCCAATATAGGGCATTAGAGCTAAGCTGGGGCAAGAGACCAGTAAGACCCGGCAAGACGGTAAGTAAGCATAGAGAACTGGGTAACCGCCAAAGAGAGGGTGGCAATGAATGATAAGGTTTTTAAGGAATCCCTTCCTTAATGAGTAGGTGAGTTAGCTTCCTTTCTTACCTAGCTAGTGAGTCTTAGAGCTGCCCCTTCCTGGATGGAACTATGTCTGTCTTTATTACCTTCTATCTAGTCTATCTAATGTATGGCGTAGAAAAGGGGGGTGAAATAGTTCCCCCAAACCCCCTGTGCCCTCTCTAATCCTTTTGTCGTCTATCTAATTAAGGCTAGTCTACCCCACCCAGGGTATTAGTGTTTCTCTAACAACCTTCCTTTATGTGCCTCCCTTCTGGTCGGGGCTTAATCCCTTCGGGTATGGTACTGGCTTGATTTAGTCCCCTACCTCTCGGCAAATAAACTCATTCCCTCTATGTTTGGATAAGTGAGAAAGTGCCGCCTCTCTAAGCTTCATCATTTTCTTATTATTAGCTTCATGAGTAAGAAGATTAGTTAAGCCTTCTTAGATGAGTAGCTGAATCTTATACCTTCCCTAGCTTATTATTAGCTTCATGAGAGGGTAGGTAGTTTAGTCCCTACCTTACCTTTCTAAGCCTTCTATGTGAGGTAGAGAAATGAGTAGCTTAATCTTATGCCTTCTTATCCTACCTTCTCTTCTTTCTACTTAATGTATGGGTATATGAGTATAAGCCTTCTACTACATTGATATCATTACCTTTCTTAATTAGTAGGTGAATGAATGAGTGAGTAAGTAGGCTACTTCTCCTTCCTTTCTGAGGTTCCTTCCTCTCCCGTTGGTTCTTCGCATCCTTCCTTGTCCGATGCGGACAAGTAGTTCCTTCCTCTACCTTCTTTTCGAATATTTCTGAGAGTTAAAGCCATAGAGTGTAAGTTTAGTCATTGACACTTGTCTATGGTATGGACTAGCTCGAGTAGTCTTAGTCCCCGGTCTTATCATGCCTTACTTTATTGTGTGTCCAGGCCTCTATTCCAGGCTTATGGTCAAAACCTATATTGAGCGTTATTAGGCAAGGACGTAGGGCTCGCCTGACATAAGGCCCAAAGGGACAGAGTCACTCACTATTCATATGGTGAGGCCCGTTAGGGATTTATCGCTCACCTCCCCAAAGAGGTACCCGGTAGGGTGAGCTTGCCGAACTCTCGACAAAGGTCGCCATCGACTCACTATTCATATGGTGAGGGCCGCCATCAGGGCGAGGACGTCTCGATGCGATTCTACAGTTCCTACATAGATTATAAGTTATTAGGTTCTACTTGGACTAAAGGCAAGTGTAGTAGAGCTCTTACGGAAACAACTAGTATAGTTTTACACCACTACAGGGAAGAAATACTCACTATCACTTCGGAGTCTCCTCGGATAGGAGGAACTGACACGTAGTTTTATCCTCTTTCTTTCAAACAAATGTAGTAGGGCAAGTAGTTATTACTCTACAGACTACAGCTCTAACTCTATATATATGGAGAACACTCTCTACGGATGAGGAATAGATACCAATGTAGTCGAGAAAGAAAGAACTGAAAAGAAAGAACTTAGGGAAAGTTTGGAACTTCCTTTTTAGGACTAAGCCAGCGAATAAGGGAATTTGTGTGTACATCCAGAGGCCAGTAATATGACAAATTAGGGGGCAAGCAAATGGTTGATATGGGGAACCTTCTCTCTTACTAATATCACTCACTTCCTGGAAACGAACGTGGGAACCTTAATAGTATAGTCCCTTATCCTTTAGGTCTTATGGTCTACCGGTATCATAATACATGTATGACTACTGGCAGCTGTATGACACAAGGACCCTCTGACAATGTGGAATAGTATGTTTCCATCGTATGCCCTAAGATTGCATAATATATATATAGGAATGATATATGCCTTCGTACTCAGTCACTTTATTATATGGCTTCACGTGTAGACTTCACACTTCTATATTTCTTATTATTTGGTTTTGTTATTTGGATGGAATTGGCATATAAACCTGGCATTTCCACTGGACATGGAGTAGTAGTACCGGCATATTCAGAACTACTAGTGAAGTCTCCATTGCCTGTTTAGACTGGTTGGTGGCTTATCAGCGAGCAAATAAAATATGGGACTTACTTATCGGCGGACTTATTGGAATGTTACTATTTGACTTATTTCTCCTTCCTATCAGCTATGTTAGAAGTGGGAAAGCTAGTAGTTCAACTAGGGCTAGTTTCTTTTGAATGGAAAAGGTAAACGTATAAATGTGATATCCTATAGTAATAGGCTGTATAGTAGCAGGTCTGGCTGATATGGCTAGGTATGCTGGTTAGGTATCCTGGCTAGTCCTCATTTGTCAGTAAGAACCATGCCCATATAGATAACCACCTTCCTGGGCACGTGGTAACCTCCTTAGGTGTAGTCCATCCATGTCAATGGGTAGAGTAAGAAAGAGCCTTCTATTATTAGCCCTACTTATTAGTAGTTCCACTTATTAGTTTCCAAGGTAGGAGAAATGAGCTTTCAACTTGCCTTGATCTCTAGCAAAAGTAGTGAAATGAAAGGGGTGTTAGATCATACCCCCACCCATCAGAGGTAAACTGCAGGAAATGCCATTTTCATCAAGAAGAAAACTACACTTTATGATCCCCGATGATGTGAAATTCCTCCAACCCCTAAAAATGAGGTGAGGTATTGAAATGGAAAAGTGAAACGTAGAATAGAATTCACCCATCCATGTGTCCTTTCGAAGATCCTGAGGTGCATAGTAAGTGTGGTGGGTACTATGGGTCCACGGAGAACTTGGCACGAACACCTATTCTCTTTCTTTTGGTTTCACGTCTCCATGCGATATCATATGTATATAGCCGTACCTTACTGTGTAGGGTTGTAGGTTGAAGGTGAGAGATATGACTCGTAGGACTTAAGCTAAGGCAAAATAAGAAGGGCAATACTAACTAGTCCTGTCTAGAGGGGAATTATTAGAATAGAGCGAATAAGCTAGGTGGAATCAACTGGTTTCGGTATTTATGGAATGGGTGTTCAGGCAGGATCACCTAAAATGGATAGTTTTAGTCCCATTGGTTTATTCCCACTATTGGCAACCGGTAATTGGGGCACCATCACCTCATCCTGGGGATCTACCTATTGGCTGGCAGTGACCTTTTGGCATGGTATCTCAGCGAACCCATGTGCCTCACTCATTCCACTTGGTTCCGTACCTTCCCGTACTTCTTCTATGGAACTTAGTGCATGGAAAAAGCTAATAGTCTAAAGAGTGCTAGTTCATAGTCTATTGTTGTGTCCGTTATGGCTAGTACTTACTCTACAGCTATTCTATTTTATTATCAGGTAGTCCCAGCCAGGAGTCCTTGCCGATCCTAAGTGTCTTTCGTGCAGGGAAATGGGATTACTACACCTACCTCAATGTTTTTGAATGGTTGTGGATATGGAATTTGAACTAAATAAGGGGACTAAAGCAAGGTATTAAATAACACATATTACTTACATGGATTCAACTGGTTTTTTATTTATGGAATGGGGGTAGGCGCTAAGGGGATCACACCACCTATTGAAATGGAAAAAGTGAAATGTAGATATGCGAGTCCAAGGAACGTGGGAACCTGAATAGCTCTAGTACCTTCTCCCTTAGGTATGGACAAGTGAAACATAGATATGCGGGTTATATATGGATAACCTGAAAATGAATGTTCCCTGCTTACTATAAGCGGATTTCTTTATTGGCAATGATTTCCTATTTTTGACCACTGGGAATGAGACCTTCTGTCAATAATCTTGGCTATTTGCTTTTGAATGGATTTACACTATTCAATTCAAATGGGGAGAAAGTGAAACGTAGATATGCGAGTCTCATATGTATCTAAAATTGATAGAGAGAGAAGAGTATCACGTAGATATGCTAGTATATATGTATATCATTTCATTTATTGAACAGAACGTGTATGCTTGAACTCCTATACTCTTATTGGTTGGCTAATTCTCCCCCATATGGGGAAAATTGGTTGTTTTCAGGGGAGTCTGCCCTTATTAATAAAGGAAAGGCCTTAGAGACTTCCTTTCATTAGCAATAAGAAAACGACTAGCGCTATCACATTGTATTACCTCTTAGAGTTTCCCATAGGCATTTACTATGAGGATTTCCCGGGTAGTTGCACTAATTAGAAATAAGTATTATTTCAACTATTCTAATTGATTGGGACTCAGAGTTCACTACAGCTAATTAGATTATAACTACACTAGTTGGACTAAAGTTGAACTATTTGGGACGTAAAGTTGTTGAACTATTAGAAATGACAGTACTCCAGAGTCAATGTTGCTGGTACTAAATGTACTCCATGCCTTGATGCCGGTACTCTATGCTGATTGTCAATGCCTGTGATGCATTCGAGCCAGGTGGCGACGCTGATAGATGCGATCCAGGTGGGGCGATACAAGAGGCGATTACAGTAGTCGAGCCCAAGAGTCGATCCACTAGATGCCGGTACTACATTCCAGTTTCAATGCCAGGGTTCTATGCACTCAATACCCCCAACAGGCAATCCAACAGGAGATCCCACAGTCGATCGATCACTCGATGAAAGGTGTTGATTCAAGAGATCCCGCTACTCGAGTCACTCCATCCAGGATTATTCGACGCTAGTCGAGACAAGAGTCATAGTCGCCGCTAGGTAGTCATCCGATAGGAGAGTACAGTTTGGCAGTATTAGCTAGAAGCTATGCATGAACCTATAGTCACATGGTGAAAGCTCGAGGAAGTGCATGAAATACGGGCGGGGTCGGCCGTGCATGAATGATGCTCTACGAAGTGCTGCTGATAGTCGCTAGTCGTTGAATGGAAGGACTTTTTTATATACCCAGTTGTCCTCGCCGAGAGGCCCTAGTCAGAGTACCCAGTCATAGTACTTCGTCGTAGTAACAGTTGGCATAATAGCACTAGAAGGTGCTGCTAGGCAATGCATTAAGCTCTTGTCGATGCAGGAATGAAGTCTACATGGGAAGCACTCTTCGAACCTAGACTCAGTGAGTGCATGAACCTCTTGTCGATGCATTAAGCTCTAGGAAAGTGTGCTGCTAGTCATTTTTCGATAGCCGATCGTTGGAAGCAAGCCGGTCACTAGGTGTTGCCGAGTTGAAGGACAAGTTGATGTACCGATTGCTTTATATACTTGCACCCCGGACTAGTGAACCAGGGTAGGTATACCAGTTGTGCAACGGACGGAATAATCACAATCTGTAGAGATAGGCGAGCCCACCGGCAACAGGCAGGCAGGACACATCCACACATGCCACATCCACCAGGATGGACGGCACAGGGCAGCACAACACACATCGGCCGCTGAGGGGGAGTGATTGATTTATGAGATTGAGGGAAAACATAGTTGGGGGTGAGGCGGGACACCAGACAGACGAATCACTGCCCACCGACACCTGCCCAGGACACTCACACAGGAAGGACCAGTAAACTTTCAGGTTCCAATCCTCATTCCCACGCTTTCAGGACCCAATCCTCAAGCCCACACATTCCCACATTCCGCCCGCAGTCTCGCATTCCCTACGCCCGCATTCCCTACGCCCGCATTCCCTACGCCCGCATTCCCTACGCATTCAGCAGTCAGCCCGCAACAGCCAACACTCTGACAAGTGCCAGGATGACACGTAGCTGATGAGGACACGGCACATGATTAGGTTACACGTAGAGGTTCGATTACACGATTAGCGATGATGTTATACGAACGATGATGCTTGCTTGAGTATTATGTGAGCTACTAAGTTGAGCTATACCCGCCTACACACACAGCAGGGGGGGTATATATACGGAGATATACACAACACGTAGATTACATCGGGGCACTAAAAGTATATTTGATCTTTACTGAAATAGGCCATCTAATAAATGTTCTCTATGAGAGCCGGGATAACCTTTACCCCCTCAGCAGCGATAGAGAAAAACCACATAAACAATGGCCGATAGAAAGGAGATTACCCTATTGAGCCACCTTACCCGAGATAAGAGGAGAAGGCCCCCCTGGTTTCCATGCCCGAGAGAAGACAAAGAAAGAAGGGCTTGACTTATTGTCGATGCCTTCCTGTGCGAAGATATGGAAATTGCCCGTGATATGAAGAAGAGGGTAGGTTACTTTGAGGACTTGAAAAAGGGATGGATATAGTGCTGTGCCCGGTACCGTAGCTCAATAGGGTTTGGAAAGAGAAACAAGCCAACCAAAGATCGATCAGATGTTGTGAGTCTCTAGTACAACAAATGTATAAATGGATTATTTACGTTAAAACAGATACCGCCAGGAAGATGAGGATTTCTTAGTATTTCAACCTACTTCATGCATTATATAGGTGCGAGAAGCAAGAGATAGAATAATTGTTGTACCGGGCCTTACTTTATGCCTCCTTTCTTTTAGCGCCTTCACCTAAACGCATATGAAGATTGAGTCGTACCGGACCTTAACGCCGTGCTTTCACCTACAGCCAGAGAAATATGAATTAGTTCCGGACCTAACTTCATTATTGACGTCCATCGATGAAGTGTGTAGTGTCGTGTGGTTTCGTACCGGGGCCTAGGACACTCAGCTTGCCTGAGCTCGAACAGAAGAATCTACTATTGGATCAACAGAATTCACTTATGCTGTGTCTGGATCTTTCTCTCCGCCTCAGATACTGCCTTCTATGCCTTTGCTTCTTATGCTTCTAGAACTGCTTCTTCGACTGGATCACCTCTAAGCTATCTTACTTGCTGAAAGCCTTTTCCCCCTACCAAACTATCCCACCTCACCTTCCAGTTGTAGTTTTTATTTCTCGGAGTTGATGAAATAATTCTATCTACAACTTTAGTGCTAAATATTTTTATCATTTATAGGCTTCAGGGAAATGAATGGGGGTGGGGTCGGGATCAGTCCGAAGGGGGGGAAGACGGTACCAGGGGTCGGGATCAGTTCGAAGGGGAAGGCTCTATCAGTGGGGAAGGCTCTTCTATCGGCGGGGATAGCAGTGATGGGGGACGATGGGGAAGCTGGCAGTTTCGGGAGTGATGGATGGTAGTTATGGGTAAGGCCAGGGCAGTAGGGTCGGGCTATCTTGGTAGGGGAAGGGGCAGTAGGTTCGTAAGGTGGTGGCAGTAGGGTAAGACTATCTCGGTAGGGGAAGGCTCTCTCAGTAGGTAGGATGGTTATAGAGAGTAGGATGGGGACACGGAGAATAGGGAAATTTGTGTAACGCCTCTCCCAGACCAGTCCTTCCTGACCTAAAAGAATTTTCTGCTAGGCGCGTTACCATTATTAAATATCTAATATGATAAGGAGTGGCCAGTAAGCCCACCTTATGATTGCAAGAACGAGTCTATTGATCAAGCCAGGGTCGAGTGAATATAATATTGGCCCATATAAGGTAGGTAACAAAGAATTAATATATTCTGACGGTAGTCGAGAAAGACGGCAACTCATTCAACTCATTATATAGGATAGACCACTAGGGTAGTCAACTAGGCATTATAGGGTTGGAAACTAGGATAGGCAACTCATGCTTAGTTCGGGGAAGAAGAAAACGAATCTAATCAGAGCTTAGCCCAGCCCTTCTCCTCTTGTTTGTCCTAGCCAATTCCTTCCTCCGCAACCTCCTCCTGTGCTTGCTAACAATAATAATAATCACTCTTATTTTCACTTACACTATGTATTCCAATCATCTAAGGTATGTAATCATAGTATGAACTCCATATTACGACTAGTTTCATTACTGTTACTTAGTTATACCTGTAATCTTTAGTACTATAAGGAAGACGTATTAGTATCGTAATATCCCTAATATAGCTAATATTTTTGAAGTTAAATATTTATGTATTTTTTTTTGTTTTTTAATTTTTGTGAAATTTTAAAATTAAATTTCAAAAAATTAACTTTAAATATATAAATGTTAGTTTTTTAATTTTATATATTAAAATATTTAAATATATATTAATTTTTCCAGTTTTTTTTTTTATAAATATTATATATAAATGTTAGTTTTTTAATTTTATATATTAAAATATTAAAATATATATTAATTTTTCTAGATTTTTTTATAAATATTATATTGTATAAAATATAACAAATATGCTCATTAAGAATATTGGATCATACAATATTTATTTACTAGAATTACTATATAATGACATCCTAATGCATATGCATTTATCTTTTTGTTATTGAAATTCCTTCTTTTCTTATTTGAAACTTGAATATGAGTATCAAAATACTTTTAATTATAATATATTTAGTTTTCTTTATTATTATTATTGAAAATTATGAAAAATATTAGTTAATGTATATGTGTTTTGAGTAGAGATATTGTTATGATTTTTTTGATCAAAATTTTATTTTGAAAATTAGTACTTTTAAAAAAGTTAATCTATGGATATAGACTATGACATAATATTAAATTAATTGGTTTTTTTGTAAACTTAGGAATACATTACAATATGTAGGGAGTTAGACTAGGTTGTTTTGTGTTAAATTAAGATTAGGTGCTAAATTTATTTCGCAAAAATTAAAGGTCTAAAATTCTAAAAGAGTTTGTTAAGAAAGCGTGAAACAAAACTTTCTAAAGTAAACTAATCTAATCACACTAATCACACTTCTATGAAAGAAAAACACGCTAATACTCAAAATATATTGGATGATTAAGCATATGCTAGGGTACCACAGTTGCAATGGTTGACTTCTAGTCTTCTACTTATCATGCTCAAATGATTTTCAAGTATTCACACTCAAATCAAATGCTTGGAAATGTAATGATGAGAATTGAAAACAATCCTCAAGTAGGTCTAGTTTGACGGACTGTGAATGCACTCGGCCTTTTCCACTTTATAGAGATGAAGGGATAGTCATTCCTAATATTATATTTAACTCAACAAAAATTGTCCTCATGTACATCAATAGATATATGATAATATGGTTCATGAATACTAACCAATTAAAGAAAAAAAAAAAAAAAAAACAAGTATAGAAATTAAATAAAATGAGTATGAGCATAGGTTTTATGAACATATCAAGCATCAAATTGAAACTATAAGCAAGATGATTAAAAATGTATAAAAATAAAAGTTTGTTGTGGAAAGCACACTACCTAAAACCCCGCTATCTGTATATTGTATAATGTCAAGGATCATGAAAAAATGCAACGCTTTCTCTCACAAGAGAACTCTTGCACTTTGCCAATTCTCTACCTCTACTCAGCCTACCTTTCTCATGAATTCCTTGAGGAATTAAATCCCTATTAAATAGGACAATTCCTTGCCTTGATTATGCAATCCTTCCTACGCCTCCAACTGACTCTCTAACTGATAATTTTCTAATTATGCAACTGATAATTATCTTCCCTTTAACCTGTGTCTCAACTGGGTGTTCCTCAGAACTGACATGCAACAACTATTTATAGTGAATTATCAGTTAACTGGTTGATCACTCACTGTGAATTAAATCAGATTTAATTAACTGGACCTATCTCTAGCTCATCACTCAGTTAGAACTATTTAAACTGATTTTAGCTCAATTAATTGAGTTAACTAATTACAACTCATGCATAACTGAAACTGAACACCCTTATATAATGGAATCACTCTACATGCATCCTCTTAGACCCTCAACTTGAATTTCCTAAGCTAACTCATTCATTATGACTTAGTTAACTAATACAAGTTGTTATGAGATGAAATTACAATTTCTCTTCCAATTAAATTAAGGGACAGTTAAATCAGAAGCCCCTCTTTGGGGTTCCATTTCACACTCCCTCTTAAAAATAAAGGGATTATCTACTACCCCTATCATGTCTCTGTGGAATTTAAATTTTCTTCTTGCTAGTGCCTTCGTCAATATATTTGCATCCTACTCCTCCGTCGGAATGTACTATAATGACATAATCCTCCTCTGAACACAATCTCTGAGATGGTGATACTGGATATCAATATTCTTGGACCTATCATGGAATATTAGATTAACCAAGAGTTTGATGCAACTCTAGTTATCACAATGTATCACTGTCACATCCATTTGTTGACCAAACAAACCAATAAGTACCTTTCTCATCTATATGGCCTCGCATGCTGCATGACTAGCCGCCATGAACTCTTCCTGTGCTGAACTAAGTGCAAATGATATTTTTTTCCTATTGTACCAGGAATTTTTTTTTGATCCTATGTTGAAGATACTACTTTGATCCTGTGCTGAACTAAGTGCAAATGATCTTTTTTTCCTATTTTACCAAGAAATTTTTTCCTAGTTGATGAGCTCTTCTAGTTAGATGGACTCACTGCCCAATCTGCATCGGTGAAGCCTTGAAGCTTCAGTCCCTCTATATGTCTATACCATAATCCATACTCTGTAGTGCCACTGATATATATAAACACATGCTTCCCTGCCTTCCAAAAGAGCTTGGTCGACTTAACCATAGCTTGTCTCAACTGGTTAACTGCGTAGCATATGTCGGGTCATGTGTTCACCAAATACACGAGTGAACCCACACGTTGCTTGTAAACAGTAGCATCCACTACTTCGCCCGAAATAGCATCCTCCTTCCTCCAGTTTTCTCCAAGAGGAGTCTCCATGGGTTTTCTAGCCTCCATGTGGAACTTCCTCAGAATCGCCTTGACATATTTGCCCTGAGATACAAATATCTTCCCATCTCTTTACCTTATCTCCAAACCAAGGAAATATTGCAAAAGCCCCATGTCCTCCATCTCAAATTATCTTTCAAGATCATCTTTGCAATCTTTTATGAGACGCTCATCACTTGTCAGTATTATATCATCAACATAAATTACAGTAATAAAAATCTTACCATCAACCATAATATGATATATAGGTTCGCATCCGCTTCACTCTCGGTGAATCCCAACCATGTGAAATAGTTTTCAATCTTGGTGTGCCAAGCATGGGGTGCTTGCTTCAGCCCATACATTGCTCTCTTGAGTCTGGACACATGTGACTTCTTGTTTAAGGTCTCAAAACCTTCTAACTGCTCAATGTACACTTCTTCCTCAATAAATCCATTGAGAAATGATGTATTTACATCCATCTGATGTATCTTCCATCTCATCTGCGTTGAGAGTGCAAGGATGGATCTAATAGATGAGTACCTTGTGACTAGTGCAAAAGTACCATTATAGTCAATCCCCTCCAACTAAGAGAACCCCTTGGCCACAAATCTAGCCTTATGTTTCTCCACACTCCCATCTATTTCCCGAATCACTTTGTAGACCCATCTAGATCCTACCACTAACTTCCCCACTGGTCTTGGGACAACTTCCCATGCACTCTTTCTGATAATGGAGTCATACTCTTCAACCATGGCATTAACCCACACTGGATACTGCACTACATCCTCAAAAGAGGATGGTTCTATATCAATACCTCTGCTCATAAGAACCATGTATCCATTGTACTGCTCCGGGAACCTTCTTTTTCTACGATGTAATGTGGGTGCTCCCACATTCTATCTCACATCTAGCAATAACATATCAGCCTCTTTGGTGCACCTCCTTCCATCTCTGGTGGATGAATATGCATGAGTGCTTTCTGCCCATATTTGTTCCTCTGCTTTTGGCAACCCCACATGTTGAGGTTCAACATTATACATTGAACATATAATAGGGGGTAAAGGGTTTTTATATTGGCAAGTATAAAAAATGGACCTCAAATTTAATAAAAAAATATAAAGTGGTTTAAAAAATTTTAATGAGAAAAATGATACCTACAATATCTAGTGAAAGTAAGGTTTTTTAAATGGGAAGGATTATTTAGTTTGTATTGGTAGGGAGATAAATAATGTGATTTTTATAGGTATTTTCCAATATGCAGGACTCAAATTAAGGGTATTGTTTAATGTGCCACAGACGCACGTGATATGTTAGAGGTTCATTGAGTGAATCCCCCATGGACATAAGGCCCTAGAATTTGGCCTTGTACTCCATCCTAGGTCTCAATACTCACACATGGTTTGATAAATGTAAAAATGACCATAAGGAAAATATTTTTTGTACATATTTTGTGTTGGCATTATGCCCCATTCATGTCCATCCACTGCATAGAAAAATGCTATTACCTAAGTGTTACACTAAAAATTTTCACCATGATGTTGAGCTATCTATATGGATTCATCATTACTTATTTATTGCTTCCTTAGAAGTCTAAAAACGTAAAGTTCCTAAATCAAGTCTTGGAATTGGAGAAAAGCTCATTAAAACCCTAAAAAGCCTAACTCCACACTTTTCCTAGTCATTCCCTGCGGTGCTGCGGTTTATTGCTATAAAACTACAGTACATCCCGCACGTTCTATTCAGTAAAACTGTGGACCCCTGTAAAAGGTAAAATAAAAAGAAAAGTAAGTTCTAAAAGCCCAGCTGGTCGAATATTCTCCCAGCTGGGTCCTTCTAAAAGCGCTATCTGGTCAAGCTTTGCCCCTTCCATTCATGAACCTTTATCCCTTCATAAATGAAGCTATCCCTTGGTTTTTGGAGCTAAAATCCCATGGTGAGAGGGCTTTATCCCTTCCTTTTTGGAGCTGAAACTACCTCCCTTCTGCTATAAATTGAAACCAAGTTTCAGTCTCAAGGGTACTTAGCACATAGAGAGTTCAAAGAATACTTGCTTCTTGCTTTGGAAAGAGTACTTAGAACTTGATAGCTTTGAGAGGAATTGCTGAAGAAATATACTCTCCACATTTTGCATCATTGGCATGAGAGAGATTACATACTCATAGCCATAATATTATGCTGATAAAGAGAGTCGGAGTCTAGTCAAACTGAGGAAAATGGTTGTTTGAGACCCCAGAAGAACCTGTACAAACATCAAGGCATCAAGGTTGTAAGGTTTCTTCTTTTATATCCAAAGATAATACAAATGGATTCTATTTTCTCATTGAGTTGTTCATCTATCTTTTGAATGATTTAATTCTTTAGATTCTTTGATCACTAAGATAGATTATTGCTTTTGAATTATCATATTTTGTAGATGCTTTTGATCTTGTTTTCTTGTCTTTGATTGCAAATCTTATATTCTGGAACGACTGGATTGAAGACCGAGCAAGCGTTGGACTTCAGGTAGGAGTATATATCTGTAGTTAATGAGTAATTCTTAAGCAAAATAATCTAGAGGAAATGGTCTACATCTGTCTGTTTGTTTCTAGATATCCTTAGGATACTAGAGAGATCGCTCTTGTCCACAAGAGGGATTTTTCTGTCTAACAAATTGGCGACTCCGCTGGGGATATAAAAACTAAACTTAGTTTTCTTTTTTATTTTCAGTTTGATTTTTGAGTTTTCTTTGACTTTGACTAGCTTAAAACTGGGTTGGGTACAAAATACAATAGGATTCTGAACTGGAAATCTATATTTTTTTTATTTTCTATACTTTTTAGGCTTCCGCACTTTTTGTTTAAAAACAGAGCAGTAGACTCCGCTGTTTTTAGTAGAATAAAGTGCGGTACCACACCTTGTTCCATTTGAAATTGCACATTTCTGGAAAATTTTGAAAAGTAAGGAATTCTACTTTCTAAAACCCAATTTTCTTGATATTTGTTATTATCCCAATATGTTTTCACTGTCAAAAATCTCTGTCAAGATTTCTTTCAACAATTTTTGTGTTGAAGTGATTTATTCAGTTAGTTTGCATTTTATGAGTAAATGATCTGCCTAGTCCTCCCATTGCTCTGAATCAAAAACTTTTGTATACCTCAGCTACTTGGTATTTCATTGCTTTTCTGTTGAGCCATTGAACTTGATGCATTTGTTACTCTTATGAAAATTTGATTTTATTTTCATTTGCAAACTTATAAAACCTTTTGGATTGATAAGGTCTAAATTTACTTTTAAAGTCATTCTTGGATGCTTTGGTTTCTTGCTGGAATAAGCAGCAATTTCTTGGTTAGATTACAAGCCATGCTTAAACATCCTTACAACTTTTAGATAGAATTCGAAATTAGAGTTTTCTTTTAGTTTTGAATTTTATAATTTGGAGACTTTTGGTTTTCTTTTGGAAGAAGTTTGTTTTTGTTTCTGATCTAAATGATATAAGGAATTTCATTTTGAGCAAAAAATCTATTTGAAATTGAGTTCTCCGAATTGTCTTCTTTTCAATGTTTTTCACATAGGAAAGAAAGAATTGATATTTTGGAAATTATTGAAGTCTCTCAACTCTTTCCTCTAGTTAGATTTCATTGAAAAGAAATGAGTTGTTTATCATATAGATGCATTGTACCATATTTTGAGTCGGGTCATTAAAACATCATCGAAGTTTCATTTCCATACCCATTGTCCTAAGAAAATTTCAATTAAAAGTAACGCTTAATTAAAATTAATCTGGAAATTTTATATTTTCTAGGGCTCTTTTCACCAATATAGTTCAGGCTAGTGTTTTGGAATAGGTTTTAGTTAACTCTCCAAGACAGTAAAAATAAACAAGTAGTCAATCTTGCGGTAGGAAAATCCAATTCCAGCATGTATGCTCTGGGAAGCTCCTCTTAAAGGAGTCAAGCACGAGATCATATCCGAACCAGTGACGTAATCATACCTATCTCATTGGGAACGATAGAATATATGCACGTATTAAAAATGGTAAACCTCGGATAGACCATTGTCGAGGAGCCTGGGGTCACTTGTCGGTAAACTTTGGATTATGTCAAGGAGCCTTCAAGGGGATTGAGCTTGTTACTCTACCCTTGCATGTATATCGGATCATAGATTTTTCCCCCAGGTATATGTGTTCCCATTGGTGACCTTAGTGGCCATAAAATTTATGATTCTTTCCCAAGGTGACGGTGGAGGGGAGATCCCACTGTACCTGGAGTAGACGTTAGCTAGACTCACTTGAACTCTCCGGAGGGTTATCTTCACTCGAGATGGTTTAAGTGGAGAAACTTGCACTGATCTATTTCATTAAGCAGGTTGTCAGGGTAACTATTCCAACTGCCATTTCTGCATTAAAATTCTACGATGTTGGATTTAATCACCAACTAGTGTTTTTAGTGCAGGGATCTACTATTTGTGTGTGGATTGATCTCTTAGATTTTTATAGGTGTGTGATTCATTTGATTGTTTCCTTAGCGACCATAGGTTTTTGTTTGAAATTTTCTTTGATTGCGTGTGTTATAGGTTTTAATCGTGGGTGAATTATCGAGACGATCACGTAGAACTCAGGGGAAACCACCTGAGTATACACCGAGCCAACTACAAAGACTTAAAACTCTAATACCAAATGTTATCAGCAATACTGGATCAACAGAACAAGGAGAATCATCCATAATTATTCATCCTGATTTTGAAGTAGATCAACTGCAAATAGCAGAACATACTCCACAAACAATTTCAATTTCTGAATTAACAGAAGTTGCTTCTGCAACAAGTGAGTTATCAGTTGAAGAACCTAAAATTTCTGAACCAGAAACTAAACCTGCTACCTATGAACCTACTTTAGAATTCACTACTCCAACTCCTGGTTATCTTGATTCACCCAGAGTGAGGAATCAGATTACAGAAGATCTTTCTCCTGGTCTTGTTAGTATTGAACAAGTCACTGATACAGAGGAAGGAATTGTTCTTCCTTCAACTTAGGAAAATTTAGAACTTAGAGAACGTGAATCAAATTTTTACAGTCCTTTTATACAAGACGCTTGGTATTATTCATTGAAAAATTTTCTACAAAACGTAGGTCTACAGTATTCACCACCCCGAATCCCTTTTTACCCTACGCCATTCGGTTATAGACCTCCGATAAACATGTTTGGTGAGTCATCTATGTTTACTGAATCACCAGAAAAATTTTTGTATGGTGGTCCGTCTGTTCTTGCAGGCTATCAGTCGCTCTCTGGTACATTCTTAGGAGCATCTCCATTTCCCAACAAACCAATGTCATCATCTAGCCTGAATGAATCAAATACTGGAACTTTGAACAATGAGCAAGTTTATATGATGTCTGTAAATATTCGAAACCTCAGACCTTAAAGTAGTAATTTATCGCCTGGGGGGAAACCTCAAAATGGTCAAATACAACCTGGGGGGCAACCCCAAGGACAATGCATACCTCAGGGTCAATATCAACCCCAGGTACAGTACATACCTTAGGGTCAATATCAACCTCAAAATTAGTACATGCCTCAAGGTCAATATCAACCTCAAGGGTAGTATCCATCTCAAGGATTACAACCTCCTTTAGCACAACAGTTCTATCCAGAACAACAAATGTTACAAGGAGGTGGAAATTATCCAGCTAATTACCAGCCATATGTTCAACCTAGTTACAGTCCGTCTTATGCACAACCTTCAATGGGATCCTCATATCCCGGAATGGTGTGGGATCCATCCCAAGTCCAACAGAATTTACAACCAAATATGCAAGTACCTTATTATCAAGCTGGACAACAAGTCAGTTATAACCCCCAACAATTAGTCTAGCCTACAATTCCAATACCTGCATCTGGTCCTATTTAGCAGCTTGGTCCGAGTACACCTACGACTCCGCCACAAACTGTTGCTCATACTTTTGTTCAACCTACCACACCTATTCCTGGAGTGTCTACAACTCCTATTACTTCTTCCACTCAAACATCGGTACAGATTCCTTAGGTTTCTGTTCCGTAGTCTGGACCTACAATTCAGACTACTGTTCAGATGCCTGCAGGATAACCTCATACAAGTACAGTTATAACAAGTCAAGCTCATTTACTTATCAACCGTATTAGGGGCTGTACCAATATGGACATGTTCCAAAAAATCCATTTTACCCGCAACAACCGTATCCTGGGTATACATATCAGACACCTATTCAACCCCAGTATGGTTCGGTTATTCCTGGTTATCCAGGGGCCATTCCGATTCCAATTGCATAGGCTATTCCAGGATATCTTAGATATCCTCCTCCTGGGACTGGGTTAGTTTCACAAGTTTGTCAGCAAGACCCTACCCGTCGATTTCCATTCATAGCAACTTTGGATTTACCTGATTTATCCCACCTTACGAATGATCCCATTTACTATCATCCGTATTGGCCGCCGATTCCAAATAAGTTGCCTAGTGATATCCCAAATATTGAAGGAAAATCAGGAGAGGATCCTTCTAACCATGTCATGACTTACCACCTTTGGTGTGCATCCAACTCATTAATCGACGATTCCATTCGACTTAGACTTTTTCAGAGAACGTTAATAGGATTGGCTACTAAGTGGTACATTGAACTACCACGAGGCTCATTTAACAATTTCAATGCCCTAGCAACTGCTTTCTTAACTCATTTTCAGTTGCCAGTCAGATACGACAACGACACGAAATTATTAACTTCATTAAAACAATCTATATCTACGTACATATCAGATCATATACATGAATTGAGACGTAGAAGACATTTGGTAAAAGTTTTTATCCCAGATCAGATATTGGCAGAATGGTTTATCAAATCATTGCTACCAAAAATCACCGAATATGTAGCCAAAGGAGGAGTTGTTACTGAGGAAAAAGTTATCACTCAAGCTCAGTATCTTGACTTGGTATATACCCAATCCGGTACTTTGTATGATAAAATTCCTGATTTACCGCATCCTGGTCAAATAACAACAACTCCTTTAGGGTCTCATGTCACTGATGGTGTAATCAGTTTAGTTAGTATGACTGAGAGTAAGAAGAAATCCTCGAAGGTTACTTCTCCTATTATAACTTTACCTGATTCGCTGAAAGGAGAATCTTCCTTGGAAACTTTTGCCGATATTCATATTGTAGATTCATCTGCTACGAAGTCAAAATCCAGTAGCAAGAAGAAAGGGAAGAATGAAAGTAAACAGACTTCATCTTCCAAAGAAAAAACTGATAAAACTGAATCAACTGATGATAAACGAAAACCTCGTTATCCTTGTCTTATCTGTGATGAGGATCATTTCACCAAGGAATGTCCGCATAAGGCTGAGGTATCTAAGTTCATCAAAGATTCACCTACCCCCGCTATCTTGAAGGATCCTTTTCCTGTTCAAGATAGAAAAATGATTGGATCTTGTTCTAATACATCAGCAAGCATTTTGATGATGTCTCAAGTAATGGTTGCGACTCGATCACAAGATTATGGTAGTAAAAATCTCGTTACTGGTAAAGAAGTAGAAAATTCTAATTTTGCACCAGCTACATCTCCTTTGGTTTCCGATCCACTTCATATCAAGAAACTGAATCCTGATCTAGTAATAAAACTGCTTGCTAAAGGTGTACTTCGTAAATCAGCTTTCAATCCACATGCGAGAGATGCTCAGAACTACAACATTGTTGAAGATTTAGCAATATCTCCTTCAGCAATGTCGGCCTTAGAAGTGCTGAAGTCATGCCTAGCACAAAGGAAATTACTCTTATCAGCAATTGGAGCTGTAGATCTTCAGGATTTGAACCTTATTGTCTTTGATTTAGAAAATTTTACACCACGGCTCCCTCATCAAATGGCTTTTCAGATTCTAGTACTAGTAAAAAACAGACGTTTCTTTCATACTGTTATTGATGAAGGAGATTCTACGTGTATTATGTCATTAAACTATTAGAAATCACTTGGTTCTCTTACACTTAACCAATCCCCTAAAATCCTCAAAGATTTTGATGGAAGAGGATTCCATCCATTCGGAATTTTGTAGGGTCTACCTATAGAGGTCGAAGGTAAAACCGTTAATTTAGATGTGGAAGTAGTTGAAGTAGTTGATACCCCTCTAGATTACAACCTTCTTCTAGGTCGAAGTTGGTCTTATTCTATGACTGTTGTCATATCATCCGTCTTTCGATTAATCATGTTTCCTCATCAAAGAAATATTGTGAAAATCGACCAGTGCTCATATTATTCGTCAGACCCAGGTTCTATAGATAGTATTCAACACATTGGAAAAACGAATATCACTTATGAGGATGTAGGAGTAGGTTTAATTAAAGATTCTTCTTTTTTGGGAACTTTTTCTATGCCTCCACCTAACGTACCACGTACTATTGCTAATATCAATATGATTACATCAAGCACTATTCCATTCGATGATCCTTGGGTAGTGCCTTTAGAATCGGAGCTAGATTCGTATAATGGCGCGATGCTTTTGAGTCCATTTGAATTAACATATCAAGCAGTACAGTCATTTTCCAATTCACCATCAACTGATTTTGACCTAATGAATGTGGTCAATGAAGAATCGTTTTCACCATCAAACAAAGCTATAACATCAATACTGGATCCTTTTAAAGAAGTGTTTTATACTGATGAGAGCATTCATGAATTCTTGTCCATAGATGTTTTACCATGGGATGATCTCCATCATAGGTCATCATTTTTACCTGAGCTTAATAGATTCGAAAATAATTTTTCATTTATTTTTATAATTGATTATTTCAAGGAACCCCAAAGTCCCATATCGAACACAAATTCGGATTTTGAAGTGAATTTAGGGAATATTTCTTCCACAATTCCTATTGACATATCAGTAAAACCCAGAATTATTGAAAACATTCATATAGGTGCCTCTTGTACGTCAGATTAAATTGCTACATATAAGGCTCTATTTCAAGAATTCTGCAACATATTTGCCTGGTCTTATGAAGAAATGCCAGGAATTGATCCCAAAATTGTCATTCATGAAATCAAAACTTACCCGGATGCTACTCTGATTAGAAAAAAATTATATCCGATACATCCACGAAAGGTTGCCGCTATCAAAGCCAAAGTTGAGAAATTACTGAGAGTGGGTTCTATTTATCCTATCCCATTAACGGATTGGGTATCTAATATCATTCCTGTTACTAAAAAACACGGAACCATACGAGTGTGTGTTGACTATAGGGATATTGACAAAGCTTGTCCTAAAGACAATTATCCAACCCGTTATATCGACCAAGTAATTGACGATTGTGTCGAAAATGAAATGTATTCATTTATGGATGGATTTTACGGATACAATCAAATCAACATACTCCCTGTCGATCAACCAAAAACAACATTCATTTCTCCTTGGGGAACATTTTCTTATTGTAAACTACCTTTTGGATTGAAGAATGCTAAGGAAAATTTTCAAAGGGCAATGTCCTATGCTTTTCATGACATTAAACACATTGTGCAACCTTATCTCAATGATTTACCTGCTCATTTGTTACACAAGGAAGATCATCCAACTCACCTACGAGCGATTTTTATGAGATGTCGGTATTATAAGATTCGCTTGAATCTGCATAAGTGTGTTTTTTCGTACAATATGGTAGGTTACTAGGATTTTTTGTTTTGAAAGAAGGCATTCGTGTCGACCCTTCGAAGGTTGAGGCCATTATCAGTTTACCTCCCCAACTCCAAATTTTGCAAGGGAAGGCAAACTTTCTGCGTAGATTCATCCAGAACTATGTTGAGTTAACTAAAGTTTTTACCAGGCTTTTGAAATAGAATGTTCATTTCAATTTGGATGAGATTGGTTATCGATCTTTAGATGCTCTAAAACATTTGTTGACCCATGCACCATTACTGCATCCACCAAATTACAGCCATGATTAATTTTTATACTTAGCAGCCTCTGATTCCACTATTGTAATGGTAGTAGTTTAGGAAGGTGAATCCCACAACAAGCATGTGATTTACTACCTCAGTTGGAATCTCAATCCAACAAAGATCAAATACTCGCATGTGGAGAAATTGGTCTTGGCAGTAGTTCAAGCTGTCCAACGATTTCGTCATTACATTTTGTTACAAAAAACAACTGTAATCTCTAATTGCAACCCGATGATGTATATCCTGACTAAAAAATTGCTTGGGGGCAAATACACTTAGAAATGGATAATTATCCTTCAAGAGTTTGATTTAGAATTTGAAAAATCCAAATTAAAGAAATCACTAGTGTTCTTCGAACTTATGTGTGACTTTCCGAACACTGAAACAAAAACTGTGGTAGAGCATCCGATCGCTGATGAATCTCTGTTTCTTATCAGTACGTTAGATCCATGGTATGGAGATACAATCATTTATCTCCAAACCCAAAATTTTCAGCCTGAAATTTCATGTTCACATAGACGAAAGATCCGTTACCAATTTCAACAGTAAAATATTGTTGGAGACACGCTTTATCGTCACAGTGCAAATTCTATATTTTGGCGATGTTTAACCCATGAAGAGGTTAAACGAGTTTTAAATTACTGTCATTCTGGAGCGTGTGGCATTCATATGTTTGGGTATGCCACAACCCAAAATATATTGTGCGCTGGTTATTTTTGGCCTTCGTTATTCAAAGATTGCATTCTTGCAGTTTGAAAATGCCACAACTGTTAGATTTTTGATCGAAAGATGCATGCACCAATAAATCCTCTTCACCCTATAATTTTTTTCGGTCCTTTCACAAAATGGGGCATTGATTTCATTACATGTAACCCTCACTTGGCCAGGGAACATGGGTATATTATTCTCGCTGTAGATTATTTTAACAAATGGGCCGAGGTGATGCCTACATTTGCAATAGATGGAAAAAATGCAACTACATTTGTATTCAATCACATGATTTCTCGATTCGGTGTACCCCAAGCTATCATTACTGATCATGGGAGCCATTTTCGAAACATTATGATGACCAAAATTTCCGACCAACTTGGTCTGCGCCATGATAACTCTACTCCATATTACTCACAGGCTAATGGTCAGGTTGAAGCCATCAATAAAGTTTTAACCACTATGATTAAAAGGATAATTGGAATTCATAAATTGAATTGGCATACTATGCTTTTCTCAGCACTTTGGGCATACCGAACCTCAGCAAAAACTGCAACAAGGTTCACTCCTTTTCAACTAGTCTACAGTTTAGAAGTTGTGTTACCTATTGAATGCAAAATACAATCACTCCAATTAGCGATAGAATTACTACCAGCTACCTCTGAAGAGGAAAAATGCTTCATGTACTTATCACAATTAGATGAGACTCGGTGCACTGGTACATTAGTGGTCGAAGCTCATAAAAACGCGTTAAAGCTCAATATGATTGAAGTGTTACACCTCGTGTTTTTTTAGAGGGTGACCTAGTATTGGTATATGACCAAGCTAATGATAAAATAGGAGCTGAGAAATTTGAACCTACGTGGCATGGTCCTTATATTGTCAAGCGAGTGCTTGCAAAAGGGGCTTATGAATTGATTGATTATGACAAGGTCTCTTTAGATAAACCCAGAAATGGAATTTATCTAAAGAGATATTATGCTTGATTTTTTGTGTGAATATCTCACATGTACATTAGTTAATTTTCTAGATTAGCTACTTTAGATTAAATGAGTGTGTCTAGTTTAAGTTTGCATTGACTACTATCCCCGCTTATCTTGATTACTCTTGATATTGCAGATGTCGACGTCCCTTCAAGCGTACATTGGTTCTGCTAATGGTGCCTATCGTAATACACAAAATATCTCTTCTGCATCCTGGGTTATCTATTCACCTAGCGATGAGTTAGTTTCTATGCATAGGGTAAGCCTTGGTCAAACACCGAATAATGTTGCAGAATATAGAACAGTGATTGAGTTATTATCTGATGCCATTTCATTTGGCATTCAGCGTTTGATCATTAGGTTAGATTCAGAACTCATTGTATTTCATTTAAACAGAGTATACGCTATTAAAAATCCAGTGTTACTGAGATTATTCTTGAAGGTTCGTCTCTTGGAAAGGCAGTTTCATTATATTGAATATCAACACATTTCGAGAATTTAAATACATTTTTTGATGCATTAGCTAATAATGTTATAAATAGAAATTTGAGACATTAAAACAGTAAATTAAAAAAACTTTCGATAAGTGTTGAACAAGATAGCCGTCGAAAGTAGTCATATCATAGATAGAGTTTGTGTTTCAAAAAATATTACATCGTCTAGGACCATAGGTTTAAAACACCTTATGATCCGAAAGGTAGTGATACAAAAAACAAAAATACAATGGTCTGTGATAATCATCCACTATCCATGGTGATGATCAAGATAATATACTATTGCTCGTGCCACTCTATGCAGATATCTCTGAAACTGGCCAGGAACGCCAGTGACATGCCTTTGGATACGAAGAGGAATATCATCCATCGTAGTCTCTGGAATGTCTCTAGTCAACCTCTCCAGTTTCTTCTCTAAATCAGTGAGAATCTCTGCTGCCTGGTTCTCTGGCGGTGCAATAAGATCTGTTCTCTTCCTCTCGAAGCGACGAAGATTGGTTGGTCTTCGTGGACCAACAACTGCATTTAAGTTTTTGTCATCAATATTGGAATATTAAAAAACAAAACAAAAATTAGAGTTAAAGACACATCAAAATGATTCATTTACCTGACTCGTCCCATTGTGCTCCTGGAGGAAGGGGCATATCAGGGTCACCAAGGAAATCTATCCTTGCATACAGAAAATCTTCAATGACGAAGATTTGGTTCTGTAACCAATGAAAGTATGCAGGTGTAAATCGAACTATCTCAAAGCCCTCACTATGATGGGCCATCACTACCACCCAACAGACCATCCGCTCTCTGATCCCACCAGCATCAACCGAGCTAAGATGTGGAGTAAGAGATGGAATCCTCTCCAAAGCGAAAGAAACTACAATAGCTCCATATCCGAAGTTTTTCAACTTTGCGTTCTTAGCTCTGGTCAATTGGCCTTTTACATTAGCCAATACTCCTTCACACCAATTGAAGATGGTGCCTCTGTAGCATTCAACCGCTGTCTACATCTGGGCTTTAGTAGCCACGTGTGGAGCTACACTCCCACACAATCTAGTCACTGTGAACGCAACCACTTTGAGTTCAAGACTGATAATGGTTTTTATATCAATCCGGTTCTCTTTTGGATCATCCTCTTCATTACAAAATTCTTGTTGATAGCTAGCTATAGGCTGGCCACCTTGCCTAGCTCCGAACAAGGAAATAAGTTCTCCTATTTTGGATAAACCGGTAAGGAAGTATATGTCCTCCAGCTCAAGTTCGAGCCGGTGATCACCAATGATGAAACACTACTCTTGAACGTCCCACCTATTCACCAACCATGTCAAGAGCTCTACTTGAGCCCTCATGCCTTGCCCTCATGCCTTGCATTTCCCAAAATTTGTATAATCCACAGTTTCTCAACACACGCAATGTGGGTAAACTTGCCATATTTTCCTCATCTACTGCCTCATGTTCATGTTCTCTCCATTCAAGCATTGTGGATACTTTGAAATAAACACATTGAAAGATTAGATGCAATTAAAATGGAAAAATTTGGCTTAATTTGAGAGAAATTATATTTTTATTTTGTTCACGGTGCCTCCGCACTTTTTGCACTAAGACAGTGCGAGCTACCACACGAGCTATACATGAAAAGTGCGGGAGCCCGATAATTTTCCTTTGAAAAATTATCGGGGTCCGCAGGTACTATGTGTATTACCTGCGGAACCCTGAGGGTGAATTTTTGAACCTATTCTTCTCTTAAAAAACGATTTTAAAGCCTAAAAAGAGAATGTAAACAGACAAAAATGAAGAGAAATGTGTTCTAGATTACCTGGATTCGACGGTTTTTTATTTGAACAGTCAGTTTTTCTGATATCTCCTTCGGAAATTTTTCTACCAAAGGCTCTCAACTTTCACTCTGGATGCAAATGGTAGAAATAAATTGGTTAAACTACTTTTTATAAGTTTTTTTTTGAATAAATAAAATAATATTTTAATTATTTTCTACTTTGAAAAGTTGTGTTTTCAAATAATTTTTACTTATTTAAAATAGGTATGTTTAATTTTTGGGTTTTTGTGTAGAATACAGGATTTTCAGTTGAAATAATCATTTTGAATATGAGTACATTTTTATCACTTTTTCGAACTCGTTATAACTTACGAAAAAGCGAAAACTATGAGTACATTTTTATTCCTTTTTCGAACTTGTTAAAACTTACAAAAAAGCGAAAATGATGAGCATACTTTTACCACTTTTTCGGACTCTTGAAAATTTACAAAAAAGCGAAACCTTGGAGTTCTCTTTTAAGCCCTTTTCAGACTCTCTAAACATGAAAAGATTGTCGAGTAATTGACTATTTGAGCTCGTTAAAGGAAATGAACAGTCGTCCCTTCAGTATAAGTTTACCCCTTTTCCAGAATGAAATGGGCTATTTACGAAAAAAGGTATACGTTGACTAATCATGGTCAATAGAGTTCTCTCCTGTATTATTTTATCCTTTTTCGGGCTTGAGAGACTAAATTTACGAAAAAGTACACCCACGGAGTTTTCTTAAGTTTTCCTTCGGACTCCCTAAAACTGAAAAACACTGAGTTTCACCTATACTGGACTCGTTAAAACTTAACAATAAAGGACCTATTAATTATAAACAGGAACGAACCACTTCTTCTTAGGGTTCGATTTTAATACTAAGTTGGAATCATCCAAAGGATGAGCTTATATTACAAGAAAATTTTATCCTCCTCAAGCTTGTCAAAAATAAAGAGGTACTTGCCAGAAATGGTGGGGGAAAAGAGAGAAAATGAATCCACTTATCACACTTCGTTTTAAGAAGTTGTATACCACTCTTGAACATGACACTTTTGTCACATTCATGTCTAGGTTGGGAAAATCCTTTGGCCAAACAGTTAATCAAACTACATTGAAAGTCTTCAATCGATTTCTGGGTATTAGCTTTAGGTCAATCACCACCAAAACCATCTGCAGTGTTGTTATGTGTTCAAGAGACCAGTTAAATAAACCATTCATTGCAAACATTTGTCTCCCCTCGCGTTAACCATCCCTAAGTCAGTCCTTGCTATATATTTCTTCAAAACTTGATCTAATGGTTTCGTGTCATGGGCTTTCCTATGATGGGTCACTTTTTATCAACGACAGCTCATCATCTAGAAAGTTGATATAGAATCCTATCAGTACCTTGGGATCTGCATGCCCTAATGGCAGGTTTCTCGCCTTCGATGACAGGTTGCATCATTGACCTTCGATCGAATGATTTTGTGAAATGTTCGACTTCAGATTAAAAATTCACATTTCATAGATTGTATTAAGTACTTTGAGAGCCATTGTCATTATTGGTGGTTTCTCTCACACTTGTTAACAGTTCACATCATTGATTGGTAATCAAGTGGTTTCTAATGTTCGACTTCAACACAATCAATCGCATGGATAGAATTGTAGTAGTTCGGGAAGCGGAAATTAAGACCTTGGATCTAGTTTCCATCATCTAGGCTGCGAGGAGTTTTATTATTCATCATATAGTAGACTACTCATGACAGATGGTTGTGTCCATACTGTTTCTGCTATTAATGTAATTATAAAATCATTTGTGTATCAAAACATGTAGTTAGTTTTGATCTAAGTATGGGAATTCCTACCTCAGGTTTCAACCGGTGTGCTGACAGCCTGATCCTCAGAATGATAAAGCACTTCACTCTTCAGAATTCTTCAGACTTCGCACTTTAGGGGGAAATCTGTTACACTGAAATTTGTCACCATGACATTGAGCTACCTATATGGGTTCATCATTACCTATTTATTGCTTCCTTAGAAGTCTAAAAACATAGAGTTCCTAAATCAAGTCTTGGAATTGGAGAAAAGCTCATTAAAACCCTAAAAATCCTAACTCTGCACTTTTCCTAGTCATTCCCTGTGGTATCGCGGTTTATTGCTATAAAAACTGCGATACATCCCGCATGTTCTGTTCATTAAAACTGCGGACCCCCATAAAAGGTAAAATAAAAATAAAAGTAAGTTCTAGAAGCCCAGCTGGTCGAATATTCTCCCAGCTAGGGCCTTCTAGAAGCGTTATCTGATTGAGCTTCGCCCCTTCCATTCATGAACCTTTATCCCTTCATAAATGAAGCTATCCCTTAGTTTTTGGAGCTGAAATCCCATGATGAGAGGGCTTTATCCCTTCCTTTTTGGAGCTGAAACTACCTCCCTTTTGCTATAAATTAAGACCAAGTTTCAGTCTCAAGGGTACTTAGCACATAGACAGTTCAAAGAATACTTGCTTCTTGCTTTGGAGAGAGTACTTAGAACTTGATAGTTTTGAGAGGAATTGCTGAAGAAATATACTCTCCACATTTAGCATCATAGGCATGAGAGAGATTACATACACATAGCCATAATCTTATGCTTATAAATATAGTCGGAGTCTAGTCAAACTAAGGAAAACAGTTGTTTGAGACCTCGGAAGAGCCTGTACAAACATCAAGGCATCAAGGTTGTAAGGTTTCTTCTTTTATATTCAAAGATAATACAAATGGATTCTATTTTCTCATTGAGTTGTTCATCTATCTTTTGAATGATTTAATTCTTAGATTCCTTGATCATTAAGATAGATTATTGCTTTCGAATTATCATATTTTGCAGATGCTTTTGATCTTGTTTGCTTGTCTTTGATTGCATATCTTATATTCTGGAATGACTAGACTGAAGACCAAGCAAGCGTTGGACTTCAGGTAGGAGTATCTATCCGTAATTAATGAGTAATTCTTAAGCAAAATAATCTAGAGGAAATTGTCTACATCTATCTGTTTGTGTCTAGATATCCTTAGGATACTAGGGAGATCGCTCTTATCAGCAAGAGGGATTTGTCCGTCTAACACTAAGACTTTGTATTTTGACCCTAAATCATGGATTGGCCCTTAAGAAAAATCCATGGTGTTATAAAATTATAAATGGCCATGATATATTCATAGTTTTTCCCTTATGCAATGCTTGTGTTGATTTATAATGGATCGATATATAATTTTTTAACTATCTTGATACTTTGTGGGTAGAAGAATTGAAGGAATTGACTTGCAAGGCCCATTTTATCAATAGGTCGCAGTATGGAAAATTGAGGTTTGAAACCTTCTAGAGCCATTTTGAGGCGTCATATCATAAGTTTTTAGGGCTAAAACTTTATGAAAGTAGCTTCCAGCCACTTAACATTATTCTACACACCAATACCTTTAAAATTGTGCAGGAATCACCTCGATTGGAGCTTGTATGTAGAATTGTTGACTCATTCAAGTTGACCTATCTTGTTAATCACCATTGTATGATTGGATGCCATGTCAAGCCCCATTACTTACACATGTGGGACTAGCCACATTTGTACTTTCAAGATGATATTTGAAGGTCTAAAAATGTATCACCGTGGAGAGTTGAGATGGAAAACCCCCATCCCTAGATGTATATCTAGTTATGTTAAATATTGTGATGCTAGGAAGAGAAGGGGTTCCATTCTCTAGCATTACCTTGTCTCATAGTTCAATAGAGAATCTAGGAGTGCATTTGAGAGATTCAAAAATGAGGAGGTAGATTTTGTAACATCCATTTAGGCTACAATGTCATAGGAAACTCAATAGTGAATTCCCATTTCTTTCTATTTGCATATCATAATTAAAGAAGAGAGAACAAAACATAGGCCTCACCTTCTAGTTGATTTTTATTTCATTTTGGGTCTTCGAAGATACATTTGTGTTCATTTTCCTCGTTATTTCATCTTGATTTCAGGTATCTTATATATTCAAGAACTAAGGTACTAACAATTAATCTCAACACCTAAGGAAATAGTTTTCATGATCTAATATTTCCATAAATATTACAAGATCTATTGTGATGAACTATTCTAGTGGAATATCCACAATAATTTACATATCATATTGGTATCAAAGTAGTTCTCCTTTGAATATTTGAGAGAAGTTACAAAATTTAGGATTTCGCCTAAGAAGGAAGTCATAAAGCCTAGCCATGGTGGATGAGTCTATTCACAATAACCCTCAAGATGCAATGGAAGAGAGATTTTTGAGGCTAGAAGAGCAAGTGGTTGATATCTCTCACAACATGGCTCTCCTCATGATGGCTCTAGTGAATACTTTTAGGCCTTTTGAGGAGGATGGTGGTTGTAACTTAGAAATTGGAATAGATGAGAAATGAGTAGACAATGAAAACCTAGAAAAAGAGTAAAAAAAAGTACTATAGAGAAACCAAGTTCGAGTGTCATCACTCCTTCACAATCTCCATTCAAAATGGACAAAAATGTGGGCATCAAATACTATCAACTTAGAGATTTCTGTTTAGATGTTAAATTTCTAGTTTTACATTAATTTGCTAGTTACAATAGGTAAAACGGTATCATGTTGTCCATAACATAATATAGAATTTTTTTGTATTGTTTGTTCAACTAAAAATAGAGATCCATACATTAATGTAATGAGAAAGAAACATAGAAACACTTAGGTTGGAGGGTAATCCACTAGTAATTAAGTGAGAAATTTTTAACACTGGTAATACCCAGTTTTATCCTATTAGGTATGTGAAAGACCATTGGATCCATTGGCCTCTCTTTAAACAAAGGCAAGGGCAAAGTGTGTCACCACCATTTCCGAGCTGCAATTTCTGCAGTTTCAAGATTGTAAACGCTCGAAAAGAGGTTGGGCATGTAGAAGGTCAAGAGACACGCAATCAAATTGAGGCATTCTAAGATTTTGTATATATATGTAAGTGCCCAGCGCGATGATGGAACAAGATATCCCGCTTATTCATTGTTCAGTCCAGTGTAAATGGCGGCCCGGGAGTCGGTGAGGAATTTCCTTCGTCTCTTTGGGGAGGAAATTCTCATTAGAACAATCGCTGAAACTTTAAAGAGACGCCTTGCACAAGAGGGAGGAAACTTGCAATATCCTGATGCTGGTCAAGTAGTTGGCAAGTATGGACACGTATTCTTTCACGACTGGTCTCCTTCGTTGTACCAACAAATCCAAACTATGATTCAACAGGAAGGGCGATTGAAGCTCATGGAACTTCATGTGGCCCTTAAAAATCGTCTGGAAATTATCTCAGTCAGAAGAGATAAAGCATTAGAATTCCTATTAAATTTTGTATCCGTAAATCCCCAAGACTATCTTGCACTTATGTATGAACTCTGGCCGTCTATTTACACTGAGCTCACGGGAAAGAACATTGTGTAAATTTCTATAATGCATGTTTAACAGGCTGAATTGGGCTATATTTTCCCATCTATTATTTGGTTGTTTCGAGTCCAGGCATGGAATTAGTTGTTTGTGAATTAACTAAATAATCCATGAGTCATTACTGAGTAATTTTTATTTCTATTTGAACCATTATAAAGTATTAGACAATGTATATTAGAAAATGCATATGAATTAATTTTATGTTATATTTTAATTGAAGAAATTGTTCTTTGAGGAGCTTTCACATATATATAATTTTGTTTTGAATTGCACTACAAAACCTGTAAAACTTTTCGATCCCTACTTTAAATTAAACCATACCATCTATAAAAACCACCTTACCTTAAATTAAACTACAAAACCTATAGAACTCTCCAAACCTAACAGTTAAACCATATTCGTAAAACTTTTCCAATCTATAAAAGAAATCATTCATTACAAGATTCAGAACACAGAAACAGAAACAGAAATTACAAAACTAACACCACTCTCAGTGATAGAACAACAAATAACAAACTTCCTACATTGATCTATATCTACATAACTATAATATTGGGTCAATGATGCCATGAACGAAATTAATTCATTAGATGCACCGGAAACATTAACATACTCTGCTTCCACCGTCAATACCAAGATGTTCACTGTCACTTACATCAAAAGCTACATAGAAACCAACGATAACATAACTGAGCCTATCAATGGTATAAATAAGCAATAACATACCTGAGATATAAATGAAATATGATAATACTAAGTAATATACTTTTAAAATTTTTAAAGATAGAACACATCTTTATTATCAATGTTTTGTGAAATATAATGATAACACGAGATATCTGATGAGATATATTTATGTAATATTCTGAAAATCTTGTTCTGTTAAATCTTTTTAGTTTCAAAAGATTAACCTAAAAT
This sequence comes from Pinus albicaulis, assembly GCA_034641835.2. Classification (NCBI taxonomy): domain Eukaryota; kingdom Viridiplantae; phylum Streptophyta; class Pinopsida; order Pinales; family Pinaceae; genus Pinus; species Pinus albicaulis. The sequence goes on along the minus strand of CM076581.1, from coordinate 1,298,650,296 downwards.
ATATAAAGATTTTTATTTTCAACGCTTTAGCAAGATTTTCTTAATTAATTTTTTTTTTTTGAGTTTCAAAAGATTAATCTGAAATATATAAACATTATCTGAAATATTTAAACATTTCTGTTTTCAATGCTCTAGGATATAATGATAATAAAAGAGAAATTTGAAGATAAGTATTAATGTATTTTTTTAAAATTTTAGTGAAATTTTAAAATTAAGTTTCAAAAAATTAATGTTAGTTTTTTAATTTTATATATTTAAAATATTTAAATATATATTATTTTTTCGTTTTTTTTTTATAAATATCATATTGTAGAAAGTATAACAAATATGCCCATTAAAAATATTGGATCATATAATATCTTTGTATTAGTATGACTATATAATGGCATCTTAATGCATTTATTTTTTTTGTTATCCAAATCTTTATTTGGAACTTGATCATTTGTCATTTATCTTTCTTATTTGGAACTTGATCATAAGTATCTAAATACTTTTAATTATAATATATTTAGTTTTATTTATTATTATTATTGAAAATTATGAAAAATATTAGTTTAATGTTTAATATGCTTTGAGTAGAAATATTGTTATGATATTTTTTGTCAAAATTTTATTTGGACAATTAATATTTTTAAAAAGGTTAAGCTAATCTATGGATATAGATTATGACATAATATTAAATTAATTGAGTTTTTGTAAACTTACTAGGTGCTAAAGTTATCTAGAAAAAATTAAAGTTCTAAAATTCTAAAAGAGTTTGTTAAGAAAGTATGAAACAAAACTTTTTAAAGTAAACTAATTTAATCACACTAATCACACTTCTTTGAAAGAAAATCACACTTATACTCAAAATATATTGAATGACTAAGCATATGCTAGGGTTCCAAAGTTGCAATAGTTGACTTCTAGTCTTCTACTTATCATGCTCAAATGATTTTCAAGTATTCACGCTGAAATCAAATGCTGGAAATGTAAATGATGGGAATTGAAAACAATCCTCAAGTAGGTCTAGTTTGATGGATTGTGAATGCACTCGGGCCTTTTCCACTTTAGAGAGATGAAGGGATATTCATTCCTAATATTATATTTAACTCAACAAAAAATTGTCCTCGTGTATGTAGATCAATAGATCTCCGATAATATGGTTTGTGAATACTAACCAAAGTAATTAAAAAAAAAAATAAAACAATTATAGAAAGTAAATAAAATGAGTATGAGCATAAGTTTTATGAACATATCAAACATCAAATTGAAACTATAAATAAGATGATTAAAAAATATGAAAATAAAAGTTTGCTAGCATAAATATGACAAAAATAACAAAAATAACAATATGGTTTGTGAATACTAACCAATTAAGGAAATTAAAAAATAAATAAAACAATTATAGAAAGTAAATAAAATGAGTATGAGCATAAGTTTTATGAACATATCAAACATCAAATAGAAACTATAAATAAGATGATTAAAAAAAATATGAAAATAAAAGTTTGCTAGCATAAATATGACAAAAATAACATGAAGAATATATGTAAAAAATACAAGTAATGGACAACAAATAAAATAAGTGTAAAAGCTAAAGTTGTGGGGTCTCTCCACTCCTTAGACTGCATATTTCTGAGGCTGCAAGTTAAGAAAACTCAAGAAGCTTCATATATTGTTGAAATAAACATGCCCAAAGTGTAGAAAATCTAACAACGAGATTCAATCTAATCTTAAAATGTCCTAAAACAAGATATTGAATCCTTCTACAATTTGTGGAAACAAAACACATTCACACAATCACATAAACAAGTAAGGGACATAACCAATCAATTGAACAACACAAGATGTATCTGTGGAAAGCACACTGCCTAAAACCCCGCTATCTGTATATTGTATAATGTCAAGGATCAGGAAACAATACAATGCTTTCTCTGATAGGAGAACTCCTACACTCTTTCAACTGCCTCACACCGATCTAGGAAAAATAAGACAAATACTTAGCCAATTCTCTGCCTCTACTCAACCTTCCTTTCTCAGACATTCCTTGAGGAATTAAATCCCTATTAAATAGGAAAATCCTTTTCCTTGATTGTGAATCCTTCCTACGCCTCCAACTGACTCTATAACTGACTTGTACAATTTTCTAATTAGACAACTGATAATTATCTTCCCTTTAACCTATGTCTCAACTGGGTGTTCCTCAGAATTGACATGCAACAACTATTTATAGTGAATTATGAGTTAATTGATTGATCACTCATTGTGAATTCAATCAGATTTAATATACTAGACCTATCTCTAGCTCAGTTAAAACTAGTTAAGTTGATTTTAGCTCAATTAATTGAGTTAACTAATTACAACTCATGCATAAATGAAATTGGATGCCCTTAAATAATGAAATCACTCTACATGCATCCTCTTAGACCCTTAACTCAAATTTCCTAAGCTAACTCATTCAGTATGACTTAGTTAACTAATACAAGTTGTTATGAGATGAAATTACAATTTTTATTCCAATTTAATTAAGGGAAAGTTAAATCAGAAGCCCTGTTTTGGGGTGTCATTTCAGCATTCCCTCTCAACAATAAAGGGATTATCTGCTACCTTGATCCTATCTCTGTGGAATTTTAATTTTATTCTTGTCAGCGACTTCGTCAATATGTCTACATCCCGCTCCTTCGTGGTAATATACTCTAATGATATAATCCTCCTCTGAACAAAACCTCTGAGATGGTAATACCATATATCAATATGCTTGGACCTATCATGGAATACTGGATTAACCAAGAGTTTGATGTAACTATGGTTATCATAATGTATCACCGTCGCATCCATTTTTTGACCAAACAAACCAACAACTATCTTCCTCATCTAGATGGCCTCCATGCTACCTGAGAAGCTACCATGTATGCTTCCTGTGTTGGACTGAGTGAAAATGACCTTTGGTTCCTATTGTACCAAGAAATTGTTGTTGATCCTATGCTGAAGATACCTCCTGATGTGCTCTTATGGTCGGATGGACTCCCTACCCAATCTGCATCGGTGAAGCCTTGAAGCTTCACTCCCTTTGTCTATCTTTACCATAATCCATACTCTGTAGTTCCCTTCATATATATCAACACATTCTTCCCTGCCCTCCAAAAGAGCTTGGTCGAATAAATTATAGCTTGGCTCAACTGGTTAACTGCGTAGCATATGTCAGGTCATGTGTTCACCAAATACATGAGTGAAACCACAAGCTGTCTGTAAATAGTAGCATCCATTACTTTTCCTGAACTAGCATCCTCCTTCCTCTGGTTTCCTGCAAGAGGATTCTCCATGGGTTTTCTTCCCTCCATGTGGAACTTCCTCAGAATATCCTTGGCATACTTTCCCTGAGATATAAATAGCTTCCCAACTCTTTGCCATATTTCCAAACCAAGGAAATAGTGCAACAGCCCCATGTCCTTCATCTCAAATTATCTTGCAAGATCATCTTTGAAAGCTTTTATGAACCTCTTATCACTTGCCATTATTATATCATCAACATAAAGTACAATAATAAAGGTTACCATCAACTGTAATATGATATAGGTTTTCATCCGCTTCACTCTTGGTGAAGCCCAACCCAGTGAAATAGTTTTCAATCTTGGTGTACCAAGCACAAGGTGCTTTCTTCAGCCCATACAGTGCTCTCTTGAGTCTTCACACATGTGACTCACTGTCTAAGGTCTCAAAACCTCCCGACTGCTCAATGTACATTTCTTCCTCAATAACTCCATTTAGAAAGGATGTCTTTACATCCATCTGATGTATCTACCATCCCATCTACATTGAGAGTGCAAGGATGGATCTAATAGATGAGTACCTTGCGACTAGTGAGAAAGTATCATCATAATCAATCCACTCCACCTAAGAGAACCCTCTGGCCACAAATATAGCCTTGTGTTTGTCCACACTCCCATCTATTGTCTACTTCACTTTGTAGACCCATCTAGATCCTACCACTAAATTCCCCATTGGTATTTGGACAACTTCCAATGCACTCTTTCTGATAATGGAGTCATACTCCTCAACCATGGCATCAACCCACACTTCCTACTGCACTGCTTCCTCAAAATAGGGTGGTTCTATATCAATACCTCCACTCATAAGAGCCATGTATCCAATGTACCACTTCGGGGACCTTCTTTTCATGTGTTGTGATGTGGGCATTCCCACATTCTCTCTCGCATCTAGCAATAATTTGTCAGCCTCTCTGGTGCGACTCCTTCCATCTCTAGTAGATGACTATACATGAGTGGTTTCTGCCATTATTTCTTCCTCTTCTTTTGGCTACTCCACATCCTTAGGTTCATCATTTGGAGCTAATATCTCCTTAGCTGCATGCAAATCAAGCTCCCTCTTAAGGGAAAATCACATGGATTTGTCTTCATCAAACTTCACATCTCTTCTAACCATTGTCATATGATGTGATGGAAAGTACACTCGATAGTTTTGAGGTGTACCGGTGTACCCCAAAAATATCCCCAACTATGTTGTTGGCTCTAGCTTCCTCCTGGAATATTTGGTCACATGGAAATAGACAGATGAACCAAAAATTTTAAAATATGAAAAATCTGGTTTATTACCTGAAAAATCTTCCTCACATGTACTCATCCCAAGTATCTGATGAGAACTTCTATTCTGAAAAAATAATATTGTATTGCATTCTTCCTCCCACAGATGCAAAAATATGCCCTGATCATGCAACATAGCTCATATTGCTCCCAAAATACTTATTTTCTTTCTCTCTACAACCCCATTATGTTGTGGGGAGGTGTAATCAATTCTCTTTGAATTAATTTTGGGGCACAAAAGTTCTTGAATTCGTTAGATATGTATTCTCCACCATTGTCGCTCCTCAGAGCCTTCATCTTATTCCCTGTATATTTCTCGACAAGTGCCTTGAACTTACAAAACTTTGAGAATGTTTGATCTTTCTTCTGCATGAAGAAAATCCAACACTTTCTTGAAAAATCATCAACAAAAATCACATAATACCTATGCTTTGTTGTGGAAGCTGTTGATAACGGTCCAAACACATTTGAGTGAAATCCCTCAAGGATTTCCACTGCTCAAATTTCCTTATTATGAAAGGTGGCCTTTGCATACTTCCCCATAGTACACCCTTTCCATGTGTCTCTCTATGCAAGTGTACCCCTTGGAAGTTCTGTAGAAATTTGCTGCATGATCCTTAAAGCATTGTGGTGTAGATGGCCCAACCTCTTGTGCCATAACTCACTGATGTCTCAGATTTCCACGTTATCTTCTTTACCGCTCAATGTTTCACAACCATATACATCAATTTTGTAGAAGTTATTCACTCGAACCCCAATATTTTTCACCTGTCCTGTGGCTTTGTGATGAAGGAATGCCTTTCCTTCAATGAAAATCACATCATATCCACGATCTTCCAACATAGAAACATAAACCAAATTCCTCTTTAAACCAGGTACATGCATGTCATATTTTAGTATGAGGGGTTTACGTGAATCTCTCTGGAAAGAAATTGTACCAATCCTGATAGCACTATACATGCCATCAACACCCATCTCAATGTGCATCTGGAGATCCTTCTCCTACAAGCTACTGAAGAATTATTTGTTGTTGGTCATGTGGAATGAGGCTCCATAATCCAAGTACCACATAGATCCCAGCACTGATGACACCATGCATGTGATGAGGGTGAAGTCCAACTCGAATTATGAAGCCAATGCTTCACCTGCTGCTCCTCCTGAGGCCTTCTTTTTGTTCATATTTTGTGGAAAATTTGTGACATAGTGTCCATGCTCATTAGAGTTGAAACATTTCACATTTAACAAGTCTTTCTTCTAGCCTGCCTTGCTGGTCTCATATTTTCACTGGGATGCCTTCCATTTACCTTTGTTCGCCTTACCAGCTAAGGCACAATTTTCCTCATGATCAGTCTTTGACAAGGATCCATCTCTAGTGCTCCACCGAATATCTTCTTATTCCAAATAGGACCAAATTCACTCCCAATCTGGCAGCTTTTCCCTCCCATTAATAGTTCCCTTGTAGCTATGCCAGATCTTGGGAAGGCCTGGAAGATCTAGGGTAAAAAAATCATCTGATTTAACAGAGATCCACACGCTTCCAATCTCATCTTGACATTGAGTGAACATTGTCAATTATTTCTGGATCATGTCTCCCTTCTCTATTTTGATCTTCCTAATATTGTCTTTCAACGCCATCTTCCTGTGGTCACCGTTATTCTGATACAGATCTTTCAAGGCCTTCCACGTTGCATATGGAGTTTTCTTCCTATGGAGGCTTGAGATAATATGGTATCTAACTCCCTCTAAGAAGATCCTTCTTGCCTTTGATACATTCTTCTTCCATGCATTAAGAAGTTGATAATCTGTTGCTACGGGATGGTGAATATCAATTTCAATGAATTCCTTCAGTCTGTTTTCCTCAAGCACTTCCTCCATCCTATCCTTCCATTCAATATGATTCGAATTGAACTTGAGTGCATATTCGAGTCTCAAGCCATTGAAAGACATCTTGATCTGTTGTCGGATACCGAAGAATAAATCTGCAAATTTGAACGTAATCAAAACAAAATATGTTCTCCTCTTCTTATTGTGATCCTTGGCGCTCTGATACCATGTAGAAAATCTAACAATGGGATTCAATTTCATCTTATTGTGTACTAAAATGAGATATTGAATCCTTCTACAATTTGTGAAAACAAAACACGATCACACAATCACATAAACAAGTAAGGGAAAGAAATAATCATTCGAACAACACAAGATGTATCTGGGGAAAGAACGCTTCCTGAAACCCTGATATCTGTATATTGTATAAAGCCAAGGATCATGAAACAATACAATTATTTTTCTCACGAGAGAAATCTTGGACTTTGCCAGTTGTCTCACACTGATCTAGGAAAAATCTGACAAATACTTAGCCAATTCAATGCCTCTGTTGATCCTACCTTGCTCACACATTCCTTGAGGAATTAAATCCCTATTAAATAGAAAAATCCCTTTTCCTTGATTGTGAAATCATTCCTAGGCCTCCAACTGACTCTATAATTGGCATGTACAATTTTCTAATTATACAAAAGATAGTTACCTTCCCTTTAACCTATGTCTCAATTGGGTCTTCCTCGGAACTGACATGCAAGAACTATTTATAGTGAATTATCAGCTAATGGATTGATCACTCATTGTGAATTAAAACAGATATAATTCACTAGACCTATCTCTTGCTCATGACTTAGTTAGAACTAGTTAAACTGATTTTAACTCAATTAATTGAGTTAACTAATTACAACTCATGCATAACTGCAACGGGACCCCCTTAAATCATGGAATCACTCTACATGCATCCTATTAGACCCTCAACTCAAATTTCCTAAGCTAACTGGGTCATTCGAACTTATTTAACTAATACAAGTTGTTATGAGATGAAATTACAATTTCTCTTCCAATTTAACTAAGGGGAAATTAAATCAGTAGCCTCGCTTTGGGGTGCCATTTCTTGGTGCCATTTCAAAACAAAGCTAGAAAACAACTCTGAAGATATGAAACTAAAGCCCAATTTCTCATTATTGAAACCTATAAATTACCAATTTACAAACTTATAAATGTCCCAAGATAATGACCTCTCTCCCAACACATAGGATGACATTGACAAGGGTTTTTGGCTTTAAATAGCTTCATATGGTGTCATTTTTGTAGCTCCATGATAAGTGGTATTGTGGCATCACTTTGCAAAGGAAATGCATTGTACGCATTAATATAGATTTTCATAAGAATAAACTATAGAATGGGTTTCAAATAACTATTTAACCACTTATGTCGAGCCTTTAGTTTAGGATGATACATAATTCTCATATTCAACTATGTTCCTTGAAGCTTAAGTAGCTCACAAAAAAAATTTCTTGTGAATGTGGTGTCTAGATATAAGATAAAAGGAGTGGGTAATCCATGTAGATTAAAGATCCATACATGGAGGATTTGGTAGTAAAGGAAGAATGGAAGGGATGAGGTAAGAAATAAACATGAACATCTTTTGAAAGATGGTCAAAAACTGGCATGCTGACTAATTGTTAACGTAATTTTGGGAGTTCCATAATAAAATCCATTAAGATGTTTATCCATATTTATGTTTTGGTTGGTGTGGTTGCTTTTCCAATAACATCTTGATCACCATCTCACCATTGTTTCTTTGGAAAGTGTCACAATATTCTACAAAATCCTATATTATTTTATTTTCTTAGTTCATTCTTATAAGAATCAACACACAATTATTCCATAGGATTTATGAAAGCCAAAATGAACTACTATCAGTGATGAATTTAGTTCCTTTAAGGCTCATGCTTAAGCATGAATATTATATCTTGTTTCTATGTATAGAATTTAGGTGGGTTGAAATATTACTAAATCCATTAGATGTGTTTCCTTAAAAGAGAGTTTTCTAACCATTTCCGTTTGACTTGCTTGAGCCATTTTACACTTGGTAAGGATAAGGGAAGGAGTGATCTATCTTCCTCAAATTGTCTAGATAAAGAATTAATTACAACATTTACCCTTCTTATATATGATATCATGAAAATACCTAGACATCTTGGTAACCCACTTATTTTTCTCTCGGGAAGAAAACATTTGTTCATGTACTTCAGACTATGATGGTTAGTATTGCTTTGAAATAAGGGACTTATATCCCACTTGCGTTTCTAAGATGAATCCTTTATAGTACACTTTTAATCTCTCTGTCAATATTATATAAAGGAATCTGTTTATAGAAACACCACCAAGCCTTTATTCCTCTTTCCTTACACAAGGACCTTCTAATATTTTTTTGGATGCAAGATTTGTGTTCCCTTCTCGACCTCTACTCTAAACTGATTAGTTGGCTCCTTTCTCTATGCAACTTGTGAAAAAGAACCAACAAACAATGTGATAAGAAAATGTCTTGAGAAAATGTGATAAGAATTTTAATGTATCTTTTCATTTTTAGCATCTCTGCTCTTTTTAACATTCTTTGTTAAGAATTAACATGGGTAAGAGACAAGCAAGCATATTCATGGAAAAGGCTTAAATTTGATTTGTTATGTTCTATTGATCTCAAAATATGAATATGTAATACATCATTGGGTCTACTAGATTTAAATCTAGATCACAATGACAACATAGTGGATAATGATGACACATAATAAAGATAAGGTCTACAAATCATGGTCTTGGACTTTGTGATTGTCTAGGGACTCACATTCTAATATTATTCACTCCACTATTTTAATGTATTGGTTTTTAAACTTGGAAATACTAAGTATATGTTTAAATACTTCACCTCACACTGATAAGGTGTTTTGAATATTTTGAATACCACCATAGATTTTTTTTCCATATTAATGAAATAACTAGTACTGATCAAGGCAAGAGCACCTATAGGAGCTAGGATACCACAAGTGGGGCAATGTAAGAGGGTCTAAGGGAATTATTTATACCTAGTTACTTATGTTTCCTACCCACATTTTCATTGAGCTAACCATAAATATTTGATGATGTTGATGTGAACCTAATTCATAGTTTATATGAATATGAGAGCTATATGTAAGTTTCTCTAAAGCTATAAAACTAACCCTCAACCCAATTCATCACTTCTTACATTCTTGGAAGGTTGTACCTTATATTCTTAGAACTAAATGAAGTTGGGATTAGGTTCTTCTTATCCATCATCCATTGATAAAAAGTTGAAATTCAAATGGGAAAAGGGAGTGAATTATGAAAGAGGATAGAGAAGAGAAAAATAGAGTTTTTATTTTGAAAAATAAGACGACCACACTATGTGATGGAATAGCCATGAAAGGAAACTGTTAGAGTTTTAAGAAAAATTATGAATGAATAAAAGGATATAGAAGTGTATGGGACATTATATTCGACTTTTCTATGCATACACTAAATAAAATTGGAGGGAATATACTTCTAAGGGAATATTGAGTAGAGATGCAAGACCTCCTTTTTTTGTGTGGGATAGGTATTGTAGGTGCCAAAGATATGATTTTTCTTTGGAAAACTCTATAGTGATAAAATTGGTTGTTAATATTCTTGCTTGAGATAGATACAATCTTAGCTTATCTACATTGGTTCTTCACTGCAAATTTATGTAGATGTTCTATGCTTGATGCAACTTTACTTTTTACTACAACAATCACATAACCAATCAAGTAAAATGCTGATAGAACATACCAGTGGATCTTCAGAAGACAAACCAGAAACAAAAAAATGTGGTGGTGCGTTATGGTGGTCAATAGAATGCTTCAACTAGCAAAGTCTCCTTGGTCAGCCAACCCAGCATGTGTCACAACAGCCCTCAAAATAGCCACACGGTCAACTCAAATTCAACCCCAGAAAAGTCAACGTTGTCCAGAAAAATCAACGCAGGATAGCAACAAGAAAGTCAATGCAGCTCGATCTTCGGTCAACCTTTTGACCTCGGTTCTTGTGCCAATATGTACGGCCTTCCAAAATCAAAGTCTCCACTAATTTTCAGCCTATTTGGACCATACGTTGACCAAAGTCAATGCTGGTCAAATTTGCATGGAAACCCTAGCTGCAGTAAATTCGTCCAAACCCTTGCTGCAGTAAATTCATCCTTCTTCCCACATGTCAACCGAAACTTCTTCCAATGAGCTCGTACTAAATCAAAAGAGGAGATGATGTGTGAGGATGAGATGAGTGAAAAAGTCCTCCAATATTGACTCTATTTATATCAATCACTGAGGTGTGTGACACATCTACTGGGGGTGTAAAACCTTAAGGCCAACCTGCACATATTTGAAATTATTAAAAATAAATTAAAAATAAATGTTCTGCTCATCAGATTAAGATCAATTTTAGATCGATATTACACCTCTTCGAAAGAGGAACCCAATCAAAATATTGGTATCTTCATCTGAGCGTCACAACATGGAGTTTGGACCTAGTTGTCCGATTTTAACACTCCCTCTCAACTAGGGAGAACTCCATCCACCTGTGTAGTCAAACATCATGCGTCATCCCTTCGTAACTTGATTTTCTAGCCTCTTTATTTTAGAACAGAAGTGGGTCAGTCACAAAGACATCATTCCCTGGCTGACAGATTCAGCCCAGAGGTATAAAACCTCTATCGGACTCACAAAGAGTCTCATACCAACCCGAAGTTGGTTTACCTGACTCGAAGCCAATAGGAGGTCCGAAACCTCGCTTGGACTCAAGAGAGTCATATATACTAACCCAAAGTTAGTCTCACTGACCTGAAGTCAGTTGGAGGTCTGAAACCTCACATGGACTCAAAGAGTCACATAATAACCCGAAGTTGGTTTATCTGACCTGAAGTCAATAGGAGGTCTGAAACCTCACTAGACTTGATCCCAGATCAAGTGGTTGGACACGTGTCATCTTATATAGAGAGTACGGAAATCTCTTATGCGTCCATCAGTCTTTGCTACTAGTCTCTAGCTTTTCCCACCTCATTGGCCAAATGAGAGGTACTTCCCATGAGTCCGAAAATAAAATGGGTAGGATGCATATGGGGCACAAATCATGAGAGGAAAACCAACTCAATCATCACGGTGGGGCCCAAGCACACCAACAAGGTTCGACAAGCCTAGCCCTGTGGTTGCTTATAGCTCCGAGAAGCTATCCCCAAAGCCCCCCAGAGCTCCGAGAGCTCATAGTCCAACAGGACCCTCAGAATAGGGTCATTCCACGATTCCAAGATTCTCACAGAAGATTAGGAACATGACCTTCCCCAAGGGCATAGTGAGAATATCCGTGACCTGCTCATCAGTTCCTATGATCGAGCCTTACAGCACCTTGCTGTACCATATCATGGATAAAGTGGTACCAGCCATCAACATGCTTGGATCGATCGTGGAACACGGGATTCTATGAAAAACGAATCCCCCTCTAGTTATCACAAAGGATAACGGTGGCATGTAGCACATGCTCGAACAGCTCACTGAAGAGCTTTCGCAATCAAGTGACTTCACAACAGGCCATACATGTTATAATGTATTCGGCCTCAGCGATGCTCAAGACTACCGGCTTTAGTTTCCTACCTGAAGCAGATCTATGTGTGAAGTAGCATCCAGATGTGCTCTTGTGATCTACCACACTGCCAGCCCAATCGAAATCAGTATAACCAAGGAGTGTCATGCTCCTGGCAGTGTATCTCAGCCCAAGGTGTATCGTGCCCCAGAGATATCTCAAGAGTTTCTTGGCACCAACCCAGTGAATGTTATGATCAACCATGTGTTGACTCAAAGTGTTCACTGCAAAACATACGTCCGGACGGGTGTTCACTAAGAACATCAGGGCCCCTATGAGTTGACGATACTCAGTAGGATTTGTCAATACGGGCCCAGCAGCGCTGCCACTCAACTTCTTGAATTTGAGTTCCATCGGTGTCGACACAGACTTGCAGTCCACCATAATAAATCTTTCTAGAAGCTTAACAATGTGTTTTCCTTGAGAAAGGAAAATCTCACCAGGTCTCTGCTAGACCTCTAGGCCTAGGAAGTAGTGCATTAGTCCTAGGTCTTTCATCTCAAAATTAGCAGCGAGCTCCCTTTTGCACTGATGAATGAGAGGGTCAACACCTGTTAGGAAGAGGTCATACACATACAACACCAGAATGAGAGGCTTCTCTCTATGAACCTTGAAGTAAAGGTTTGGATCAACATTACTACAAGTGAAGCCTAGCTTCATCAGGTAGCTATCTATCCTCTCGTACCAAGCTCTGGGTGCTTCCTTCAACCCATAGAGGGTTTTCTTCAACCTGCAGACATGGGTGTCCTGATCCTGGACTTCGAACCCCAGAGGTTGCTCCACATACACCTCTTCCTTTATCGCACCATGCAGAAGTGCGGTCTTCACATCCATCTGATGAAGAATCCATCCTTGTGTAGCAGCAAGGGCTATGATAGTTCGGATGGTGGTCATAGGTGAAAATATGTCATTGTAGTCTATGCCTTCTTTTTTAGAGAAGCCATGTGCATCGAATCTTGCCTTGAACTTTTCAACACTTTCATCAGATCCATGCTTGATCTTGTAGAGCCATTTTGAGGTGACAACTGCTTTGACCTCCAGTTTAGGAACCACATCCTAGACATCATTCTTCATTATGGACTCATACTCTTAATGCATAGCATCCTTCTAGACTTTATGCTTTACGGCTTCCTCAAAAAGATCTAGGCTCGGATTGTACAATAGTACTCATGGCTGCTAGATACCCTTGGTATCTACTCGGATTCTTGCTTTCACAGAATGTCCCCCTTGGGGCCATATGTCCCTCAGCATCCTCAAGAGTGTCCTTGAGCCATGATGGTCTCTTTCCCAATGAAGGAGGTGGATCAATTGGGTCAATTGGTCCTTGAACATCAGGCATTGTCTCATCCTTCGGTTCCTCTTGATTTCCAAGCCTTGCTTCATGATTTTCCTCAGATCTCAAAAGATTGACTACTTTCCTCAAGGAAGTATCTTCATCAAAGGTGACATCGTGGCATATGTCCACTTCCCTTTGACCAGGCACATAGAATCTATAGGCCTTCGAAGATTCGCTGTAGCCCACAAACATTGTGGTCTCCCTCTTGATGTTATCTCCTCTGAAAAAGTTCTTGAACTCGTTCGTATCATATCCAGTGCCATTATCGGTCTATCAGATAGCATCTCATGTAATTGCTCCCAGTGAAATTCCTCCAACCTGGTAGAGTGTGTCAATTCTAGACCCAAACGTGATGGCTTCCTTGAAGCCTTTCTTCCACATATGCAACTTTCCATCAGTGAATGCCACATCGAAACCTTTGTCTTCCATGTCTAATATAGACATGAGGTTCTTCTTCAAATTAGGTACATAGAGTACATCCTGTAAGTGGAGGACTTGACCTTGAGACAAGTGAAGGGTCATAATCCCTGTCCCTTTCATGGGATATGTGGAATTATCTCCAAGGATAATTTCCAGATTAGTATCCTTCTCAAGCATATCAAAAATTTCTTCTTTGAACCCAGTGATGTGCCTTGAAGCACCACTATCTATCAACCAAACATCCATAGTGTCGGGTGGAGATGCAACAGAGAGGGCAGATACAAGAATGAATTCATTTCTTTTATCAACAAAATTTGATTCTTCATACCTGGAATTTCTTGACCTTTTGAAAGGTTGCTCATTTCCGCCAGAGGGTGCCTTCCTCTTTCCCTGGAACTTGTTGTTCCTTTGATTGCCATCCCTCTGGTTATTGTTGTTGTCATCACCATTGGGAGAATCCTTCTTGAAAGGACATTCTCTAGCATAGTGACCAGACCTATGACAAGTGAAGCACTTGCCCTTATTTCCTTGAGCCCCTACTTTTCCTTTGTTCTTTGGGCCACTAGAGTTCTTCTTTCTAGAATGAGTAGTGTATGCAACATTTCCTTCATTTCCATACTCCTTCATTCTTGATTCTTCTTGAACACATCTTGACAGTACTTCGTCAAAGTCAGGTATCACATTATTATTTAGAATGGTAGTGTTGAACACATGCCATTTGGATGAGAGCCCTCCATGTGCGGTGAGTACCATCTCTCGATCAGCTATTGTCTCCCCAATAGCCAGCAGATTGTTCCTGATCTCGATCAGCTTTAGAAAGTATGATTGGACAGACTCATCCCTGCCCTTCTTTAGATTCTTCAATTGATTCTTGAATAATAATACTTGATTTGCATTGTTGTCCTTGAACATGAGGACCCACTTATCATACATCTCTTTGGATGTGCCCAACTCAGAGATGTAGGCCACCAGACTTTTATTAATGGATTCCTTGATCATCAGCTTTGCTTTGATCTCCCCCTTCTTGTACTTTGTTTTGGCAGTAGCAGTAGCAGTGGATGGAGGTTCTTGGATTTTACCCTGCACATAGTCCATGACACCTTGATCTTCCAATTTGAGATCCAATATCATCTTCCAAGCATGGAAGTCATCCTTCCCAGTCAATTTGTCATCCTCCTTGAAGCCATAGTTTGTGGAACCCATTTTCCTCTTCGGTGATTGCAACAAATAGGGCTTGTCTTCACCTTAGCTCTGATACCATGTAAATTTATGTAGATGTTCTATGCTTAATTCAACTTTAATTTTTACTACAACAATCACATAAACAATCAAGTAAAATGCTGATATAACATACTAGTGGATCTATAGAAGACAAATCAGAAACATAAAAATGTGGTGGTGCGTTACGGAGGTCAATAGGATGCTTCAACCAGCAAAGTCTCCTTAGTCAGCTAACCCATCATGTGTCACAACAACCATAAAAAACCACACAGTCAAAGCAAAGTCAACCCTAGAAAAGTCAACGCTGTCAAAAAAAGTCAATGCAGGACAACAGCGAGAAAGTCAACGTAGCTCGGTCTTCAGTCAGCCTTTTGACCTCAGTTCTTGTGCCAATATGTATGGCCTTCCAAAATTGAAGTCTCCACCAATTTTCAGCCTATTTGGACCATGCTTGACCAAAGTCAACACTGGTCAAACTTGTGTGGAAACCCTAGTTGCAGTAAATTCGTCCAAACCCTAGCTATAGTAGATTCGTTCTTATTCCCACGTGTGAAACAAAACTACTTCCAAGGAGCTCGTAATCACTGAGGTGTGTGACACATCTGTTGGGGGTGTAAAACCTTAAGGCCGACCTGCACATATTTGAAATTATTAAAAAGAAATTCAAAATAAATGTTCTGCTCATCAGATTAAGATCAATTTTAGATCAATCTTACACCTCTCCGAAAGAGGAACCCAATACAAATATTGGTATCTTCATCTGAGCATCACAACATGGAGTTTGGACCTAGTTGTCCAATTTTAACATCCACCTTGATGGTACCATATACCAACTAGGGGATGGTGTCCATAGCATACTACATGTGATTGGTTGGAAAGTTGCTCATGCCCACTTAGTTTCCTTGTATCTAAATATAAGAATAAAATATGGGTGGGTGCTAGACAATGATGGTCTCTCATGCCACATTAGTGGCAATGCAAACATATGAAAACTTTATTCTATTAACTTGGAGGGATGATTTGATATAGTTCCACAAGGAATTTTAATATGGTGTAAAACAATGACATGTAGGAAAATAATTAGTTATATATATATGTGTGTGTGTGTGTGTGTGTGTGTGTGTGTGTGTGTGAAATTTGGGTTTTCCTAATAGTGGTATTTTTTTATCATATAAAATATAATGCATATGTTTCTATTAGTGCCAACTTTGAGTACCTAAATGATATTTTTTTTCAAAACAATTTAAAATTGTACATATTTTAAGATTTTGAATATTACAAGCCAATAATATATTAAAAATAGTTAACAATTTT
Organism: Pinus albicaulis; assembly: GCA_034641835.2. Lineage (NCBI taxonomy): Eukaryota > Viridiplantae > Streptophyta > Pinopsida > Pinales > Pinaceae > Pinus > Pinus albicaulis. The sequence continues at coordinate 1,298,633,934 of CM076581.1, read as the reverse complement.
TATTTATTTTTAAATAGTATATTTGGAATTAGCACAGTTTACTCTATATGTTTCTATAGTCTCATGGACAATGGAGTTGTCTATTGTGTAGGAAAACTATGTCAAAAATATAGAAATAGAGAGTTCCAAAAAAAATGGAGGTTTTCATGTATTTACAATATGAACCACCAATTTTGTCATCTTGAGCCTATATCTAAGGTAACCAACATAAAAATCATTTATATTAGATTTTTCATTTCTTTCCACAAAAAAATGAATTTAAAATAATGCACATGCACTCTTAAAATTTGTTGGAATTGTAGTGTTGGCATTGATGTCAACAAACTCTTGGTGTTTCTGGTCATATGCATGAGTGGTGAGTGTTGGTGATGTTTGGTTGATGGTCTTGTTAGTTGGAATTGATGTCAACATTCTATGACTAGACCTGGTGGCTGTTGAGAAGATGGATTGCAAACATGGTGTGTTGATTGGAGATGTTGTTGTTATCAGAGATTGGAGAGCTGCTCTTAGTGTTGCATATGTCTCTACATGTATTGGAGACATTGGATTTTTGTTTCATGTGTTTAGCTTTATGTTTCTTAATTTGGAGGTGATTCTATCAATGTTGGAGGCAGTTGTATGAAATGTTGTTGATGTTTCAGGACTTGGAGATGTTGCTACAGGGGTCATAGATGTTGTTATAGGTGTTGGAGATGTTTAGAGATCTTCTGGTTGCAGCTTGAGGAGCTAGAGGTGTTGGTCTTGGTCCTAAGGGTGGTAGAATAGGTCTTGCATGTCATAGAATTGTTCCATTCCTATTCATCATTTTTAGAATTATATCAGAGGGTTGGAGGAGTCATCAAATGATGAATAGGGTGATCCATCATGTGGCAGAGGTTCTGGACTGAAGAACCGACACTTTCACTGAGTTTTAGCCCCATTCGCATGCATGTAGAGTCAAGGGAGAGGCTGTAAAGCCATATTCACTAGTAGAGTAGGCTAAAGGGAGTGGTTATAGCTCTAAGAGGCTAAAGATAGGTGTAGGATAGTGCAAAGGGAGATACTATGGGTTTTGACAAGATTTTCTTTGCATTCCTCGCGTTGTTGAGCTTATTTTTGTGTTGTGGAGAAATCCTTGATCGAAACTTTCTGGTTTATGGTTGGAAAAGTTTTTGGGACCTACATAAGCTGATAATATTTGAAAATATAAAAAGGGATAATGGATTTAGTGGCTGATGAATTCAATGAGCTCAATCTGAATCCAATCTAGCATATAAACATTATTGTTGAGCTCAGTAGTTTTGTATAATGATTGAGTTAAGCACTTGATTTCATATTTATATTAGAGATAGATAATTGTTAGTATGGTTGATCACACTAGTGTATGGAGTGAGTGAGAGCTTGGAGAAGACCCTGCAAACTGTGTGAGATTTATTATGCATAATTTATAAAGCAGTTTACAGTTGTAGCAATAGTGAGTTGAAGCATAATTCAACCATGATATTGATTCAATGAGTGAGTTGTTGATCTGTGGATTGATGTAGTGAGTTGAGGAGATTGTTTTCCATCTTGTGTGGAGATTTTGCATGGATTTTTTGATGGAACCTTGTGCCGCAGTTCTCAAGTTGAGCAAGTTTTAGGAGTCCAGTCTAAAATATTATGAAACAAGGCTCACATGGAGGTAGTGAAGGCGTGGAGGATTTGAGTATACAGTTATTGGTAGATTCAGTAGATGGAAGCTATTTCTCCATCCAATGGTGGTTGGATAGTTTGGTAGAAACTGGGTGAGGCTCATTGGTCATGGTGGTGACTAGAAAATCAAAGTCTATAGAGTCGAATATTTAGTTCAGGAGTAACCAGGCGAGGATCATTGATAGTGGTGGCCTTGAACGGATGGTAGTCTGTAGATATGTGACAGAAAAAAAATTTTGTCTGACAGTTCTAGCTATTGTGAAAGAAGTCGAGTCTCTAAACTCATGGGAGTAAGCTGATCCATGTATAATCTGTTCAAAAGGTAATAAAATACCGAGCAACACAGTAGCATTAGAGTGGTTTTTTTCTCAGGATGGGTTTCCACCATACACACTTGTGTCCATTGTGTGATTTCTTTCATTGTTTCTGATTTATGTTTGATGCACTAATCTATAATTATGTGTTTCAGTTTATGCATGTTAAATATTAAATAATTGGAGAAAATTTATATAAGTTCTCACACTACTTATTCATCGCCCCCTCTCATTAGTGATATAGTTTCCAACAATTGGTATCAGAGAAGGGCTCTCGGGTGTAGCTTGATCACTGGAGATTGGATCTTTGATACTTTGGAGGAATTTTGAAAATTTATTGAAATGGATCAACAAGTTATTATGTTACTTCACGAAGGTAAATTTGCGGCTTGGAGAGTAAATTTGGATTTCTATTTTTTATCAGTTTATGAATATATTTTGTTATTAGTTGAATAAGATTTTAAATATAAATAGGAAAACATATTTCTCATTACAATAGATTAGTTTATTGGCTTGGTTTGCACTTAACAATGAATTTTTTTACTTCCCTTATGTGCATTGGTGGTGAACTATTTCCATCTTTGATGAGACATTTCCCATTGGCACTTTGCATAAATATTGCATCTCATATGTGCATATAGGGAATTTAAAACACCACTCCACATGCATCAAGAGGAACTGCATCTAGTTCTACTTCATCAATAAGATCAACACGAAGAAAAATTATAATTGTTCATTATTTGCTTACCTTTATTTATTCATCCTTATTTACACATCCCTATGGATAAGGACTTGGATGTTCACAAAATTCTCATCTCAGTTTCTTAAAAATATCTATTATAATGAGTTTCGCTATGATCCTGAGTTGAATAAAGCATCAATATTTATCTTCTTGACTCATATATTTATACAAAAGAGATTATTCCTTTCATTCTCTTCTAGTTACTAAAAGCTACCCATATAAACCACCTTCTGCACTGATGTATAATTGATCTTCTCATCCATATCTGAGCTACTTTCAATCTAGTTGTTCAAATCAATAGCCATGAGGTTATTCTTCTTTACATCTTTTTTTGTATTCTTCTGAATAAGATTTCGATGTCACTTTCAACCTTCTCCTCCATATGACTATCAATGTTATAATGGTTACAGTGGTTATTGGGATATTTGCACTAGTGTGTTTGTGCTACTATATGTTTATCTTTTCTCGCTTTCCACCTCTTCATCCCCTCCTTAGAAGTGTCATAGTCCTCCTACTTTGACCCAATTCATTCCCATTTCTTTTAGACTATGTTCTCTAGTTATTGTTTCTATACATAAGCCTCATCCACCTATCTATGTTTGAACAACATCACTTACTTCCACAGATGGTTGTATAAACCCCTTAGATACTTGAGTTATATGTCTAGGTTCTTTGTGGAGATACCCAACATTATGGCCAACTTTCTAAATCTGATGGTGTACTCCTATATACTCTGCCCTTTCTTCTTCCTAAGGTAATGTCACTAGATCAATTAGTATTTTACATACCCAATATGATAAAATTGTGCCTTCCTGATGGTTTTGAATTCCTCCTACTTACTCATTAAAGAATCGCCCTCCAACCTCAAGGTCTCTATTTGGCTTTCCCACCAGCACAAGACATGACTCTCTAATTTTAGCCAAATAGATGAAATCTTTTGGTCTTCCTCTATATGTTGAACACTATAACTAGTGATTTAGCTCTCAAAGAGTCAATCACACCTTGATACAACTTTCTGTAGACATTTTATTTTATTTTGAAAAGGGGCTATGAATGGGTCATAACACTCAAACTAGGCTCATCCTTTTGGGTTCTTTATTAAATTCTCACTCTCGTTCTTCTCGATATTTTGATTGCCCCTCCCATCTGACCTCCACAATAGAACCTCCATCTTCTCCTAATAGCCCAAACTTATTGGTCAAAGCCGCCATAAGGAAGCTCATATCACGATTTTTACCTGTGGTTGTTAAACCTCTCCTCTACATGATCATGAGGGTTATTCACCAATTTTTTGCCCATGACTCGGGTTTTATGACTTTTGACTTAATTGATCTAGATCCCCTATAACTACCCACAGTATAACTAAAGATACACGATTTGATACCAATATGGTCTGTAAACTGTCATGAATGTTCCACTCGATAGTTTGTCACAATAGATTTAATAGAATTATACTTAAAAATATGAAATTTACAAATGTAAATTATTTTTCCTAAAATCTTTTAGATTTATTAAGTTACAATTTCATAGATGCAATATGTAAAATGCGGAAAATAAGGTGGTGGTTACATATGTGTGCTGATTTTCACTACATGTATTCATGAAGAAAAATTCAATGGTCTAAAACCTTGAATTTTGGCCTTCATAACTATTTACAATATGCATATTGAAATGGCAAAAATATCTTTCTTATAAGCCAAATTTTCTTATGTGAACATTATGTAGTGGTGTTGGGCCATTCATGACACATCTATGTTGTAGAAAATTCATAAATACTAAGATTCTAGCTTTTGTCCCTCAACCATGCCATAGCCCTCGATAATCATGCATACTTGATATAACTGTGTTATATTACTATTGAAAAATAGATTCCCGATTTTGATGTTTAAGTATGGCTCATCATGTGTGTAAAAATGTTATGACATAACATTGGGTTTGGGACACATCCTTAATGATCTGAAATTTACCCAAATGCTGCCCCATAATGATTCACTTATTTTACATATAAACGCTCGAAAAAGAGCTTGAGCATGTAGAAGGTCAAGAGACTCGCTATCGAATCTAGGTATACTAAGATCTTTGTAGATATATAGATATTTGCCCAGCGCGATAATGGAAGAAGATGTCCTGCCGGTTGATAATGGAGGCCGAGCAGTTGATGCGGAATTTCCTTCGTTTATTTTGGGAAGAACTCTCATTAGAATGTTCATTCAAACTTTAGAGGAACGCCTTGCACGACACGGAGGAAACGTGGAATCCAATTATCATAGTGAAGTACTTCCTAACTATGGAGACGTAGTTTCCGAGGACTGGTCTCCTCAGTTGTACCAACGAATTGAATCTATCATTAAAGAGGAAGGGCGATTGATGCTCATGGAACTTCGTGTAGCCCTTCAAAGGCGTCTGGAAGCTTCGTCACTCAGAACAAATGATGCAGTAAATCTCCAGCAAAACTTATTTTTCAGTCCATCGGCCCATTAATGCTCGAGGGATGAAATCGCCACCGTAGAATGATGCACTGCTTTAATCTGACGGTGGGGATTTCATCCCTCGGCGCGTAAATCTCCTGGCAGAGTATACAACCCAAAATCCCTATGACCGGCTGGCACATATGTCTGAACTCTTCCCGTTGATTTACACTGAGCTCACGGGAAAGAACCTTCCGTAGTTTTTTACAATACATGCTTGGCCCGTGTTAATTAACAATTATGAGAAATAAAAACAAAAATATTATTGTTTTAGTCCAAAATTCTCCACAAATTTTCATAATTTTCTTTTGTTTCTATCCACACAAATGATATGTTTTTATGATACATTTTGTTTCAATTTATAATAAGTAACTCATTATATAAACACAGAAACAAACGTTGCAGGAGTAACAACACTCTTAATGATAGAAAGACAGAGTTCCCATGTCATGGCTCTATATCTTCATAATAATAATTACTGATGTCTGGTAGTGCTGTTAACCGAATCAATTCCTTCTTGTGGTGGAACGATGTTTAATAATCCCGTGCACCAAATCAATTCCGTAAATGCACCAAAAAAAATTAACATACTGTGCTTCATGGTCAGTTACATAAAAAAAATCTATGTATCTTCGCTGGACTTAAAAATCAGTAATAACATAAATAATAACAAATTAAAATATAATATTAGATATATAAACTTCTATAAATTAAAATATAATATTAAATATATAAACTTCTATTTGTTTTATTTTTAAGTTTTTACATTCTAAGATATTTCACGCCTCTCTATTTTCATAGCTTCACACCTCTCTATTTTTATAGCTTTGAGTATACATATTTATGTAAAATGAGATTAACAACTATATTGTATATAATAAAATGGGTATATGTAGTAAAATCGGCTTAACAATTATATTGCATGCAATATAATTTTTATTGAATAATTTTAAATAAAAATTGTTTAAGGAAGCTAATTACAAATTTCCATAAACTCTAATTATAATCCAAATTTGAAAGCTATTAATTTTGTTGGAATCTCGATACCAGCTAAGAGAATCTTTTTCCTATTGGTTATAAATTGATTTAATTGAGGATCTCTAGAGTTAGATATTTTCTCATTAAATACCAATGAAATTTTTACACAAAGGGGTTTATTTTGAAAAGCCTTGCTTGGCACTTCAAAATCAGTTTTATGAACACATTAGAATGCCATAACATAAGCACTTTGCACATATGAAAATGCACATAAGTGAATAAAAAATGTGTTATATTACAACTTTAATACAACAAACATAGGGCTCTCGTACTAGGGATCATGGCCCTTACAATTAGCCCTAATATAAGCAAAAGAGTAGGGCTTGATGTCAACAACACATGGCCATCAATCTGCCTTTGAACAAGACAAACTTGACTTACTTTTCAATGAAGCACTTACCATAGCCCTTTCAACTCACTCGCCTTGAAAACCTAGTAGGTCCTTTTCCACTTCTATTTGCAAAGATCTTACTGCTTGACCACCTTTGCCACTGTTGCTCACAAGTTATTCTGCTACTTCAAATTAGCTGGCATATTTAGCTCCTCAAATCCTGCCTTCACACAATGATCCATTTCTTCAAGAATCATCGAACATAAGGCCCACAAATCTACCCTCCAACAATAACTTAGTTGCTCCTAAGTCATTCTTCTTGTGGTCTTCATGAAGCTTCCCTCACACCAGTGAATTTCCACATGAACTCACTGACCTAGGGATCAATGGGTTTTCCCTCTAATAATGGAAATGTACCTCCAAATCTCATGGTAATTAGGGAACTAAACTATGCCTTCATCATAGCTCATTTTATTCTACAAATGACCATGCATAAGACCTCTTACCATGTTGTCCAAAACCCTTATTGAAAATACCTTCAACACTTCTTCAACAAATATATCCTCTTTCCTTCACTTCAAGACAACCCTACACTATGCCCCAATTTACATTCTTCCCTCTACAATCTAAGCAAGGTTTTTACCTTTTTTACTCACTGAAACTCTTGTTCATAAATCATAAGGAATGTGGCCCTAACATAGAGAAAAATAAAACCATTTGTCATTTTATTTAGGGTCCCATCCCTCTTCTTTATGAGCATAATACTAGGCAACAAAAATAGACTTAGGGATAGATATTTGATAGTTTTTCATACATAGAAGTATCCCTAATCTATGGAAAAAACAACATATAAAGTGACCTCCTAGCAAACCCTCTTAAGTACAAAAAACTCACAGTTCAATGCATCCTCTTACTTGGGCAAACTTGGCCTTCATTTTAGACATTTGAATAACTAAATCATGCTCAACCTTGTCCTCCTTAAGGCCTATGAATACTTGAGGTATTCAATTTCTTTCTTTGGACATAAATCACATGTGAATATGCTTGCTTGAGCAGATCGAATGAGATCAATCCTATCTCCCTTTATAGTTTTCTTAGTGGAGTCTATTATCCACCAAGGGTCACCACTTATGTCCATGTCGACCTAAACAAATCATGTTCAAACACCATTTTCTTAAGAGATAAAAAATATTTAATTTTTCTTTGCACACACCATTGAAGTCATATGTTCCCCTCAGTCCATCAAGGGTACTCCTCATGCATCCAATGAATAAATAATTAATTTATGCTTAAGTATTTTTCCCACTACTTTGGGAACAAATCTTGGTGTTTGCATACATTACCCACAAAAACACATTTATGTGGGTAAACTCTATTGTTGTAAAAACTACAGTCAAGGATCTATTTCTTTGTAATCGTGTGCCCAATTGAGATCAATAGACAACAAAAGGATGGCTAAGACAATCCAACAAAAATTCCCAAACTAGATGGTCATGCATGCAACGTTTAAAAAAATTCTAATGCTACAAAAGATGAGCTAGTACATTACCTCCTTGCAAGTCTGTGCAGGGTTTTGGTCTTGCTGCAAAATCCTTGCACACCAATCAAGTGATCCCTTTCATCCGCTTCAATCCAAATCCTCCACATAAACACAAACAAAAAAAGATGACAAGTGATCCTCTGCAGAAGATCGTCACCTCAAAACATCCAGAAATTACACATATAAATTACTGCAAATGTTGATATAAAGGGAAGGAACATAGAATTCATTAACCATATAAATGAAAATACATCAATATACCTCAAGATTTGGTTCTACTCTCCTGATCTAGCATTGTCTCCCCACTATAATGAATAAGGAATCATAACAAGATGAAGCCCTCAAATCTAAATCACAATGGAAACATAAAATTTTAAAATATCACTCTCCAAAACTCTATCTATTAGAAAACTAGCCTCACCCTCTAAGATGGCCCAATATAAATAGGAAGAAGAGGACTCCCAGCAGGACGAATGTAGATGCTTATGACAAAGAGAAGTTAGAGAGTATTCTCAATAATGAGCCCCATCCAGATCGAATAGATAGGAAAAGGTGATGGGTTGAATTGATCTCCTGGGAACCATAACTCTCTAAAACAAATACCTCAACCGCATGCACAAACAAGAATATCTCGACTATAACTACATGCACAACGTTTCGTCCATGTGGTTGGAAGGCTCCAACCATGTGCACAAGATGAGATCCATGTAGTTGGGGCAATAAACTAGGAAAAATATTGGCTAAGACCTGTCAAAAGGAAAAGAATCATAATGTCTCATAAGTACTAACCCTAGGGAGAAAAATAGGGTGATAACAAACTCCTTACGAATCTAGTACCCCAGGAGTTGTGCGAGTACCTCCCAAGCTACAAATTTCAACACACATGGGCCTTGGTAAAGTAAGTACACTTGTCGGTTATCACAAAACTATTTTATTCTTGCCTATCTTGTTTTTAGATTCCCAAATCAAATTCATAATGTGTCCTTGAATGCATCCACAAAGAGAGTTTCAAATTTCTATAAGACTTTATCCAGGACTGAAATGGTGAATCATCAATTAAATTGGAGTCCTGACACAAAGTTAAAACTAGGGATCCACTATCCTATGATTCGATTGAATGGAAATTATGATCTTGAAAGAGTAGGTTTTTTTATTAATAAGGAAAAATTTACTTTTTGGAGAGAGGGATCAAACAAAACCTTAGCTCCAAAATTATGGATAAAGTGTTCACATGGACCTTTCCCAAATGCGCTTCCTATATCATAAAAAACTCATATATGTTAGTTTTTTTCTATACGTTTGGAAAAATAATTAAATTGAGTCCTTGAATGGTTTTATGAAGTGAGTTGAAATTTACCATAAAAATATGTTGTGTGTGGATCCTGATTATCTTCCTAATTGTTCAGAGGTTTTTTGTTTCAGCCGCATTGGATCCCTATTCCTAACGGGGCGACAACATTTCCCATATGATTGTTGTCAGGGGGTCAAGTGGAGGCAGTGATGATTTTCATGAGCGCCACCCCCCCTTGGCGGGGGTTCAAGGGCAGCGCCCCTGAAGCTAAAAATGGACGAAAAAATTCCTTGTAAAATTTGTAACTTCATAGCAATATGGGTCGTTCATTAGGCAGAGGATATGACAATAGAAGTTATGTTAATTTTTTTCCCTAGAAGTAACCCTAAGTTTATACCAGGGAATTATATTATAGTTATGTATAATTATTCTGAGTGAGAAAGAGAGATGAGACTGTGTGAGAGAAAAGAGGAAATTACAGTGGATCTATTGTGGTTGTATCTCTTCATTTTGCTTAATAATATAAAAGGAAGGACTAGTTTTTTCTCCATGGACGTAGCCCAAATTGGGTGAACCAATTATATTTGTGTCTCCCTTGTTTAATGCTTTTCTTTGTTTATGTTTCTGCAATATGTTATGTGTTTCATTGCTTCGTTAATTAATTTCTAACAACTGGTATGAAAGTCGAAGGTCTATTTAGGTTATAAACTCATAAGGGAGAAGGGTTCTTGGTTTGAGTGGGACCGATGGCAGAAGATGGTAGGTTTAGGGTTAAAAAATTCAACAGCCCAAACTACCATCTATGGAAGATGCAAATGGAAGATTATCTGTATCAGAAATATCTTTATCTACCATTGAGAAGAAAATCAAAGAAACTGACAATTATGACGAATGAAGAATGATATTTCTCGACATATAGGCACTAAGAACAATAGGGTTGTGTCTGGCAGCGCCTCGGGAATTCAACATTTCAAAGGAAACGACAAAAGAAGGTTTAATGATGGAATTTTCCAAACAATATGAAAAAATTGGCCTCTAATAAGGTATTTATTATAAAGCATCTATTTAATATTAAGATTCCAGAAGGTGGATATGTTACTGATCATTTAAATTAATTTTACACTGTTACCAGTTAGTTAAGTTCTATAGGGGTAAATTTTAATGATGAAGTTAGGGCTCTGTTATTTCTGTGCTCATTGCCAGAAAGTTGGAATGGCTTAGTTATGGCTATTCGTAACTTTCTCTTTTGTATCTAATACTTTAAATTTTGATGATGTTGTTGGTGCCATCCTTAGCGAGGAAATGTGACGGAAAATATCTCGTGAGACATTAGGTAATGCTTTGACTACAGAGACTAGGACAAGAAAAATGGAAAGATGAAGGAGCCCAAGAAATCACAGTAAGTCAAGAAAAGGCAGATCCAAATCCATATTAGGGATATTTTGACAAAAATATGGGAATAAATGACACCTAAAGAAAGAGTGAAAATCTCAGAAGGGACAAGAAGGAGATGGAGAAAAATAGAACAATCATGAAGTGAGCATGATAGGTGATGTGTTGCAAGATGCTTTGATTATTTCATTATAGGATATTGTTGATGCCTGGATGGTAGATTCAGGGGCTTCATTCCATGCTACACTTGATAGGAAACATTTTCCTTGCGATTTTCAAGGAGATTTTGGATAAGTTTATTTGGGTGATGATAAACCCTGTAAAATCATTAGAATGGGTAAGGTTTTTATAAAGAAAAAAAATGGAAATCAATGGATATTGAAGGAGGTAAGGCGTGTTCCATATCTGAAGAAAAATATAATTTCAACAGGGAAGTTATTTGGTTAAGGTTGTGTAACTATATTTACAGAAAAAACTTGGAAAGTCGCTAAAGCATCCCTGGTAATACCAAAAGGAGAAAAGGTTGGTACGTAATATTTTTACAATGGTATTTCTAATTTTGTTAATTATTTAACCTTCATAGGATAAGATACAATATTGTGGCATCATAGGCTCGGGCACATGAGTGAGAAAGGGATGCAATTTCTTCACTCAAGAAATTTGTTTCCAGGTTTGAAGCATGTTGATTTGGATATATGTGAAAATTTTGTTTATGGAAAACAGAAGAGAGTAAGATTTATTAAAGTTTGGAATGAAAAGAATAGAGAAAAACTAAATGTTATGCATACATATGTATGGGGACCTTCTCAAGTATCATCTCTTGGTGCCTCTCATTATTATGTTACTTTTATAGATGATGCAACTAGGAAAACTTGGATTTATTGTATTCAAAATAAATCTAATGTATTTGATATTTCAAGAAATGGAGAGATTTGGCTGAAAATGAGACAAGAAAGAAGTTGAAGTGTCTCAAATCATACAATGGAGGTGAATATTGCAGTAAATATTTTAATACCTATTTTTCAGAACATGGAATTTGCAGAGAGAATATAGTTCTAGGAACACCATAGGAAATGGTGTGTCAGAAAGGATGAAAAGGATAATCATGGAGAGTGCAAGGTGCATGAGATTGCATGGAATATTTCCCATAAAATTTTTGGTAGATGTTGTAGATATTGTTGTTTATCTAATAAATAGAGGGCCTTCAAGTTCCCTCGATGTTGGTATTCCAGAGGAGGCATGGGTACGTTAAAAGGTAAACTAATCATTTTTAAAGACTTTCAGTTGTGAAGACTTTGTCAACATCAATAAAGAAAAAAGAACAAAGCCTGAGGCAAAATCAAAGAAATGTAGATTAATTGGATATGGTGTTAATGATTTTGGTTATCGCTTATACAATTATGAAAATCATAAAATCATTAGGAGCAGAGATGTCATATTCAATGAAAAGGTCTTGTATAAGGATAAAATACAAGAAAAGAAATATGAAAAGGAAAAAAAAATAATATGCACTGCTTGATGAGATCACAGAAAAATTAAAGGTGCCCAAAAATCATAATGATAAGTAGCCACAACAACAATAAAAACCACAACAACAATAGGCACCTCAAACACATGAAAGTGGTGTTAGAAGATCTACTGAGATAAGTAGACCCATGAATGATACTCTCATTCATTATATTATATATTTTTGATTGATTCTGGTGAACCAGAAATAAGTGAAGAAGCAACGCAAGTAGAAACCTGGAAGAAGTGGGAGCAAGCCATGGAAGAAGAGATGGACTCCTTGATGCATAACTAGACTTGGGACTTAGTTAAGTTTCTTGCAGGTAAAATAAAATTGCAGAATACATGGGTTTACAGGTTGAACAAAGAAGATGGAGGTAAATAGACGTATAAAGCTAGACTTGTGGTGAAGGAGTTTGCACAAAATAAAGGCATATACTTTGATGAAATTGTTTCTCCTATTGTTAAATTGACTTTAATTAGAACTATTTTTAAGTCTAGTGGTAGTAGAAAATTTTCATCTTAAGCATTTAGATGTAAATACAACCTTTCTCCATGGGTATTTGGAGGAAATAATATATATGCAACATCCATAATGGTATGAGGTCAAAGGGAAGGAAAAATTAGTGTGAAAATTGAAGAATATCTTGAATGGCTTAAAACATGCTCCAAGGCAGTAGTATCAAAAATTTGACAGGTTTATTTCTGAACAAGGTTATACTAGATGTCATTATGACCATTGTGTTTATATCAAAAAATAAAATGATGGAAGCTATATGATATTATATATAGATGGAATGCTTGTTGCAGGGTCTAACATGCAGGAAATAAATATTCTCAAAGGAAAATTAGTAAATTCATTTGCAATTAAGGATTTGGGTGCTACAAAACAAATACTTGGTATGATAATAACTAGGGACAAGAAAAATCACAAATTAACATTGTCTCAAAGTGAGTACATAGAAAAGGTGTTGGAAAAACTTTAGTTAGTATACCTTTCACTATCCATTTCAAAATAAGTAAGGAGATGTGTCCCAAGACTTAGGAAGAGATGGATTATGTGTAAATTTCCATCTGCATCAGTAGCTAGAAGCTTAATGTATGAAATGGTTTGCACAAGTCCTCATATTGCACATACAGTAGGATTTGTAAGTAGGTATATGAACATTCCAGGAAAAGAGAATTGCATGGTACTGAAGTGGATTCGCAAGTATTTGAGAGGTACCACAAATCAAACATTCAAACATTTTTTGACATGGATATGTTGATGAAAATATGGCAGGTGATAGAGATAACGGGAGGAGCACCAGGGGTATTTTTTTACTGTAGGTGCAATAACTATCAGTTGGATTTCAAAATTTCAAAACATTGTTGCACTTTCAACAATGGAAGCAAACTATGTTACTGCTATAGAGGCTAGTAAAGAAATTATTTGTTTACAAAGGTTTATGGATGAATTGGGAAAGAAGAAGGAGATGGGAAAGTTATATACTGACATCCAAAGCATCATTAATCTTGCAAAGAACTCAACATTTCATTCCAATTCTAAACATATATAGCTCAAGTACCATTTCATATGGTCAATGTTGGAAGATGGACAGTTGAAGCTGGAAAATATATACACTAGCCAAAATCTTGGAGATATGTTGATAAAGCTTGTAACCAGGGATAAACTGAGCTTTTTCTCAATATAAATTGGCCTTAATAATGATGATGAAGATGAGAAATAACCAAGTCCAAGTGGAGTCATTTTCCAAAAAGTGAAGCAACAATGGAGTTTATATAACCAGTCTCCAAGTGGGAGATTTTTTGGTATGGAGCTTGATTATATTCCTCATTATTCAGAGTTTTTTTTGTTTCATTTGCGTTGTATCCCTGTTCATAAAGGGGTGGAAACATTGCATGCATGATCGTCGTTATGGGGGTTCGAGGGGGCGATGATTTTCATGATCCACCCTTGGGGGTTCAAGGGAAGCGCCCATGAAGCTAAAAATATATGAAAATTTTCCTTGTAAAATATTTTAATTTCGTAGTCAATCTGGGTCACTAATTAGATGGATTATCTGACAGTATAAGTTACTCTAATTTAGGGTTTTTTTCCCTAGAAGGAAAACCTCATTTTATATGAGTGAATTGTATTGCATATGTGTATTATTATTTTGAGTGAGAAAGAGAGAGGATATTGTATGAGAGAGAAGAGGAAATTATAGTGGATCTGTTGTGGGTTATATCTCTTCATTTTGTTGGATAATAGAAAAGGAAGGAATAGTTGTTTCTCCTTGGGCGTAGCCCAAATTGGGTGAACCACGTATGTATTTTTATGCATTTCTTTGTTTGTGTTTCCACAATATCTAATGTGTTTCATTGCTATGTTAATTGATTTCTAACAAAATATACCTAAGACTCAAATGGGTGAACCATCAATCATGTTGGACTCATCAAATTGAGTGATGACTAAGGGAAATCCTCTCTTATGATTCCATTGGTCATGGATTTATTTCTTTCAGGATATCTAGAGATAGGGTTTTTCTTACTAAGGACTAATTCAAATTTTGCACAAAGGGATTGATTTTTCAAGACCTAGTTCAAATAATTGTGGATAGGGTATTCACATATTCTTTAACAAAATATAATTTCCGAATCTTACTAATTTTATTTATGCTACTTGGTTTGGTTTTTATTCCCTTGGACCAAATTCATAATGTGTCCTTGAATGACTCTAGGAAGTGGGTTTATAGCCACATGTGGACTTTCAATAATATTTTTGAAGGTCCAAAAAATAATCACTGATTGAGGATTGAGAATGGAAAACTCCTATCCCTAGATGACTATAAAATTGTGTTAAATATTAAGCCATTAGGAGGAGAAGGGGTTCCATTCTTTATCATTGTACACTTTCCATTGTTGGGTAAAGCATCTCAGAGTATATCCAAGAGCATAACAAAGGAGGAAGTGAATTTTTTAGCATCCACATAGGTTACAATGTCATAGGAAACCCCATAGTGAGTGCCCATTTCTTTGTATTTCAATATCATAAAATTACATAAAAGAGTGAAAAGATAGGTCTTACCTTCTTACTAACTCTTCTCTAGTTTTGGATTTCCAATGATATAGATTTTATGCATTACATGGATGGTGTGTTAATTTTCGTTGTTCTTTCATTTTTATTATTATTTATTTTTTATATTGAAGCACTAATAATTAATCTCAAAATATAAGGAAATGGTTTGGGTGATCTAATATTTTCATAATATTAGAAGATCTATGTGATTAATTATTCTAGTAGAATATCCATGGTAGTTAATAAATAATATTGGTATTCGTAAGAAGGTGTAGAATTTAGGAGTTGGCTTGATAAGGAGGTCAGGATATTCTGGTCATGGTGGAAGTTTCTATTCATAAAAACCCTTAGGATGTAGTGGAAGAGGAATTTTGAGGATGAAAAAGTAATTTGTTGATACCTCTCACAACATGGATCTCCTCATAGTGGCTCAAATGCATAAATTTAGGCCTTTTGGGGAGTTCATTGGAACTAAATTGGAAGCTAGATCAGATGAGAAATTAGTAGATGATGAAATCCTAGAAAAGGAGTAAAAAAAAAATTTGAGAAAGAGAAACCAAGTTCAAGTCCCACAAAAACTTCAAAATTTACAATTGAAATGTACACAAAAGTGAACAACAAGATCTATATTAATCAAAGATCAATGTTATTAAGTTTAATAGTTGGCTTCAATAGTTAAAAGTGTATTTTTGTGTCCAAAATAAAGATATAGAGCAAACAATTTAAATGTGGCACAACTAAAACTAGAGGGACATGCACTAATCTAGTGGAAAAGATACATGGATGCACTTACTTTTGATCTATATGGGATTCATTATCTTATTTTGTATCCATGTTATTGCTTTTAGGGTGGAAATATTGGAAGAATAAACTCACAGGATGAATAATTGGGACCTCAAACCTTTTGGAAGTCATTAATAAGGAATTAAATGGAATTTTTTAGGGGTAAATTATTTTCCTAACTTTCACACCCCATAGAAGTATTGTACACATAAATACATTTTCGACGACACAAGAATTTCCTTAATCAAAGTCCATATGGAAAGATTATTCCACTTGTAAGTTGACCTTCCTATTTTACCCACCATGATTCAAGAAGATGTCATGTCAACACACATTATTCATATAAAATGGGCTAGACACATGGTCATGATGAAGAATAATCTATAAGAGTTAATATTATTAGTCTAGTTAAGATTTTGAGTCAAACGTAACCACTAGTAGGCTATCAAGTTGTGTTATAATAGGGCCACTATGAGGAAAATGGTACCCATGCTATTCGAGGTAATTTTGTTCCATAGATGAGAAAAGTAGCTAAGAGCGGATAGAGAGATAGATATTTAAAAAAAGGTATTCACGCTATATTATCCCATTGGAAATTTTATCACAACATATATGATAAAATTATGCTTAAAATCGAAAATCCATACTACGAGGGTTATTTTCCTTGGATTTTTAGATTTATTAAGTTACCATTTACATGCATGCAATGTAAAATGTGAAAAATAGAGAAGAAACAAAAATGAAATCATTCAAAACCATAAGAACACAAGATATGACCTGGAAAACCCTTTACTGAGAAAACCCAACTAGTAAGTAAGGTTGCTCCACTCTTTCTTTCTTTGAATAGAACTGGATGCAACTACAAAGAGGTGATACTTGTGGCTTGTGTGATGTTATAGTGAAAAAAATGTCTCTACTCTCTCTCTCTCTCTCTCTCTCTCAACTAATTTACTCTTTAATGGAATAAATGGTGCTCAAATAGAATGGAACCCCTTTTCCACCTAGTGGCGTGGTTATAACATGGATCGATAGGCGCTGAAAGGAGTTAAGTTTGACTCCTTCAACTCTTAACTAGAGTTACAATATTGACTCTTATAGAGTCTTATTTATCATGATCATGTGGCTAGGCCCTTTTACATGAATAATTGGGCCTAAGATGGCATCCTCATGAATCATGGTGGACCAAACAAGAAGTTCAAATTCCAAGTGGCATAACTTTTACATATAGAATCTGATTGAGGACATTATTACATTGTTGGAAAGGAACCTACATGTAAAATAGCATTGGGGAGTTCCACAATTAAGAATAAAAATGTATTCCCCAAAAGAGTTCATTTAATGCCTCAAATGGTTGTTGGAAGGTTTAAAATCTCGAATTTCCAAATTGGGACTCATCGATAAAATGGTCATATGAGCTAATTCCTCCACTTTTCCACTCTAAAATTATCAATATGAATAAAAAATAAGATAAGTATACATTCTCGATCATACCTCCCCATTATGGGAGGATTTTGATCCCCAAAAGCCGCTAATGAATGAGGTGAGGAAATTTTTCCACCACTTTCTCTCGGGTGTACCATTTCGCCTTGCTCAGATGTTATCCTTTCAATCCAATATGTAAAAGATAACATTGCCCCTATATTATAGTTTTTGAACTCTTTTTGATATGAATTGATGTAGGAACAAAAAAAAAATACAAATATGAAAATAAACACAAATATGCAGCAGAAATATAACTTCATTTCATTAATATCAACGAACTAAAATGTGGCGGATACATGCCTCTGACCTGTGTTATAATGAGGCCCGAATGCCTATTTATTATTGAGAAACAATGGAAAACCATAAAAATCCAAATACCTGATCCTAGGAGATGAAGCGCCAAAACAATGGGCCCCATTTGGGTAAAATGGTACATCAATTTCCTGGGGTCATAAATTTGGCATACAATCTTCGTTTGATGTGCACAATACCTCGTTAGAAAGATCTATCCGACTAAAACTTTCTAGTGACCAACTTTGGTGAAGGACCCATGTTTGCCCCGATTTTTCCAAAAACACGTCGTTTAGGGCCTCAAAACGGCTTCGGAATTTCAGGACCTGAAAACACTGCGAAAAATAGTAAATTGTGCTACAATTAAGGAAACTGAAAAAATGAAAGAAGTGATGGTGGGGGTCCAAGTGGAATAGGAAGGTGGCCACCAATATCCACTTGGATCACTTTTACTCCTCTGTCAATCCTAATTGAGAATATGGTGCCAACTCTTATATAGGAGGTAGGACCTATTCATCTTCCTCATCCAGCATGTGTAATATTCCAAAATGGAAAAAGATAGGAATATATAACATATGCACAATTCCAAATACGGTAAAATAAGAACTAAACATGTAGAATTGGAAAAATGCGAGAATACATCAAAACATCATAAATATGGGTAGAAAACAGTTGAAACATATCATTATACATCAATAGAAAAGAAAGTACACAGTGCTCCAAAAGGAATGCACTCAAGCCACAAGATGGCTAAAACACACTAAAGAAACCAAGCACTGGAAATGTTGTGTTACTACTGCTACTGAGGAGAAGAAACATGTACAAAAGGCTTTTATAGTTCTCATAATTCTCTGGGATTTTCACCATGGATTCTACTCACAAAACCCAAAAAAACCCAAAAATGGTTTGGCCAGATTTTAAGTTTGGATTTTCGGCCTTTTTTGAGTTGCCCACTGCATTCCTAATGACTGAATTATGCACTCCCTGGGCATTACTACTGATATGGGGCTGAAGGAATGAGATATCAGCTACAATAGTACCCAATCAACTCAATAGGTGAAGGGTTGATCCCCTCACTAGAAAACAAGGTCAAGAACTTGGGTACTTGACCTCCCATTACAACTGCACTACAAAATAATGCAATTTTTGGAGGAGATTGCGTTGTGGGTGAATTTTGCTACTTGGACTGATGCCAGATGGTGGAATGAAGCTCTAATAACTTCCTCACAATCTTCCCAGATGAAGGGCCACTCCCTCCACTGGAAATCTAGCTCATAAATTGGGTCTATCAACCCTCCACTACTGCTACCCTGCAAATCAACACAATCCTGGAAGAGATTGCACTGTGAATGAAGACTGAAGCTTGGAAAAATACCATATAGTGGAAATGATTCTCAATATACCTCTCCTGAGTAATCACTGAAGTCCCCTGATGGTGAGGGTGGGATTCTCGCTCGAAAACACCCTTGTGCTAAACAACATTGCAGACCTTGCTAAACAACAAAATCATGCATAGACATGTCACCTGACAAATATAGATCTAAAAATATCAAAATCAATAATAAAAATCAAGCCTTCTATGGCTGCTATCCTCTTCCTTTTATTCTTGGTGAGCTTCCTCACCATGGGTCCCACTCATTAAAGGAGCTACTCTCATGCATACAGTCCTCTGAAATGAATGTGTTGTCCTCCATTAATCCTCCACTCTCTCAATAACAACATTGTTGATTTGGTCAGCATTGACCTTGTCCACATGATTTAGCCCCTGTTCACACCTCAAGGGTGCTTTATCTAGCTCTTTTGATGCGCTCCATTCACATTTGGAGTGACTTATTCCTACTAAAGAGATTTATGGGTCTCTCTACCCACTTATTCTTCTAACTAAGAAGAAAAATAAAAAATTAATATTCCAATTAATTGCATGCTAATTTAGGAATATTACAATCCTCCCCTCCCAAATGTTGCTTGTCCTCAAGAAACTAGAAGGATAGAACTTAAAGATATAGGGAACCTTCATTCCCATGTGAAGCTCCAATGCCCAAGCTATCGTCCACACAAAATGAATCACCCTCCAAAATGGTAATTAATAGAAAAAATCCCATATTCTCATGAGAGGCACCTCCCAAAGGCTCAAGTCAACCATATGGCTCACCTCATAAGGAAACAAGTGATTTATTGTAGAATCCATATAATGTCCCATGATCCCCCTGAAGCATGAAGCATAAGAAGTGTGGGAAGTCTCGTTCCCAATGGACACATCCAACCTATGTGTCATCCCTCCAATCATGTCCCCAACAATGATAAGAACATCATCAACATATGGGATCACAACCAAAGTCATGCTAGCTTCCATGTGTAGTACTGGAGAAGGAAAATGGTCCCTCAAGTGAAACCAACGCAGTTTTACTCCTAAATACCACAGAATATGATACGATGAGTGGCTTCCCAACTACTTGCTTGCTGCCCCAATCTTCTCACATGCTTGGACAAGGTGTATGATGTGGGGTGCAAATTGAGCACACCCTGAATAAGACATAATCTCCCCAAGATCTCCTAAGGAATGGCCATCACCATCCCTACTTATGGCCCCACATGGAACATGAGGTCTATAGGAAAGAATGCCCCCTCTTGGAGCAATGACCTATACATGGATGGAAAATAAATACAAGCACATAGTAAGTGAATCATGATGCACATAAAAACAATCCTTACCATGTACCTTGAACAAGTTGGTGAAGTGGATCATAGACGAGCCTCTTCCCTTCCCCAATTAGGAAAGAAGTAGTTGTGTTAACTCTATCAAAGAGTTATTTCCCTCCTCCAAACAATCCTTGCATCTCCTCTTTGATGCCTTCCCAAGTGAATCCCTCCATGACAATACGGTATGTCTTAATGAAATTAGTGTGATTGGAGAGAAAAACCCCATATACATGCAAATCCTTCTCCTTGAGCTTGGAGATCCAAGTCAAGAAGATCATATCCTGGTAGTAGATGTCTCCATCCACCACTCCTGAATCACTATGGAAGGTATGGGAGAAAATCAGCCCATACTCTCCCAAGAGTAACCAGAGCAACAATATCTCTTGATGTCTCCTCACGTCTGCATCATATAGACCATGGAGTGAAAACATGATGATTGACATAAAAAAATGCCGCATCACCCCAATACAACCAAACTCCTTGCTGCCACATGATGCAAGTGGCATGCCATGCCCCAACCAATAGCATACCCTTTGAAGTAGGATATGTCACATGCTGGCCAAACTCTTTCAAGAGTAGCCTGTGCAGCCATGCCTCTTGCTTCCCTGTGTCATAGATCTGCAAGTGGCTCACCAGCCTCTTGCTCATGAACATCACACATCCAACCAATGGTGAGTGTCTATTTTCATGCTCCAAATGGGTATTTCTCCAATGGAGAATACCATAATCCCAAATCAGATCACTATCTATACACTTCACGGGATGTTGAAGTGCAACCTCTTGGAGATATCCATATGAAGACCACTCATCAATGACCATGTTGAACACATAAGGATCCAAGTATGCTGAACGCAAAGACTTCTCATTGAGATGTGAAGTGATCATCAAGGAGGATCCATCATAGTAATGGGAGATAAAATGTCTCTCATTAACCATCTGCCTATCCCTTGCTACACATGTAGAATGGTCATTAAAATGCTCCAAGAATGGTTGGTCCCCCAACTCATCACTACTGAGCAATGACATCGCTGTTGATCTCCATGATGATGCACCTTTTGTCTCATGATCATGCTTAATGCTAAACTTATAGTTCTGCATTGGATTGTTTAGGAAAATACTCATCCTATCCTCCAAAAATCTATAGTCCAACCCCAAGAGTTGTTTGCAGCTCAACAATGACATACTAGGATGAATGTACATCTCCTCCTTGATCCTGTCAAGGGTCCTCTGCATAGTGATAGTCTGCTGCTCCAAATTAGCAGTGTATCTTGACCCTAGGTCATGTAATGGCATATCCCCACAACCTTCCATATGATGTGCTGAAATAATAGAAAGTGGGAAAATTGCATACCTTGGTTTTTCTTGGGAACATCTTGTACTACTACAAGGGTTCCTCCCACCAGTGTGATGACTTCCCCAACTGCTGGTGATGATCGCTGCTCCTCTATGGCTGTACTAGCACTAGTATAAGTCTCCTCCTCCTCATGCATCTCCTGAATAATGCATGGGACTCTAAATGTCAAGAGATCAAGACCACTTTGCAAAGGTGCAAGTGTTCCTTCTCCTTATGTAAGTATCCCTGCAGCAAGTGGTGGTGGAAGTTTCTTTTCTTCTGGTTTCTTCTTGTCAAACTTCTTGATAAACCTTTGAGTAAAATATGCATATGTGATCACTCTGGCATGACTCAAATGGCTGAACCACCAAATGTTTGCTTCACCCTCGAGGTGCAACACTACAATCTCAATAGCTTCTCTTTCTACTACTGGATGTAGCAGGAAGAAAGAATCTAACTTTCTCCTCTAAGCCCTTGTTGAGCATGTGGATGACCCATCAAAAGTACACAATAGAAATCGATTGTGCTTTCTTCTCCTATAGCTGCAAGGTCTTCTCTCTTCTTTGATCTGAATAAACTGTGGGAGAGTTAGATTCTCCTTTAAAGCTCTTGCTTAAGACTTATATTCTGCAAGATACTCACTTAGAATCTCATGATCTAAGTTTCCTCCATCTCCATGCCTTTCACCTTCCTCTTCAAAGAAAGTGGACATAGTAGATTGCTTTAGAGCTCTATGCAATACCGGTTTCTTCTACTACTGATAGGAAGTGCTTGGACATTCCTCATCTTGAAACCCTCTTGAGGTCTCATTGCATCTCTCCCTTCTCATTTGCTTGACCTCCTTAGAGAGGTCCTTCATAGATCTGAAAAGATATGAGGAAAAACTCATTCCATCCATCATTGTATATCTCTTCTTCTTGTGTCATAAGATGTATTTCCCACAAGCTGAGCCAGAGATCATGCTCTGATACCACTATAATATTCCAAATGGAAAAATACAGGAATATAGAACATATGCACAATTTAAACTATGGTAAAATAAGAAATAAACATGTAAAACTGGAAAAATGCCGGAATACATCAAAACATCATAAATATGGGCAGAAAATAGCTGAGCCATATCATTATACATCAATAGCAATGAAAGTACATAGTGCTTCAAAATGAATGCACTCAAGCCACAAGATGGTTGAAATACACTAAAGAAACCAAGCACTGGAAATGTTGTGCTACTACTGTTGCTACTACTGGAAACTACTACTACTAAGGAGAAGAACCATGTGTGGAAGACTATTAGATTTCTCAGAATGATCTGGGATTTTAACCACGGTTTCTACTCAAAATACCTAGAAAAACCTAGAAATGGTTTGGCCAGATTTTAAGTTTGGATTTTTGGCCTTTTCTGAGTTTTCCACTGCATTCCTACTGACTGAATTATGCACTCCCTTGGAATTACTGCTGATATGGGGCTTAAGGAATGATCTATCGGCTGCAATAGCACCCAATCAACTCAATAGGTGAAGGTTTGATCCCCTCACTGGAAAACAGGGTCAAGAACTTAGGTACTTAACCTCCCACTTCAACCACACTACAAAATAATGCAATTTCTGGAGGAGACTGTGCTGTGGGTGAATTTTTCTGCTTGGATTGATGTTGGATGGTGGAATGAATCTCTAAGAACTTCCTCACAAGCTGGAAATCTAGCTCAAAAATTGGATCTATCAACCCTCCACTGCTGCTACCCTACAAATCAACACAACACTCGAAGAGATTGCGCTGTGAATGAAGGATGAAGCTTGGCCAAATGTCGGATAGTGGAAATGATGCTCAAGATACCTCTTCTAAGTAGGAACTCGAAGTCCCCCGAGGATGAGGGTGGGATTCCCGCTCGGAAACACCCTTGTCCTAAACAACACTGCAGACCCTGTTAAACAGAAAAATCATGCAGAGACATGTCACCTGACAAATCTAGATCTAAAAGGATCAAAATAAATAATAAAAATTGTTCCTTCTATGGATGCCATCCTCTTCATTTTATTCTTGGTGAGATTCCTCACCATAGGTCCCACTCATTAAAGGAGCTACTCTCATGCATACACTCCTCCTAAATGACTGTGATTTCCTCCATTAATCCTCCACTATCTCAATAACAACGATGTTAATTTTGTCAACATTGACCTTGTCCACATGCTTTAGCTCTTGTTCACACCTCAAGGGTGCTTTATCCAGCTCTTTTGATGCCCTCCTTTCACATTTGGAGTGACTTATTTCTACTAAAGAGATTTATGGGTCTCTCTACCCACTTATTCTTCTAACTAAGAAGAAAAATCAACAATTAATATTCCAATTAGCTGCATGCTAATTTAGGAATATTACAGCATGTAAGGCTCATAGTGCTTCATATTCCTGACATTCACCACTAAGTACATGTGCAAAAATGGGGTTAAACTAAGTATATAGTTGTTACCTCGCACCTTTTCTAGTATCTCAAAGGGACCATATCACATGTTCTTTATTTTATTAATAGGACCCTGTAGCCCCTCATTGCTCAACTGTAACCATACTTTGTCTCCCACCTTGAATGAATTTGCTATCCTATGTTGATCATGCCTAGTGTTGTATTATTCAAGTTAATTTCTTAGCACGTACTATACTTATAGATGGATCTACCTGATATTATAAAAAAAATATAACATTAAGGCATTCCTTGTAACATCCTCCCTCGCTCCTCCTTGTTTTGAGTATGCAATATCGAAATGGAAGTTGGAAAATATCCAAGAAATGTTTCAAATGGGAACTTACTAGTAGAAGTTTGGACTAATATATTATAAGAGTGTTGTATATGTACCACATTTTCATCCCAATCCTTAAAATGATCCTAATTGTAACCCCTCAGGAGATGTACCAAAGTTTCATTGACTACTTCTATTTTCCCATCTATATATGGATGGAATTTTGTATACCTATTCAGCTTCATGTCCATATTCTCTGACAATGAATTTAAAATGCATTAAGAAATATCATGTCCCTGTCTTAAATTATTCTCCTTGGTATCCAAAGAAAAGTGCACCCGGACCTTTCCAAAGAAAAATTCACTACTTTCCTAATGATGGTCATTTAATAGGGCATTAGAACATACATCTTACTAAACCTATCAACTATCATGAATAGGTAGTCATGTTACTTCGTGTTTGTTGGTAAAACTCCCAAAATCAGAGCTTTATAGATCTTCTTCTTTAACTCCTCAAAGGCTCACTATAACCTTAGATACATAAGTAAGAACTAACCATTGCATGATAGCCTCCATCTTGGTAAGGTCTCTCTTCGGTTATCCTACACCTATCACATATCCCAGATACACCAAAAGTTAATGTGCCAAATCACACTTATTGATATTTTCCAATAGTTGGTGCTTATTAATGTATCTATCACATACATAAAATATGATATGTGCTTCTCCCATGAAGAAATATATACCAATATATCATCCAAATAAATAATAAAAAATGAATGTATAAAAGGGAACAATATATATTGATTATTCTCATAAAAATAGTTTGTGCATTTCATAGGTCAAACATCATAACTAATCAGTCATACAAATCTTGTTTTGTCTTGAAGGTGGTCTTCTAGGTATCCTCTTCCTTAGATAAAGCTTGGCGATATCCTAAAATTAAGGTCATCCTTGGTGAAGTATTTGGCTTTATATAATTCATCTAGAAGATCATCTATCCTCGATAAGGGGTATTTTTTTATTAAGTGTAATTTTCTTTAATAATAAATAATTAATAGACATTAACCAAGTCTTGTCCTTCTTTGGTCCAATGATGATGGGTGACCCACATGGTGAGGTACTTGGTTGAATGAAACCATATTCCTATAGTTGTTTCAATTAATTATTCACCTTGTTTCCTCAATAATTGGTTTCTTATATAACCCAATGTTTGGAAACAAAGAGTTTAGAAATAGTTGGATCTCGTGTTCCATTTCCCTCTTTGGTGGCATTCCCTTAGCATCTTGTAACACATCAAAAAATTCCTATAACAACTCTTCTATTTTTTTTTTTACAATTCCTTAGTTCACCCCTCCAGGGATGACTTGGCTCTCATGGAATTTTCTTTAGATTTATTTTCTCTTAAAAATAACAAAACATTTTTCTTGCTATAAATGATCAACTTTTTTGCCTAGTTGGCACTTACCAGTGAGATGCTTTAGTTTACCTTTTGCATGTCGATGATGAATATTTACCACCCATGATTAGGTGGTATTGGTTGGCTCTCTACATGAAGGACACATATTGGATGTACATACCGGGAATCCAAAAAAAAACTCCATATACATCAAGTGGAACTACATCCAACCCTACTTAATCAATAAAATCAACAGTAATAAAAAAATTGATTCTACACTAATTGATTACATTTATTCACTAATTCTTTGTTGACCCATCCCAATGTAAATCAGTTAGGATGGTCATGAGTCTCTAGTCCCAATTTCTTAATTAGGTCTATTGTTAAGATATTTTCCTATGATCATGCATCAATATTCAACTTCTTGAACTATATATTTATGTGAAAGAGTTTGGCCATTTTTTTCTCTTCTTATTGCTAAGGGCTACTTAGGCTCACACCATTATTAACTGACGTACAAAAAATATTCTCATCCATATTTGAGTCGCTTTCCACCCGATTACTCGAATATATGGTTGTGATATTTTTCTTCTTATCATATTTCTTTTATTTCTTTGGGTTGATATCTAGATGCAACTTCCAACACTTCTCCTTTGTATGATCATCAATTTTATAGTGGTTGTATTTATTTCTAGGATCACTACACTAGTGTTTTGTGGCTATTGTATTTTTTTCCTTCCCAATTTCCACTTTTCTTCCCCTCCTTGGAAACTTCCTGGTCCTCCTTCTACTTTTTGACCCAGATGATTGATGTTTCTTCTATCCTATGTTATATAGGTACTATTCCTATACATAAGCCTCATCTACCATTCAAGTTTTGAACAAAATCACTTGCTTATACAAATGACTATGTGGATCCCTTGATACTTGAGGAGTATGTCTTGGTTCTTTGTGGAGATACATAGAATTATTTCCATGTTCCTATATTCAATGATGTACCCTTGTACACTTAACACCTAATTATAAATTAATTCCACCAAATCCATTGGTCTTCAACATACACGATAGGGTAGAGATGGGAATTTACAAAATTTTTGAAGTACTCCCACTTGGTCATTGAAGGTTCTCCCTCCAACCTCAAGGTATGTTTGTGTATTTCACACCAAGTTAGGGCATGGCTCTCTAATTTTAGCCAACAAATGAAATATTAGATTCTTCCTGTATAAAATGAACACTAAAATAAACTCATAATTTCTACAACCAGTGATTCAATTTCAAAGAATCAGTATGACCCAATCTTCACTTCCATCTTGAATAGGGACTGTGAATGGTTCAAAACAATCAAATTGGGTCAATCCATTTTGGGTTATGTTATCACTATTAAAATTTTCTAAACTTGGTCAGTTTATACTTGCTCCTAAGTCATGGTATTAGATAGGGTTTGAGTCATTTTTATGTTTTATAGGGTCTAAGCCATAGATTAGAAGTCTCATTTCATCACCAAATAAAGTTCATAAACATTGCTTTACTCTTTAGAAGTCTCGTACCATGTTTTGAAAACCATATTTTAAGTTTTTTTTTTGAATAAGCCACGAAACCACGTTTTCGTAGCGCACTGAGTGTAAAAAACTGCTACTGTGCTAAAAAAACGTTGGTCTTTTCGTAGCGCAAAATACCGAAATCACATTACTAGTGCTATGGAATCAGGGATTCAAAATTTTTCAGTTCAACTATCACATCCATCAATTTTGGTTAAATTTTCATGATTAAGTGTCAGTCCACGAATCCTCCCTCACGCATGCAACCATCCAAACCACTTATGAAACCATTATGATATTTGTTAGGGGTAATATGTCATTAGTCCTTTTCAAATTTTGAAAAAGGGTTGGTTATCATCAATTTTGTCTCATGCAAAGAAAACATTGCATGCACATCTATTGTTTGAAAGAGAAGCTCATGATAGGAAACTAGAGCTTTCCTTAAGTTTCCAAGCGAGCCAGTTCATCCAACAAAGAGGTCTATTATAGGTTTGTTGAAGACATAGGGTTTTTAGGAGGAAGATGACAGAAGAAAAGAGAAATCACAGGTCTGGTCATTGTTTGAGAACAGAACTTGAAGGTTTAGAAGCTCTTACAAGAGATAAATCTGTTGAAGAAGCCTTCAAGAAGGTAGGGTGCCGGAGGTTCTGCGAAAAGCTTCAAGGAGGGCATAATCAGGTTACCAAAGAGTTTTCTATGAACTTCATAGGGTCAAACACAAAGGTTGGTTTTCTCAATTTACCAATTTCTCCTGAAGTTATATCAGCAGTCACAGAAATTCCAAGGGGGGAAGATAGATGGTTCAAGAATTTTAGGTTTGAAATGCAACCCTGCAAAATCTTTTTGAAACCAGAGTTTATGGATACTGATTTGAACAAAGTTGTGCCAAGAAGTTATGTCAAGGATGCATTTTCCAATCTGCTCTACAACATCCAAAGGTACTTCACCTTCGAAGGTAGATACCACAAGGTGTACACTTACCACTTTAAACTCTTATTGCATTTCACAGGAATAATCTCTCTAGACTTGCCTTTCTTTCTATTTCGAAGACTGGCCAAGATGGAAGAAAAAGTACAGATGAAAACTCAGGCATGTGAAACCTCATTATTTCATCATGGTCTAGTCAAGTTAATAGTTTTTCACGAGCTTCAGAAAGTGAATA
The DNA here is from genome assembly GCA_034641835.2 of Pinus albicaulis. NCBI lineage: Eukaryota > Viridiplantae > Streptophyta > Pinopsida > Pinales > Pinaceae > Pinus > Pinus albicaulis. Next base: position 1,298,605,161 of record CM076581.1, on the reverse strand, counting down.
GATAATGGTCTGCATTTCTCTTTTTGAGTGGAATAGGGGTTGAAGGAATAGATGCTAGCCCTCAAGTCAAAGAAACATCTCCATCAAAGACTGCTGAACCTACAGAAAAAAAATCAAGGAGGTTTTTCAAGCTCAAGCCCAGGAAACAGGTTAAGGAACCAATGATAAACACATTACTGAATATCCAAAGGTCTCATCAATCTGCACAGAAGAAGAGAAATCATTTCAAAGAGACAATTCAGGAACAGTCAACTAGTAAAACAGTTCAGAAGAAGTTGACTAGGAGTCAAAGGTCAAATGAGAAGGGTAAGGGCATGGTCACAAATGAAAACTTGGAATTAAGAGGTGACTTGAATGATATATTACAAGCTATTGACATTGAAGAGACCCCCATGATTCAAGAAGATTTCATCAAACTGGATACAAGTGGCAAATCAAATAAATTGAAAACATCCAAAAAATTAGATTTTGAGGATGAAATGTCAGAGTTTGTCTTTATGCCTAGAAAACCCTTGACTAGGCAGTCTAAGAAATTTCAGCAGCCAAACATGGAGATAGATCAAACAGGAGGTGAGGATGCAAATGTTTTTGAAACCCATAAATATATCATCTCCAATTCTTGAAGAAGACAGAAATAGAGTTTTTAATACTCAGAGAGAAAAGAGTATTTATGAGGAGTTTAAAGACAAATTCAGACTTGCAAACATTGAAATTGATAAATTGAAGAAGAAAGTGAGAATGCATGCTGTAGAAAGGTCAAATTTTGAGAGGTTGAAAGGTCTGTGGGAGCTAGAAAAGGTTTCAAACATTGAGTCAATCAGCAATCAGGATCAATTCTACATATGGACCATCCCTGCAATCAAGGAAGAAAATTTCATAAGGATGGTTAATACCACACTAAGAGCTAATAATAGAAGGCTTAAAAGGCAGGTTGAAGATCTTGAGATACAGCTAGCAAAGCCTGAAGATCAACCACATCAAAAATGAGTGTAAACAATAAGTGACATCTCCTAACACATTTTTGGGGTTATGTGGAAAGATTTCATTTTTGAAAGCAGTTCAGAGTTGATTTTTGTTGATTATGAAAGCTTATATATAACTGGAAGGATGGCAGCAAAGATTTGAAACTTAAAATTTTGAAAAAATTTGTGAAAAGATAGACACAACAGTTTTGTAGCGCGCTACAAAACTGCTCTAGGTGTCATGCACAGCAGTTTGAACAATTTTGCAAGGTTTCAAAGGGAGAAAAGGCTTGTTTTTTAAACCTTGATGCTGTTGAAGAATGTATAAAGATCATAAGTGAAGATCCAATGGAAAAGCACAGAAAAATGAAGGTTCCAAGTGAAGTTTTCAAAGGTAAAGTTATCCGCTACGAAAGCAACAGACAGTTTTGTAGCACAACAATGTTAACAGTTTTGGCACTCCTTCAAAATTTTGGTTTGGGCACAGCTTGAAGGGCGAAGTCACATGAGTTTAATAAGACATTTCCACATGATTTGAGCACAAGTTGGTTAGCAGATGGTTTGAAGAAACATAAATGAAGCACTATAGCTATTTTGCAGGGAGTATGTTCCTATCTTTCAGGGTAGATAAGAGGCAAATCAATACAGTCTAACAGCAAGGAGATGAACATCATCAAGGTCAAAGTTTAGGAGGATCAGTTGTCAGATAGAAGATTTAATGTTTAGAAAAGGTTTTTAATTTATAATAAAGAGTTTTAATCCTAGTTGTAGTAGGACTCTAGAACAAACAGTTTAACTGTCAGATGTAATTAAAACTTTGTTTTAGCAATTGATAGGTGTCGAGCTAGAAAATTCGAATTTTTCTCAAGTGTTTGGAGAGAATCCAAAAATGTAATGATAACTCTATAAGAGAGAAGAAATCGAATGGCATAGGGTTGGCAATTTTCATTAACAAGCATATTGTTTTGTTGTAGCAGGAACTGTGTTTTTATACTAATACAGAGATATTGGTTTCATCACTTAGGATTCAGAAAGGGTTATTTATGTTTGATATTCTCATGGTTTTCCTTTTTCAATTACTTACAGTGGCATGCATGTATGTTACTTATAATTCTATGAAGGGGCTCTAACTTCCTTCATATGTTCATGAACTGTGTTTATTTTCTGTCCTACTTTTCTGTTGATGCATCTAAACCCTGAAATGCCCTGACTTCCATATGAAGCTGATACTCATGTTTTGTGAGAACACACTTGACTCCATAAGCCCAATAGATTTTTTTTGATTAGCAGTGCAACCAATTATCCATTTTTATCCATTTTACTCATAGAGTTAGCCATCTAATCCTTATTTGAAAATCATAAACCCACTGAGAGAGCCCTCTCAGGATGAGGAGGCTAAGCCTCAACTAAAAGTATGGTTTGAAATAGTTACTCAGAGTCTTCTTGATCAACAGCCTATCAGGGTCTGATTTTGAGATAACAGGTTATTTCTTAGAATCCCTCTTTATTCTTCCCAATCTCCTGATCTCCCCTATGATCTAACCTCTATGTTAGAACCTCCATTTTATTCAAGTATTCCAATTTTATCATCCAGGGCCACCTGATAAGTCTCACATTATGATTTATATATATGAATTATGTTTCCATCCATGAAAACCTATCCTCTATGGGATATTTAGCATTTTTAAACTATTTTTTGGCCACAACTAAGTTTTTATGACCTCTGATTTAAAAAATATGGATCGTTTGAAAATCCTAACGATATACCCAAAGAATCATGTTTTGATGTCAATATATTCCATAAACTATCCATTGGATTATCGAATATAGTTTTCAGATCAAGGTTGGAGGTTCATCCACTAGTAAATTAATTTAAGGATATTAAAACCCACTTCAAGTCACATATCTACCATATGGATAGATATAGGATCATTATATTCATTGGAATCACTTTAAGAAAAGTTAATGATAGAGTATGTAACAATACATCATCAAATTCAAGAAGATGAAGAAATGACATCCAAGTGGTTTTGGATAGAAATACCAGCATGATGCTTCCAGGGAAGGGGAAAAGATGTGGAAGGAAAATATAACAAGGTCATAAGCACTACACATCAATGAAAGGATCTAAAAATCCATTGAAATATTTATGGTCATGCTAAAGGTAATTGTTGGAACCTACATCAAGATTTGAATCCAAATAATTATAAGAAGGATGTCAAGAATAATAACCTACTAGGAAAGGATTTGGGAAACTAGGTAGAAAGGGACTTATGTATGGATGAGAAGATTGTTTGCACGATAGTGTAAAAGGAATTGAATCCAAGTATTATCCATCACATAGAAGAGAATGAGATGAAAAAAATATTCCATATGAAGATACAAGTGAAAAATACCAATATGGATGATCTATTTGATTCCTACTCACAAGCCAACAATGTAGTAAACAATTTCATCAAGAACATTGGGTTGGAATTTCATTATAATTGAAGCCCATATTCATTGGGATTAGTGACTAAGGATGAAAAAACAAATTCATTCAATAGTGTAATATCATGTTAGCCAAAATTGCATATTTTATTGATAAAGGGTTGTTAGATGTAGTACCAAATAATGCTTGTGGTGAAGTTTCTAGAAGACCGTATATGTATATGAGGAATGAAATATCAATATTAAAAGAAATCCATTACTAAATAATAATGGATTGTAATTCTTAAATCATTAATGCACACAAATGAAAGAAAAATATCCCTTTGGTGAGTGATAACCATAATTTGAGCAAAACTATGTATTTTTTTTCTTAAGAGACACTGAGACATTGGTTGAATCAATAAGAGTAAAGGAATTCCTAGAGGGATGTGCAAGAAACAATTTCAACAAGTACTAGGGAAGGGAGTGGTTTGATGCATAACTTCACCTTATCGGTGACCTATCATATCGTACCCAAGAAGGATGGGACTTTGAAAATGTGTATCAACTACAAATATTTGAACAATATCACTTTTAAGAATTGATACCATTTACCTAAGATTGACTATCTTATATATCAATTGCAACATGCCAAGTACTTCACCAAGTTGGATCTCAAATTGGGATACTATGAAGTATGCATCAAAGAAGAAGACACCTAAAAGGATGCCTTCAAGACAAGGAAAGGTTTATAAGAATGGTTTGTCAATCCTTTCAATTTGTGTAATTCACTAGCTACATTATGTGATTTATGAATGATGTATTAAATCAATATTTAGATTAATTTGTAACAGTGTGTTTAGATGACATAGTGGTTTATATCTCTACGTAGGATGAGCACATATTACATCTCATGTTGGTGTTAAAAACTCTAAAAAGGCAGGCATCAATTGTTAGCAAGCCTCAAGAAATACATTTTTTCTTAGTAATCATTTGTGTATTTGGGGTAGGTAATTTTTGGATGGGAGCTTAAGTTAGATAACACAAAAATACTGGCTATCATGAAGTGTGTTGGCAGAGAAACAGGTCTCGCAGGCAAGACCCGGGTTCAGAGATTGGAGCCAACAAGGGAATCTGCTGTAGTCTAGAACCACGCCAGCATTGTCACCCTACTCCAGAGAGCAGAGAGTCTCACCCGAGGCATGCCGCGACCACATGCAGAAGGGGAATAGATCGATGGTAGAGGAAGGATCCACAACTCATGATTAATATGGAATTGATTGCATAAACATCATCATATACGTAAGAACATTCAGAAGAGTGAACAGGTATCAAAAAAATAAAATTTTAAAACATCACAGACATCATGCATGCATGTAACTCGTATAATAAGGCAACAACCTGCAAGTATATTGATAAATTTCAGCCAAATCCATAGTTACATCGCTTCCACAGGAAGGGCTTACAATTCTGTTACAGACGTCTCATAGGACAGAAAGATAGATAAGAGAAGCCTAGGAACTACAGAGATGTCATGCTTGGAATAGATCTCTCTTGTAGCATCCGCTTGATCCTCTTCAATCGCTCTGCATTCGTCTCCCTTCTTTCGGCCGGGTGACGGCTATTTATTTGCCCGCCATCGCAACTGGTAGTTCCTCTTGCGTTCTTTTTCGGCTGCTTCTGGATTCTCTCTTGTTGTCTATGAGTTTTTCTCCCTGTCTTCTGCTATATCTTCTCTTCATTTGCACTTATGCATCTGCTTTCTTCAGCTACCTCTTTTTCCCTCACAACCTCGGTAGCTCCGCTACTCACCATAGCTATGACTTGGTTGCGGCTTCCATGTGTCGTTCCGCAACCCAAAAATCTGTTCTTTATTCAAAATTCAAAACAAGGGCCCCAACAGGCCCTGACCACAGTTTCTTGATTCGTCCCGAGTCAATCAAAAATCACTGTCTCTATTTCCATTGCCCCACCGGACCCCATGCCCTGTTCTTGTTGTGCACCTTCAGCTTGTTGCCCAAACAAGGGCCCCAACTCTGGGACCTTGCTGAACGTTGTAGCCTTAAGCTCATTGAAGGTCGTCACAGCTTGGTGCCACCCCTGTAACAATGCATCTGTCTCTGCGGCGATCTTGGTGACAACTGCCTCCTCGACATGCGCCGGTACAGTCCCGAACACTGTGCTGATTTGGGTTTCGGCCTCAACGGCTAGCTGCTGCATTATCTTGGCACTGAGTTGGAGGGGCTGGCGGAGCTCCCGAATTTCTTGTTTGGCCATTGCTGAGCTAGCCTCGGTTTGTTGGATCTAGACCTCCAGAGCATCCGCTTGAGCGTATAGCTGGTCCAACTACGAGGGGTCCGTGGCATCTTGGATTTCCTTCGAAAGTTGCTGCAGCTGCACTGAAATGGGCCGAGTTTTTACCGTAAGAGCCGTCGAGCACTCCTAAAGGCCTTTCAGGAGGTCATAAGCATCACACACTGCAAAGTTGAGATTTTCCTGCATCTGGGTGACCTAGCCCTACTTCTCTATAATTTGTGTTGTATGAACTGCCTCTGGATCGGGTAGCGTTGGCCGTGATACTAATGCTGCTTGGAGCTCTGCATTTTCCTTGTGGAGGTCATTGAATGCGATCCTGAAATGGAGGGCCTGTTCTACGATATTTGTCTCTGGTACATCTACAGGCAGCCGAGTGTAGTGAGCCTCTACAGACGGCCATAGCCCTGTAAACACCTTGGCCACTTTGTTTATCTGACCCTGTAGCTACCCATGTGTTGTTGTGAGCTGTTCGCACTATTCAGTAAGCGCGGTGATCTGCTGCTGTTGCTCGTCGCACCTCTGCTGCAGTTCAGAATGAAGCCTTTCTGCCTGATGGGCCACCCTTTGGATAAAGTGGTATAGCTGAGCCATACCCCATGTTTCTAAATTGGCGACCCTCGAAGTGCTTTGATCTGACTATCATTCCTGTAGGGGTTTCCCATTGGCAACTGATCGGGTGGAATGCTCGTGCGGAGACGGCGGTGGTGTCTGATGAGGCGCTGAGTCGGCCATGTTCAGGTCTGGCTGCTCCTGCCGATCTGTGTGGATGGTCTGTGGAAGTACAGTAGGCTCAGGCTGAGCCCCAGCTGAGTCAGCAACAATTTGTGCCATCTGTGTAATTATATCAGAAATAAAGACTTGGGGTTCCCCAGCGGGGTCGACCGGTGGTACCACTGCTGCAGTACTAGAGTCAACCTCGGCCCCGTGGTCCCCATTAAGTAGATCTCAGATGATTGGGTCGGACACGGTGGTGGATGAATTGGATGGTGCGGATGAAGTGGTAGGTGGGGGTGGAACGGAGTGATAAGACGAAGGTGGAATGGTCCGTGGTGGTGAAAGCCGAATGTTGATGAACTTGGAGGGGTCAATGGGTGGTTCTTCCTGTATAGGCACCCCTGTACTCAGTGGCCGGGGTGGATCCTCCTCAGTGAGGTCCACCACTGGACTCAACTCTATGGTTCGGACCCGCTTGGCCTGAGGAGCTTCCAAGGGGTCGGTGGAATTGCTTTTTTCCCCCATCGGGGTAGTCATCGGACTTGGAGAAGTAAATAAAACATTATGGATGGGCGAGGTGATGGAAGTTGTGTGGAGACGCGATGTGGACTGAGAAAGCTATAACTCAGAGAAAATAGGAAAAGGAACGGCACTTCTTGAGACAACCTTGGCCACCTCATTAAAACTGCGTACCTAGGTGTTTAGGTGGTGAATGAGGGGGACGAGCTGCACGGTGGAGTCCTGTTCTGCCACCTTTGCTTCTGTCTTGGCAGGCTGTTGCTGTGGTAGCATCTGATCAAAATAATATGTGGGTACCCTGTTGCGGATTTCCATCGCAACCCCCGTCCACGAACAAACTTCATTGTGGAAGGCTGTGTCTTCAAGCTAGAACTTCAGCAGCCGCATGTGAAATGTATCCTCCGGCACGCAAGTAGGTCGGAGGAAAGTATGCCTGTGGCTGACCCCGAACAATACTTGCTCGCTGTACTCATCCAGAAGGTTCCTGGGCACCCTCTGCTAGCTTGCTACCATGTATGTCATTAAACCATACCAGCTCCGAAATGCCTCTGCATTGACCTCTTTGGTGCTGGGATCACCCGACACCTTCCACAGGACGAACTTAATCGCTAGAGGCTGGACCTTTGTTATTTCCACCGGTAGCCTGATGAGGGGAGTGTGCCACTTACACATGGAAAATGCAACTATAAAATACCCATAGATGAAGCTTCTGGCCCGCTTGTAGTTGTCTTCGCACGCGTCGAACATCTCCTTCAGCAAGAAGGAGCACCAGTTCAAATTAGCCCCTTGGACACAGTCTTCTGAAATGGAAATAGTATCCAAGCTACATTATCCCTTCGTGTAGTGCCTCATTGTCTTACTGGCAATGAGGTAGCATGAAAACTTGATTTCGGGCTTATTGATAAGCTCCATCTTCGCTCCCTTCACTCCCTGTCATGTGCCATATTTTGCATAATAGTCGATATATCCTGACTTATTTGCTCGTTTGGAAAAGGTCTGACATGCAGTCGATACATCTGGGCCATTCTGTGAAAGTTCTGTGAGCCGATGGATATCCTCGGCATGGATTGGAATTTCCTTATTCAACCACAGGGACCCGTTCTGGACGCGACTGAGTAAAAACTTGGTGCACTGCATGGCCAGTCCTGTTGTCCTGAAGACCTAGAGATTTATTAAGTTTAGAAGGGAGGATTTTTGTAGGCCTCAGAACTTTGGAAAAATTTTGTTTGTTGAATGCCTGGCTTTTGTGATATAATGTTCCATATACACCTGCCATTTGAGTGCTGGGAACTCGAAAGAGTCCGTGAGGTTTGTGTCTATGAGGGCCGCATTGTCGTATTTCCTGACGAGGGACTCTGTTTTATGAATTCTGTTGTCGAGCTGTGGTTCTATGACTGCTGGGTTGGCCTTTGGCATCTTCGCTCGGCATTGATACACTTGCAGAATTGGTCTCGGCGTCTTCTCTCGGCGCTGTGCTTTTGGATACTTCTGCTGCTCTAGTTCTGCTCCAATTTCTAATTCTAACTGCTCCAGCATTCTCATGCTTTTTTCCATGCAGGTTATGTAATTACCTGGCACGAGTGAGGTTGATGAGAATCCATGACAAGTTAATTCTTGCTGGAATTCTCCACGGCGATAATCATGCGATCGATCGCATGCTAAGGTGTATTCTGATAGCTACTGATGGTGGCATGGGGAAATGGGTGGACACGACGGCTGAGGTTCCTTCGAATTATGGAAAAATGATTATTGCAAGGTTACTTCTAATTATGGCAATTTATGCTGCAAATATAGACGATCCTACTGACTGACACAAGTACTAACTAAAATGATACGGACTGACATTGACACGTTTTCTGATCCTACAGGGATGACATGTTGGACACGCCCCTCCCCGACCACAATCGGTTGAGGTGCGATCCCCGCAACAGCGCAGTTATTGACAACCTATGCATGAACGATAAACACTACCTATGCTCATCCTGGTTATGGGAGAGTTATTCAACTATGCTACTCTATGGATTCTCTCGGTTGCAAGAGTTATTAATGAAAGGTGAAAGAAACTTATTCATGGTAGGGCTTCAGGCGTGCGCCATTCACCCACCCAGGTAAAACAGTACCGTCCAGCTGAGCCAACCGAACGGCTTTGGAATTTCTAATCTCGACGACGAAGTAAGGTCCCAACCAATGCATCTACAGTTTGCTTGGAAACTTCTGAAACTTTCTATCATATAAGAGAACCTTTCCCCCAACCTGGAACGTTTTTCTCTTGATGTGGCGGTCGTGCCACGCCTTCTGCCTGTCCTTCTGAACCTTCTGGTGAAACTCGGCCAGGAACCGGGCCTCGTCTAGTTCTTGTAATTCGTGGAGGCGCTCCTGTAGTGATTCCTCATCCGAGAACTTGAGGGTTGTGGCAATTAAAAGACTCGGTATGGTGAAATCAGTGGGAATCACCGCTTCCCGGCTGTACACTAGCTAGAACAGTGTTTTATTGGTCAAGCGCTTCACCGTAGTCTGGTAGGCCCATAATGCAGCTGGCAACCGCTCATCCCAGTCATCGCGCTGGGCATTGCATATCTTTGTCAAACCCTTTTCAAGAATTTTGTTGAATGCTTCAACAGTACCATTGGCCTGCAGGTGGTACGGGCTGATTTTGTGATGTTCAATCAAGAATGTGTCTAGCAGCGATTTGACCGTTTCATTAATGAAATGCGTACCCTGATCACTGGTTAAACTGCGTGGGCAGCCAAACCTACTGATGATGTGTTCAAAGATGAACTGAGCTCCTGTATCCACCGTACAATCCCGTATTGTCGCTGCCTCGGCCCACCGGGTGAGGTAGTTGATTGCGGTAATGATGTATTGGGCCTTGGAATGCCTGGCTACTAGGGCTATGGGACCTATGAAATCGACAACCCACTTCTCAAACGGTCGCAATACCTGCACCGGGTGTAGCGGGAGCTCGTCCCTGTGAGAGGGCCTCCCTGTTCGCTGACAGACATCGCATTTCTTAACAAATGTCTTACAATCGGCGTGGACCATCGGCCACCATAGTCCAGCTTGGAGCACCTTCCTAGCAGTGGGTTTCGGCCCCACATGCCCGCCCGCAACGCCGCTGTGGCACTCCCACATCATGGCTTCACATTCGTGGTTAAGTATACATCTGCATAGAACCTCATCAAGGCCCAATTTTTACAACTACCCGCAATCAGTTGGTATTCAGCAGCGCGAACGACCAAGTGCCATTTCTAGAGTGGGGTGTAGTGCTGAGGGCACTGTCCCATAGTTAAATAAGTTGCGATGTCAGCCAAATAATCTGGTACGACTTCGACTCGGAAAAGATCAGCATCCGACAGCTGATCATCAAAAGAGCCGTTGTTCTCCCCCGTCTCCAACCTGGATAAATGATCGGGCTTGACGTTAAACCTCCCGGGCTTGACAATCACTTCGAATGTGAATTCTTGGAAGAGTAGAAGCCATCGACAGATCCGGCCTTCCAAAATGGGCTTATTTACCAGGTACTTTAACGCAGAGTGATCCGTAAAGAACTTGAATTTACCTCCTAGAAGATAGTGGCGGAACTTTTGGAGTGAGTACACCATTGTGAGGGCTTCCCTCTCCGTGGTGGTGTAATTCCACTCGACATTCGACAGTTTGTGGCTAGCGAAGTAGACTGGGTGGTCAACTATCGTCTCCCTTGGTTGCACCAAGACAGCCCTAAGTGCAATACTAGAAGTGTCAATATGCACGTGGAACTACTTATCCCAATCCGGATGAACCAGAATAGGCGTCGTTGCCAACTTCTCGTTAAAAGTGTCAAGGGCCATCCTACACTCGTCTGTCCACTAGAACACTTCTAACTTCCGCAGTAACTTTTCCAGAGGAGCAGTGATCTTCGCATAATTTCGGATGAACCGTCGGTAATAATCCCTGTGCCCAAGAAGTGCCCGCAATTGCTTCACCGTTTCTAGGGCTTCCATGTGGCGATTACGGCTATCTTGGCGGGGTTGACGCAGACCCCTTGCTTGCACACCACATGTCCTAATAACGGTCCGAAAGGAACTGCAAAGATGCATTTCTTCAAGTTCAAGGAAATCTGCAATTTTTGAAACCGTTCAAACATGATGCGTAGCAGGGTGGCGTGGTTTTTTAGCAAGCTGTAGACGGTCCAATCATCCATGTAGACTTCTAGGAACTTATGAATGTACTCTCGGAAAGCACCAATGACGATCCAGGAAAACATAGTGGGGGCGTTCTTTAACCTGAATGGCATCACGTGGTATGTAAAATACCCCCACTCGGTCATGAACGTCATCTTTGTTTTGTCCTCTTCCGCAATGCGCACCTGATAGTAGCCCGAAAATCCATCAGTGAAGGAGTAGGCCCCATTTCCTGCAACATTGTCAAATACTTCATCACTGAATGGAGTGGGAAATGGGTCATGAATACAAGCATTTTTTAAACTGCAGTAATCCACACAGACGCGGATTTCTGACTTGTCCTTATTATTCTGAATGAAAATGGGACTCACCCACTCTGCTTCTTCCACAGGGAAGATTAGGCCCGCTGTTAGCATTTTATCGATCTCCAGCTTGACCTTTTCTTTGATCCATGGATTCAACCGATAAGGTCAGTGCTTCACGGGCCTGGAATCCAGTTTCAGCACTATGCGCATCTCTCCGAGATCCCCTTTGATGCCTTTTAAGTCTACAACCGATGAAGGGAATAAGTCTTCATATTCCTGAAGGAGGCTGAAAATTTCCTTTGTCGTCTCCTCGTACCAGTAGTCCCCAATTGTAGCCAGTTTGGGTTTTTCCTCCGAGCCGATGTTTAGCTTCCTTGTCTTCAACGGGAGTAGATGGACACCTTCAGTGGTTGGCTCCTCTTTAATGTTCCAGTTGCCTTCCCTCTCCTCAAAATATAGGTGCTGAAGTTCCTCCAGACTGTCATCGTCTGGCTCGCCATTGATCCGTTGGCAAGCCAACTCATGCTTTCCCTCCAAATTTAGTGCGAGAGCTCTCTCGTCGATCCTCGGATCGTGGAGAAACAGGACCCCTTGATGGCCTGTAGTGCCTGGGATACCAGCTCTGTCTCCCCTTCGAAGGAAAAGCACCGAACAAATTTGTTCACGACGTCCTGCCAAGAGATGGTCCCTCTTTTCCTCTCCTCCTCTAAGTACTAGGCATGGGGGATGGTATCTAAGGAGTGGACGAACCGATGTACCCACAACTCTTTCGGGTACCCCATAATTTGCCACTGCGCCTCACAGGTTTTCAGGTGGTCCCTCGAATCGGAATTCCCTTGGTACTTGTGCCTACTTTGAGGGCCTTAGTCTTCTTTGAACCGCGCCCTCAAAGCCTCCGCCACACAAATCCACTGCGGCAGGGTGTCGCAGTGATTTTTCCACCACCTGGTTGATGTGGACTATAGTGCTACGTCCAAAAGTGGTATCACGCTTCCTTCTGGTACCGTATCTTCTACCTTTGCAATAAAGGTATTGAAGGCTTACATGTTTGACAGGGTGGGATACTCCCTGATCTCAGCACCGATCCAACGGACTCAGCCAATGCTGGCACATCTCCGCGTGCTGGTCTCATACCCACCTTGCTTCCAGTCTTCCCAGGCTAGTTTCGATCCCAGCTCCGAGCTCTGGACACTGCGCCAGCTGACGGAGCCGGTTGTGGTCGGGTTAATATATTCCTCCTGCTTTCCTGCTGTCATCTGATATAGGTTGTCCAACATATGAGCATCCTCCCAGTTATCCACAGTTTCGGTATACCTCGGGCCTTGATACGGATTGAGAGTCTGAGTGACTTGGACCTCTCCGTCTTCAAAAATCATCAGCTCCTTTTTGAGGTCGATGATGGCGTAATTCTCAAAAGCCCAATTGACGCCTAGCAGGGCAGGGTAAGGATCCTTGTCTCCCATAATATTAATAACCTCAAAGTCCGTGTAAGTCTTCACCCCTGCAATGTCAACCTCGACATCTTCGAGTCAGCCGATCGGCACAATGCAGTATTGGTTCGCCATTCTAAGCTGGATTGGTGAGTACGTCAGCCGTGGCCGCCCAAGAGCCTCCCACGTCTTCCACGGAAGGATTTTGACATCATATCCTAAGTCGAGCATGGTGTCGCTGATCTGGAACCCCGCAACTTGCGTGTTAAGCTGGAACTCTTTTCTCGTTCTTCGCTTGTTCCGCTTGACCCATTGTACGTACTGGTGTGTTGGGTTCAAAGGATCCCCCGGCCCTGTATTCCCCTACAGTACGTCCTCCAAAGTACGCTTGAGCTATTCTTGCATCGCAGCATTGTAAAAAATCTTGAGGAATAACTAGAGCCATTCCTCAATCAGGGTCCCCGTGGCACTCTGTTCTCTGGAATCAGTCGTCAGGGGTACCTCAAGGCCTTTGGATCCCCCCAGCTGAGCAAATGTTTCCACCACCTCCTGGAAGTACTTCTTCTGTGCGTCCAGCCTGACCAATTGTTTCGGGGCGGCGAGCCAGATTCCTCGTGCTGACTCCTTTCCACGAGCATCCTCCCCCGTCTTCTTTCTGCCTCGCATCACAATAACTACATTCTGCATGGTCGGAGTCACGGTTCCCTGAGGTTCAGAGTTTACTGAATTCGTGCCCCTTTGCCGTGCTTGTTCATCCCACTTCTTGATAAGTTCCGGGCAGTCCTCTGTTGCATGGGCATTCACGATGCACTGAGAACACCATGGGCATCGAGGAAGGGGGCATTCTCGGGCCACGTGACCCTCCTGGTCACAGTTGTAGCATTTTAGCAGACCCCACCCTCCTGTGCGGCCTCCGCGCCTACCGCCTCCTCTGCCTCTGGAAGCTTCATTCACCCTATAGGAGGGTTGGTCCAATCGGTCTGCTAGAGTGTTGAGAGCTCTACACTACTCGGTGTTGTGAGTCGTGGAAGCACAAAACTCACAGTATGCGTTGTTTAGGACATTGGAGTACTTATACAGTATTGGACACATCTGAAGTTGATGTCCCATTGTCCAGAAAATTTTGCAATATTTCGTGGTGGTTTGGTTTGATTGAGGTGGGAACCCTGCGTAAGGCTGTTGTGGTTGGTATACCCCCTGTGGATTCATCGCCGCACCACCCCCATTAGGTGGACCGCCCTGTATTGCCACGACCGAGGGCTCCATTCCTGTTCCACGCAATCGAGGACACTCAGTTGCGACGTGCCCTTGGACCAGGCAGTGAGTGCACCAAACGTTTGGCCTAGTTGGTCTTATAGGCTGCATCTCCTTGAGATTTTCAGTCGGACTGGTGATTTGATATTGCAATCCCACCAAGGAAGGATCCTGCGGGGCCAGCCCTCCCCGATATTCCTGAGGGTAGCCCACCATTGCTTCTATCTTCATAGCCTACTCTAAAGCGTCATGCAAGTTGTCGATCTTCAACTGGGTGAGGGGGGTTCGTGTCAAGGGAAGCAGAGCCTTGATGAACCAGTCCCTCTGATGGTTTGGGTCGATTGGGTAACTAAGTTTCCTGATCGCGTCCTTGATCCGACACATCAGCTTCCATGCAGTCTCTCCTTCTTTTTTCTTAATCTCCCAAAGCTCGTACAGCCCCTACTGGTCTATTTGGGGGAGCTTAAATTATCGCAAAAAATCTTGCTTAGCGTCTGTGATTGCCGGATTTGGGTGGGCCTCTGACCACTTTATGAACCATGGTAGAGCCCTCTCTCTGAGCATGGTTTGGAACTCTATTAGCTTCCCTGTGTCTGGCGTCTACCTAGCCCTCCATATGGCTTTGTAGAGATACTAGTGTTGCTCCACATCATCGTTACCTCGGCCAGAAAATTTTGGATACCGGGTGAATGACCCAGCCATATTCACTTGTGAAGGGGTGACCAAGATAAATCCTCCAGGTCCTGGTTGCATGACTATACCACTAGGAACCACAATACTACTAGTGACGCTGCTATTAACTTGTGACACTGAACTGTTGTGCAATCGACTCAATGCTTGTAACTTAATGAAAATATTACTCAAAGGTTTATAGTGTACCAAGGGAAGGTCGGGATCCTTGCCGTGCAAACTTTGGGAAGTAGGACTACCTAGAGAGATGAATGTCGTCTGCTCTTGAAACAACCGCTGCATCACGATGTACCATTCGCCATCGGAACTCTCTTCGGGCTGCACACCTACATCGTCTTCATCAATCGTCATCTCCCTTTCTCTCTTAGCTGGGCTCCCATGCACCTACCACACTCCCACAGTGGTCCCTTCCCTCTCCAGGGTATCCTCCTGAGTTTCCATAATTCCTATCCTCCGAGGCTCCTCCTCTTGATTCTTCCTATTGTTTCCCCGTCGTTTCAACTCCCGCATCACCCTTTCTCGCCACCTATCGGCAATATGCGCCCTCTGATGTGCACATCGCTCCCTCAACCTCCTTGTGGCCTCAACATCCATTCCCCCACTCCCCTGCTTCACACTTCACGTGGCGTCTGTCCCTTCGACCCTTCCCCCAGCACTGGAGGTTTACTCTTCCATGCTCGATTTTTGGAATTCCATCAGCCCTTCGTCCACCATCAGGGCCTTAATCCACAGTTGGATCTCCTTGAGCAGCTTCCCTCTCGGTCCAGATCAGAAGATAGCCTTAGCCTTCGAGAAGGATTGGTAGCACTCTGCGGAAAACTCCACAATATATCCATCCAAAGTGGTCTCTACCCAAAAATCCACCACGCGGGTCAACTCAGTATTCAACCGATGCAGGGCCACTAGATCGTCGTGCACCCATTTGCGGTTTCTCTTCCGCGAGCTATCCCTAGGTACCTTGGTCTGCAACCTCCGCAACCAATTGTAGAGGTCAATAGGGAATTTTCCCCAGAGAATCTCGTAGGTATCACTGGCGGAATCTGAAAAAAGGATGAGATCCTTGAGCAACCTCTCCTTTTGATTCGTCAACTCCGCTTACTGAGCAATAAACTGGTCTAGATGGTTATCCCACCATCTCCATATTTCTCCTTCGAAGACCCTCGATACCATGATCTAGTTCCCCTCATAACGTGTAGGGTCCCGGCAACGGAACCATTTGTTGGCGAAGAAACAGGTCTCGCAGGCAAGACCCAGGTTCAGAGATTGGGGCCAACAAGGGAATCCGCTGTAGTCTAGAACCACGCCGACATTGTCACCCTACTCCAGAGAGCAGAGAGTCTCACCCGAGGCATGCCGCGACCACATGCAGAAGGGGAATAGATCTATGGTAGTGGAAGGATCCATAACTCATGATTAATATGGAATTGATTGCATAAACATCATCATATACGCAAGAACATTCAGAAGAGTGAATACGTATCAAGCAAATAAAATTTTAAGACATCACAGACATCATGCATGCATGTAACTCGTATAATAAGATAGCAACCTGCAAGTATATTGATAACTTTCAGCCAGATCCATAGTTACATCGCTTCCACAGGAAGGGCTTACAATTCTGTTACAGACGTCTCATAGGAAAGAAAGATAGATAAGAGAAGCCTAGGAACTATAGAGATGTCATGCTTGGAATAGATCTCTCCTGTAGCATCCGCTTGATCCTCTTCAATCGCTCTGCATTCGTCTCCCTTCTTTTGGCCGGGTGACGACTATTTATTCGCCCGCCATCGCAACTGCTAGTTCCTCTTGCATTCTTCTTCGGCTGCTTCCAGCTTCTCTCTTGTTGTCTATGAGTTCTGCTCCCTGTCTTCTGCTGTATATTCTCTTCGTCTGCACTTATGCATCTACTTTCTTTAGCTACCTCCTGTTCCCTCGCAACTTCGGTAGCTCCGCTACTCACCGTAGTTGCGACTTGGTTTCGACTTCCATGTGTCATTCCGCAACCCAAAAATCTGTTCTTTATTCAAAATTCAAAACAAGGGCCCCAACAAAGTGACCAATTCCTAATTTTATCACTATAATTAAGATATTTGTTGGGGAAGAATAATACATACGTAAATTCCTGTTATCCTTTTTAGTAGTAATTGGGCCACTCCACACCATAAAAATAAATGATGATACGTTATGTACCCATATCAAAATAAAACTAAAACATAATAAGAAATACATCAATGCCTTAATAATAAGCCACTTCGAGGGGAAAAACTCATCTTACATCATATAAATAAATAATCCTTTGATCCATACCTTGGGGGACAAGATCTGAGAAAATAGAAAACACACAAATAAACTTTTATATAATCCCCAATATCTAAGAACTCTAAGAGAGAGAATAAGAAACATAAAAAACACACAATGAAACTTTTCTTAAAATAAGGGAGATTATTCCAACTACATTTCTTGGACGAATATCTCCTTTTACACAATGAGGATTGTTATTCATATCCTTTTTTGAGTTATAATACCATGGGTAGATACCATAGGTGGATACCATGGGTAGATATTGGGGGTCAATACCATGGGTCGATGCCAATTTCTATTCGGATCATCCTTGGATGGTCTAAGGGCTAAAACTATTATTAATTCCTACATAAAAATAAAAATTTAAGGGAGAAACAATCACAATAGTGGGTTTCTATGGGGCACAAAAATAACAATATAGAGGCTACACTAGTATTATAGGGACCTAACATGCCCCTCTCCTTCAAAAAAAGTTTTTTACTCAATGCTTGAGTAGTTATAGATGCTACTGTATACAATATTCATCTTTCCATGTGGAATCTTCAATAGGTAAGTTCCTTCACTTAATGAGATACTCTGAAATTGATTGATTCTATAGTTTCTAGATTCTTGTTTCAGTGATTATTTCAAGAACCACTATGATTTTTCCTTCCTCATATTCTAACAATATCATTTGAAATGGGAGCTTGTCACCTATAACCTTCTTTAAGCATGAAACAAGTAAAATTCGGTGTACTCCCAAATATTGAGGAAGCTCAAATTTGTATGCCATATGATCCAGGTGGATATTGGTGGCCACGTACCTATTCCACTTGGGGCCCCACCATTGTTTCTTTGAGTTTTTTAGTTTCCTTAATTGTAGCACTATTTACTATTTTTAGCATTTTTTCTAGTCCAGAACTTCCGAAGCCATTTTTCCGGGAGTAACATGGGTTTATAGACCAAATTTTTATCAGTACTTAAAAGTTGGATTCCTCATATAGATATTTCTAACGAGGTATTGAGTGCATCAAATGGAGATCGTATGCCAAAATTACATCCCTGGGAAGTTGATGTACCAATTTACCCAAACACTGCCCATTGTTTTGGCACTTCATCTCCTAGGGTTAGGTTTTTGGATGTTTAGGGTTTTCCATGGTTTCTCAATAATAAATAGGCCCTCAAGACTCATTGTAATATAGTTTAGAGGCTTGTAGCCACCACATCTCTTCTCAGAGATAAGCTACCAATGCTCTAGCTAGTTTATTTCCATTCTGTCTATAAACAAATTTCAGTTATTTTATATTAATGAAATGAAGTGTTGTTTCCATTGCATATTAGTATTTATGGTTATATGTGTATTCCGTTGTGTTCCTGCATAAATCTGGATCAGTGGTATCAGAGTGGTATGCTCTTTCTCGATCCTTCTTTGCATGTCCCCAATGAGGTCAGGGTATAAGGAGTTAGGGCTCGATCTGGTTGAACCTTTGAAAGGTCAGCCTTGCAAACCCCGATGACCACCCATGGGGGACGAAAATAAATATGAGGGAGTAGAAGATCCTATGAAAATATTCCTCGAGGAGTCCCTCGAAAAACAAAGGAACACGATGATGGATAACCTTTCCCAGATCCTTTAACGACTACCCACCAATGGTGCATCTGCATACAGTAGCCACTCTGGAGGCACAAATCCCTTTAAAGTACAAGTAAACATTGAAATTATCATATTTGAGGGCCAAATAGATGCATATGCTACAGATATATGGTTGAATATGTTAGAAGGATATTTCTCGGTTCATGACTTTTCCGACTAGGAGAAGATTATTTTTGCACTTCTCAAAGCTACCCCCCATGTCAAGGACGTGGGAAAACTACTGTGAGAAAAAGGACGAGATGGAACCCTCTCTATTCTCGGTCGTACCCACTTGGAATTATCTTTGAGACACCATCAAAGAAAAATACTATCCTGTTGGGAGCTATGAGGACAAGTACATACAATGGACTACAATGCGGCAGCAAAGGGATTAATATGTGCATGAGCTGACGAACCTGTTCCATACCCTATGCACAAAGTTTGGTATCAAATATTTGGAGAAAAATTTGGTGTTGAAGTACTGCAGTTGTCTGCACAGATACATTCAGGAGGAAATGGAGTTCCTTGAAAGCTCCTTGCTTGGTACGACATACCGATATGCTACCAAGATTGAGTAGAAATTCAAAAAGAAGAAATGAGACTTTGGATCTATGAATCAAAATCAAGGGAAAGGTGCCCCCAAACTACAGAACAAAGGACAAATCCAAGGCATGGTGGCGCAAGGAAACCTGTTGAAGTCACAAGCAAAGAAAAACACCGTGAAGCCAAAGAAGGACACGAGAAAGTGGTGTGAGTTCCATATGAGCTCCACTCACAACACAAGTGAGTGTCGGGCCAAGTAGTCGTTGGTGGCCAAGATGAGGGCCTCTGAATTAGATGCATGCTCTAACTCTGAATCAGAACCTGAAAAGGGGAATGACAAAGGGAAGAAGATTATTGATGCGGATCCCAAGCCATCATTTCCACTGCGAAGATCTAGAAGGAGGAACCGAAAGATCCAGAGGAGGAGGCGCATCTATTCCACTCCTAGATGTGGGTAAAGGGTTCCCAGCTACAGTTAATTTTTTACAGTGGGAGCCAAAAGAACCTCATTTCAGCAGAGGTTGTGAAGCGGTTGGGCTTGCCGACCACAAAAAACCCACATTTGTACACCATCGGGTGGCTTCACCAAGGACAGTATCTCCGCGTCAGCCAACAATGTCTCCTTCCCTACAACATCAAGCCCTTTACGGATGAGGTATTATGTGACATTTATCCTCTTGGTGTTTGTGATGTATTATTAGGCCAACCATACTTGTGGAAGTGACATTATGTGTATGAGTCCCGGCCTCGTGCTGTATTTGTTACTTTTGGAAATAAGTTGTACAAATTACTAGAGGTACCACTGCCTGCTGCTATCTCTTTGGTTAGTAGAAAACAATGCAGTAAGCTCATTTTCAAAACCGGAAAATTTGTTTTCCTGATGATCCACCACCAGGGAAAGAATAATATTGTGGCCACAACCTCTAGACAGGGCTCCTCCACACGACAATAGCAAATGGACAAGATCGTGGAGAAGTACAAGGACATCTTCACCTCACCCATAGGGGTGCCTTCGCACTGTCAGGTCAAGCACCCCATTGATCTAACCCCAGGTGTGCTTCTGCCCAATGGACCAATATATCGACGCTTTGTTCTTGATAATGATGAAATCAAGAGGTAGATTCAGGAACTACTGTAGAAAGGTCACATATGGCCGAGTTCATCACCCTGTGGCAGCCCGATCATGTTGGTACAGAATATGGATGGGACTTCGAGACTCTATGTTGACTATTAGGCACTGAATAAGATCATTGTCTGGAATAGGTACCTGATCCCACGGATTGATGACCTTTAGACCAACTCAAAGGGGTGAAATATTTCAGCAAGATTGACTTGAAGCCTGGGTATCACTAGGTACCAATCGAACCCTCCGATGTGTGGAAGACTGCCTTCAAAGCCAAGGAGGGCCTTTTCAAATGGTTGGTCATGCCTTTCAGGTTGACGAATTCTCTTGCAACCTTCATGAGGTTGATGAAAGACATTGTGTGACCATTCACCAACTCATTTGTAGTACTGTACTTGGATTACATTATGATCTTCAGTCATACTTGGGAAGAGCACCTCCACCACATCCGACAGATCCTCCAAACACTGTGACACCACAAGTTGTGTGCAAAATTGGAGAATTTCACTTTTGGCATGACCCAGGTTCAGTGTTTGGGATACATTATTGATGAATGGTGGGTGAATGTGGATCCAACCAAGATCCAAGTCATTTGGGATTGGCCATCCCCAACCACTCTAACAGAGCTTCGAAGCTTTCTAGGTCTTGCTAATTTCTACCGCAGGTTCATGTCGGGATTATCTCATATCACTTGGCCCTTGAGTCAAGTCGCCAAGGGAGGAGCAAAAGAAAAATTATTTTGGTCAGAATCTCAACATAAGGCGATTGTAGAATCGAAACATCGCCTCTAATCTGCCCCAGTGCTCACATTACCAGACTTGCAACAACCATTTGAGATTGAGAAATATGCCTCTGACTATGCTCTTGGGGCATTTCTTACACAGCAGGGGCATCCAATGTTATATCACAGTGAGACATTTTCCAACACAGTCAGCAAACACTTATGACAATTAAATGTATTCCATTGTGTAGGCTTGTCAACAATGGAAGCATTACATTTTGGGGAAGGAAAAAATCATCCACACTGACCACTGACCCCTGCAATTCATACAGACACAAGGGAAGTTGCATAACGATCGCCATCAGAAGTGGTCCACATATCTGCAACAATTTCATTTGAACATCAAGTACAAGAAGGGAAACACCAATAATGTTGCAGATTGCCTTAGTCGACCATCGATCGTGGTGCTAACCACTGTTCTCAACTCTTGTGGGCATAAGAATTTTAATTTGCCACTTATCTACAAGAGCGATCCATAATTCGGACACCACATACAAGACACCCTTGGAGGGTACGCAAGCTCAAAATTTTCACCTCAAAGGTGAACTTCTATGTCACCTGGGACACCTTTGTGTTCCTTCAAGTGAGCATTCCAAGATGATTTGGGAAACACGCTACAGTCAAGTCATGGGGAATTTTCGGGTTGAGAAAATAGTGAGGGTATTGCAAAATTATTTCTATTGGTTGAACGTTCGACAGGATGTCGAGAAGTACATCGGATCCTGCAATGCTTGTGCCATTGCCAAACCAACCATCAAGAAGCAAGGCCTCTATACTTTGTACCTACTCCTAGTCAACCTTGGGAATCCATCTCCATGGATTACATATCTAGCCTTCCTTCTACTAATCATGGAAACATATGTGTTTTCGTCATTGTCGACAGATTCTCAAAGATGACCATTATGGTGGCCTATAAGAAGAACATCATAGCATAAGCCACTGTGAAACTCTTCTTTGAATGAGTGTGGGTACACTTTGTGATCCCACAGTCTATCATCTCAGATCAGGACAACAGGTTCCTCAACAGATTTTGGTCTAGCCTCTGGTCAATGCTAGACATCAAGCTCACCAAGTCCACAACTTTCCATCCTCAAATTGATGGCCAGACAGAGGTAGTCAACAAGATGATTGTACAAATTTTGTGCATGTACAATTCAAAGCATCCACGCACATGGGATTAGAGCCTCCCCTATGTAAAACACAATTATAATCAGGCTCTCCACAGCTCAACTGGACACAACCCCTTTCAGGTGTGCTTGGGATTCCAACCACTATGACCCATTGACCTAGCCATGCCATTTGTGGCTATTCAGGATGATTCAGTGCATGTCCAGTCTAAAGATGACAAAGTGAAAAACTTCATCGAGCACATTTATCACATCCGCCAATAGGTTCGTGATCTATTGGACAGAGCCAATGCTAAGTACAAGCAACGAAATGATCAACAATGGGTGTCGCACAACTTCTAGGTGGGTGAAAAATTTTGGCTACATTTGCAGAAGGAGCGCCTCACTAGACATCACTGCAAGCTTCACCCTCTCTGATATGGGCCATACACCATCACTGAGGTTGTAGGGACCAATTCCTTCAAGGTCATTATTCCACCATTTCTTGGACTGCACCCAATATTCAATGTACCTTCGGCCCTACTTTCCACCTCTATTGGACACCTCCAACATTGCAGAACAACTTACACTAATAGAGTTAAACCTAGACTGCATGGAACATGCCACCATTGATTGTATCATGGACATGCAAATAAATAACACTCACTAGCAGAAGACCCAACTGCATCAGGTTGTCAAAGCTAGCCAACTCCTACACCAAGGTAAGTGGTTCACCATGGACCAAGTTCAGCAGAAGTTTCCTCATCTCATGGAGTAACTCAACGCAATGGGGACCATTGCTTCCTAAGGGGGGAGGAATGATCCAGGTGGATATTGGTGGCCACCCACCTATTCCACTTAGGGCCCCACCATTTTTTCTTTCATTTTTTCAGTTTCCTTAATTGTAGCATCGATTAATATTTTTAGCAGTTTTTCAGGTCCTGAACTTCCGGAGCCGTTTTGAGGCCCTAAATGACATTTTTTGGGAAAAATGGGAAAAAATGGGTGTATATACTGATGCTTCTCACTCGAAAGTTGGATTCCTCCGTTAGATATTTCTAACGGGGTATTGAGCGCGTAAAATGGAGACCATATGCCAAAGTTACGTCCCCAGGAAGTTGATGTACCAATTTACCCAAACGGGGCCCATAGTTTTGGCACTTCATCTCCTAGGGTTAGGCTTTTGGCGTTTAGGGTTTTCCATTGTTTCTCAATAATAAATACCCCCTCGACCCTCATTTTAAGATGGTTTAGAGGCATGTAACCATCACATCTCTTCTCAGAGATAAGCTACCAGCGCCCTAGCTAGTTTATTTCCATTTTGTTTGTAAACAAATTTCAGTTCTTTTATATTAATGAAATGAAGTGTTATTTCTGCTACATAATTGTATTTATGGTTATATGTGTATTCTGTTGTGTTCCTGCATAAATCCGGATCACCATAGTACCAATATTTTGCAACACATTATAAGGGTAATTGTAATTGGGTGATAATTTATTATCCTTCTTAGCATGCTTGAGGGAAATTTTTTGTGTGGTTGTAGTCGTAAAAATAACCAAGCACCCATGTAAAAAAAAAATTCACTATGATGTTGATATGCTTGTTATTTCATTTGATTCTACGCTAGGGTAAGGTTATCCTTAAAGAGTTGGAGTACTTCTTGTTAATGCTCGTTGTCATCTTCCACTCCTTGAACCTTAGATTTGTATATTACAGATGATGTAATGGATAGTGGATGAGATAGTAAAAAAAAGTGTTAATACTTGGTAAGCATAGAAACTACCACCATGATGACACTCTTTCCTTCGGACTTGGTTAGACTTGTGATAAAATCCATTGAGACCTCCTACCAATGATGAATTGGAATGGCTAATATTTGTAAAATACACGAGGTCTTCATTGTATCAAACTTATTTTGTTGGGAAACCCAATAATCTACCACAAAATTCTAAATATCATATTTAAGGCCATCCCGAAAAAATCCCTTCTTGACCTTGTTGTAAGTTTTTAAAAATCATGAGTACCCTCCTATAAGAGAGGTGTGAAATTCCAAAATAGCCTTTTATTTGAGTTGGGAGTTTTTACATATATATAAATGATATTTTCACCACAATGAATCATTTTTCTAGATAAATGCATCATATACACTAGGATCTTGCTAAATTTTTTGAATGAGTGTCCACACCTCTTCATCATTCTTTCATTCATCCCTTGCTTTAGTTATCCAATCAGGTTAGATAATAGATATGGCACAGAGCAATGCGTATACCTCCTAGTCCTTTCTTGAGAGTGCATTCACGCCAACATTTTTCCCCCCCTTTTTGTAGATGATTTCGAATTCATAACCAAACATCTTTGTGACCCATTTTTGTTGCTCTTATAATGATAATATTTGTTCCAATAATTTTTTAAGAATATCATGATTTTTTCTTACCTTGAGGTGTCTTCCCATTAGCTAAGGGTGCCATTTCTTCATGGAATCTAGCATTTCCTTCTCATATATAGGTTTGCGTAAATCCTTTCCCTTGATTATATGACTTTTAAAGGAAATGGATCTTCCTTCTTGCATTAAAACAACAACAATTCAATTTCCTAAGGCATCACATTTCACAATAAATGTTTTTGTGACATCTAGTGTAGTTAATACTGGAGCTTGACACATTTCCTCTTTAAGATTTTCAAAGGCCTTAGTTGTTTATGGAGTCCAGGAAAATGAATCTTTCTTTAGTAATGTTGTTAAAGATGTTTCTATTTTCCCATAATTCTTTGTAAACTTGTGATATTACTATTTCAACCCAAGAAATACTTGAATATACTTAAGTCTATGGGGATTTTCCATTCCTTGATCGATTTAATTTTGTTAGTGTCTACCTTAACACCCTTATGAGATACAATATGACCTAAATACATGTTGTAACCCAAAGAAAAAATTGAAGGTTTTTGCATACAATTGTTTCTCCTCTAATAGTTTAAGCACCCTATCAACATGTTAAACATGATCTTCCCAATCCTCATTGTAGTTTAGTATATCATCAAAAAACACTAACACAAATTTTTAAGGGTTTGAAAGCGGAATTCATCAAACCTTGAAATTTGGAAGACACATTAGTAAGGCCAAAAGGCATGACCAAATATTCATAATAACCTTCATGAGTTTTGAATGTTATTTTCAAAATGTCATTTGTATTCATTGTAATTTGGTGATATCCTAAATGAAGATCCAACTTGGTGAAGTAAATTGCTCCATGTTATTCATCCAACAGTTCATCAATGACAAGAATGGGAAATTTATCTCTTTCTAGTGAGCTTGTTGAGCTCTCTATAATCTGGACACATATGCCATGATCTATCCTTCTTGTGCACCAATACTACTAGAGAAGAGATAGAACTTTGGCTAGGTTCAACCTCTAGCATTTCTGCAAATATACATTCAATTGCACTCTTCTAGGTAAAGGATATATGTAAGGTCTCATGTTAGGAACAATTCCTAGAATCAAGTGAATAGCACGATCAAGGTCTCAATAGGTGGGGGACGATTAGGAGTATCAAATACCTCAGAATATATGTCATGGACTATTTTGAGTTCTAGATAAATGGATGACTTAGATGTTTGAACATATAGTGAGAATAATTGTGTAATTACACCTAGTTATACCTTATTTTAAATATTTTTCATGAAATTAGTGTTGAATATCTTATTGGGTCTCCCTTTGACACCCCTTAATTCAAATTCCTTTCCTTCTAAAAAAAAATTCAAGAAAAGTTCTTGAAAATAAAAAGTTATTGTCCCCAATTATTGCAACCATTGGACTCTAATACAACATCAACACCACCCATTGGAATGAAAATCATTAGAATATTCAATACATATACCCCCATGGTTAGATTGATATTATGTTACTTTCCCATGCAATTTATAGTTCCTCCATCTCAAACCATCACTTGGAACTTTGGTGTTGGATATATAAACAATTCAAATCCTTGGTAATCTTACAATGAATAAAATTATTGGTACTACCTAAATCAATCATCACTATTACATTTTCTTCTTCATATATCCTTATATATTAATAGTTTGAGGAGTGGCAATTCTAACCAATGAATTACAAGCTATGGTCAAATTAGTTTCTTCTATTTCACCCACTCGAGATGTTTCTTGGTTTATGTATTCTTCTTTTGATGTTTCTTGTTCCTTTTCTTCTTCCTCCTTAAAATATATGAAAAAAAGATTCTTCTTAGTGCACTTAAAACCTTTACTATATTTTTTATCACAAATATAAAAAATCCCTTTTACTCTTTTATTCTCTAGTTTTTGTGGTGTTAACCTTGTAGGTTGTGGTAGGTTATGAGTAGCAACACTTCCATCTTTATATTTATGAGTGGTATACCTCCATGTTGCCCTAATTTTTCTTTCAACAATTATAGCCACTATAAATGAATTCTCCAATGAATTAGGTTCCCAAAAGCGAACCTCATGTTGGATATTATTCCTTAAATTCCATATGAAGACATTAGTGAGACACATCTATGGAATATTAGTTACCTTGATATTCAATCTTTGGAATTTATCAATGTGTTCTACAATTAAACCCCTTCGTTTGAAATTTATCAATTGACTAAAGAAGGTATTTCTCTTTGTATCCTCATAATGTGTTATCAATTCCTCCATAAAAATTATCCAGATGACAAGTGATTTACAAGAATAAAGCGGTAGATACCATGAAAACTAATTAGGTTCTATATATACATATGAATGGATACCTTTTCTGTGTGGTGCACATCATTTAGTGTCAAAGAAGTGATACACTTGTAGTATCTATGTTATCAGATACTTTCCACTAAACTTCCTTATATATATCTTTGGAATATTCTTGGTCTTCCACCCAAAGTTGGAGTCTCTAAAATCAATATTCACACTCGTTTTGTTCTCATCATGAGTTTCACAGAATACCTTGTCATCACTAGGAAGAATTTCTTGTAGCAATTTTGTCCAACCTTCCAGGTCCTTTTTTATTAGAAAATATATATTATAGAGCAATGGAATGCATAAAATATGCAGAAACACAAACACAAAAAACATATAAAACAAGAGAGACATGTATATACATGGTTCACCCAATTTGGGCTATGTCCACCCCAAACAACCAGTCCTTCCTTTCTATTATCCAGCAAGATGAAGAGACACAACCTACAACAGATCCACTGTAATATCCTCTACTCTCTCTCATAGTACCCCTTTCTTTTTCTCGCCCATATTACACATAACATACACAGTCGCAATACAATACCCTCATACAAAATGAGGGGTTTCCTTCTAGGGAAAAAACCCTAAATTAAACATAACGTCTACTGTCATATCATCCACTTAATGAAGGGCCCAGATTGACTACGAAATTACAATATTTTACAAGGCAATTTTACATTTTTTTTTAATCTTCAGGGGTGTTTCCCCTGAAACCCCTCGCCGGGGGGGGGGGGGGGGGGGGGCACTCCAAAATGTCACCACTGCCCCCCCTAGACCCCCCTGGAAGTGATTAAACAATGGGCGACATTTCCACCCCATTAAGAACAGGGGTCCAACACAGCGACACATCTAAATAGAGAAGATACTCAAGCTCCACACCGAAAAAATTTTATATCTATTTTTAAGCCTTCCATGTCCCATTTTATGTATTCTTTTAAACCATCCATTTTAACATTAATTTCCACTTCTTGTTCATCTTTTGTTTCTCATTGTGAGAGAAAACATTGTTTCACTTTTTTATCACTGGAAAATCAGACAAGAAAATATGACATTATTAAATGTCAGGCAGAAGGATTTACAGGGCTAAGGAACATTAGAGAATCTGATAAGTTTAAAAATCTCTAAGGTCCAGAAGGAAAATAAAATTTCACGCTGAAGTAACCAGTAAAATTCATCTTTGCATGCACTTTTCTCCAATAAGCATGCCTTTGTGTAGATTTTCCTCAAAAGCCACACAGACCTAAGAGTGGTGGAGGTCACCTTCCAGGACCACAGGGCACACTCCAGGGAATTGATCACACACTTGAGGCCGCCTAAGGACAACTGCCCAAGCCTCCTTAGGACCTCAAGGGAACACACAATGGAATAATGTGGCGCACAATGGAATCATCCTCCTCTCTTGGGTCACTATCCATCAATGTACCAAGAGAGGGATGGAGAGTTTGAATTCTCCTATAAAAGGCCACTAAGGGATGAACAATGGGATAACACATTATTATGCTGGGCATAATTTCCCCAAGAAATCTAGCAGTGTGATCTGAAGCAGAGATAGAGGGGATTCATTTTTTTGCCATCCAACAACTCCAATCCTTTGGAGTAGAGAGGGATACTTTGCACCAGGGTAGCTTGGAAGTAAAGACATCCTTGCATCAGGTCTTATAACTCCCTAGTTCTAAGGGCCCCTTGGAAAGTGGGTAAATGTTTCATCCATTATTCCTACCAGCACTCAATAATAGGGGATGTAAGCACCACCGTTTGGATTATTGAAGTTTTTTTACTCTATTTAGATATTTTGTATTATGTGTTTAGTTTAATTTTTTTTTTTTGCAAATATGCAGGCTATTTCACTATTTAGTCTGTTTTAGTTCTTGGCATGTTCACTAACTTGCTTTACTCCCTTGATTTTCTACCTATGACCACTAACTTAAGATGAAACCATCACTCCTCTTAAGCAAGTGCGATTTGGTACACTTGTGCACCAAATCCACCTACACAGGATTGATGACTCCACTAATTTTATTTCCAAGTTTATGTGGTTGTGCATTTTTGCAAAGACCTCTTTCTTTGCTTTGGAGTTGGCTAGAACTGCCCCTTTTTCTCTCCTTCATTGCATGTTCACCCTCAGTGAGAGTTTGAAGCTCAGAAGCTCCAACAATATCTTTTGCAGGAAAATCACTCTGCTTTTTACAGACAGACGCGCCTCACCGCGTGCAGAATTCGCGCCTATATTAGCCTTTTGTGTGTGAAAACTAGAAGCACAAATTTGCTGCTATTTCCATTCATTTTATGCTTGTTTAGTGACTAGCAGCCCATAAGAAATATTCCAACACTGGTTGAGGTGTGCCATGAATTGTTAAAGCTCACTCTTGACTGCTTTCTAGTAGTTTAGGTGTTAGGTTTAAAAAATTCATGTTTATTTTCGCAAAGTGAAAACATAGTTTAAGTAGGGGGAAATTAACTTGCATTCTGAAATAATGTATGTTTTGCGAATTTAGGAACCATAAAACACTTAGATAATTAGCCAAATTAAGTAGCCCCAATCCACACATGCTTATCTAAGTCTTTTTTCATTTTCCTAGTTTAAAAGTCATTAATTTTAGTTCAATTTGTGGCACTAGGATATGGGACCAGGATCAAATTATCCTTAGAGAGAAAGTAATATTTGCTGCCTTTGCACCCTTGGGTGATCCTAGATAAGAATATGAACACTCTCTGTTGATAATTCACCATCTCTCTATAGTTTATCATTTAGATTAACTAGGAAGCATTGTAAGCGGACCATATCTGCACATGTTTTGCTTTTGAGCAAGGAACAATAAAACATAGTTTAAATAGGGGATTATGAAAAGGATCACCACATATCCACATGTTAAAACTATGCGCTTATTCACCACTTTCTCACACACATTCACACACAAAGTAAATCAAAGCCACCTAAAACTAACTTAAATAAACTCACTAAACTCTTCCCACAGGGGCCACAAGAGAATTTATAGTTTAAGTTAGGACCAAGGGGGTAGGCATCCAATAAGCCGCCTTGGTCAGTTTACATCTTGAAACATATAATTTGAATTTTTAGGGACCTTTTAAATCCTTTTATCCGCCCACGACAAAGAAAACCCGAGCGTAGCAGAGACTCGATTCAGAGGGGGTTAAGCTTAGGCCCAGTGTGTGCGGTATTATTTGGGGCTACTTGGCTTGTCTAATACTTAGTACTGGTAGCTAAATTACCAAGAATATCAAGACTCGAATGCTCATGTGGGATGACGGTACTTAGTGGCCAAAACTAGGGCATCCTTCCTTATAGGTGACAGTGCAGGTATCACTAGATCCTTGACCCTTACCTTGGTCTATTTTATTCGGTTGACTGGGGGCGTCGCTAATTCTTTCGGGACATTGTGCCAAAATTCACAACATATCTTCTCAAGGCCCAGTTACATTTGAGCATGTGAGGACATTTATGTCTTCTAGGATTTGAGTATCATACGCAAAAACAACAAAAAACCATATTTTTTGATTGACTGGTCACATAGGATTAATCTAAAGGGAAAATTTATCTTTTATTTTCTCTTTGTTTTATGTATGCAATCAGATTTTTTCTTTGATTGTAATCTCTATCCTCTAAAATATTTCCAAAACCATACCTAGTCGATGCCAGAATGGACCCAATGGGACCTCGTCGATCTAGATGTCTTTTGGACCTCCCCCATTACCGAGAGGGATTCCAAGTCTTTCATCATTTAGGCATCAAAGACGGAACACTTCCACCCTTATTGGTTCTTCCTTTATTCGGGAATAATTAGTTGGGAACCCTCATTGGTCACCCAACGCCACACCGATGAACACCCCCATAGGATCACCAAATACCACTCCTCCCACAACCCCTAGGGGACAAAGGAGTGCTACCCATTCAGGAAGCCAGGTGAACTCACAATAGGGTACATCACAGAAAAACCCTATACCTAGCCAGAACATTGTGTTTTCACAAGTTTCAATGGCTACAAACTTGCAGTCACCTTTCTTAGCTTCATTAAATCTACCAGATTTAACCATGTTGACAAACGACTCCATTGCGCACGACCCTACATGGCCTCCCATGCCCACAACTCTCCCTTTGGACATCCCAAAGTTCAAAGGAAAGTAAGCGGAAGATCCTGAAAATCATGTTATGAATTTCCACAAGTGGTGTTTGTTGAACAACATCGTTGACGATACTATTCGACTAAGACTATTTCAATGCACCCTAACCGGAATAGCCACGAAATGGTATGTGGAGAAACAATCTGCTATGCATGGAACCTTTATCACCCTCGCTACTACCTTCCTAACCTATTTTTAGTTACCCATCCACCACGATTCTGGAATGGAATTACTGACCCACTTTAGGCAGACACCCACCGTCCATATCTCGGACCATCTCCACGAATGGTGGCGGCATCGTAGTCTGTGTAAATCCAAACACGATGATCGAGTTTTGTTAGACATGTTCTTGAAAACTCTCACCGTAAATATTTCAAAGGATGTGGAATAACAAAAACCCATATCCGAACAGGACGCCATCAGTGAGGCTCAACAACTAGAGCTGATCTATACGTAGTCAGGATATATTTACAATATCCTACCTAACACCCCGCGCCTGCAAACTTACAAGGAAATTCGGGGCGCGTCGAACTCTGCAGATGGTTTAATTGGTTCATTGACCCAAAATCACCTAAGAAATAGAATTCCATACCCCGGTTATGCATATGATTATACCCAGAACATATCGTAACCCGGCTCCCAAAGTCATCATGCGCCTCCAAAAAATTTGGCCAATAGGGCGTCATCGTACCACCATCAGTAGCGAGGACCCTATCCTCTGGCTTAGGGGAAATAGTATGCAGCTAGACATGATGATGGAAGAGCTCCCCCCCAACATCTATTTGTAAGCCAAGGACAAGGGCCTCAATATGCCTAGTCCCCAGCTTAAAACCCACCCATGCAGAATAATGCACAGGTGAAATTTTTCCAACCTTTCCAAGCCCAGCCGTGACAACCATGCAATTAGGAGAATCTAAATTATACTCCTAACATGGCTACGAAAAAAGGAAAAAATAAGCCTAAAGGAAATCCTGGATAGGGGCGAAAAAATCAACAAGGCTCTCAGCGATCTCAAGCTGGAGGCAACTCTAACCGAAATCAAAACCATGAGCCAAGAAAATCCCAAAGGCAGAACAAGAGGGAAAATATTCAAATGAACCACTCTTGTTCAATTTGTGGTGAGTACGACCATTACACTCATCACTGTACCGACCTCCCTGAGCTAAAAAAGATGCAAGGTAACTGCGGGCAAGGGGGATCCTCACAGTAGATAGAAATCATGCAGGAGCCTTCCCCCCATTAAGGGATAGTTAGCACTCAGCAACAACAAAAAACTCCCGATGATTCCGAAAAGACTAGCCATGAAATCTATATGATTGGAAAATAAATGTTTTTTCAGACACATAATTGAAATTGCGACACCCCACTAGACACAAATTCATCCGGGGCTAGTACAAGTGCACCAACAACACCTTTGACCATATCAAAGATTCCTATTGAAACTTTTCCCATAATGGCTAAGGGACCAACTAGGCGGGTATGAAACCATTCCAAAGCGGCCCATAACTATAGCATTGTAGATGATCTAGCTCAATCCCCAGACGCTATGTCAGCTTTGGAGGTATTACAATCATGCCCAAAGTAAAGGAAAGCCTTACTTTCCACATTAGGCACCATCGACCTTGTCGATTCGCGCCTGATGGTTTTTTATTTATATAAATCCACCCCTACGCTTCACTCGATGGTCGCCTTTCAGATACCATTGTCGGTTCAAAACATCGATATTCATCGATGTATCATTGACGAGGGTGCATCCATATGCATCATGTCAAAGAACGTCTAGCAGAAGTTAGGGTCTCCTGAACTAAAGCCATCTGACATCACGCTTAGAGCATATGATGGACTCCCTTCAGCTTCCGTCGGTCTCTACCAAAACGTTCTTGTCTACTTAGCCAGAAAGACGGTCCTTATAGACATTGAAGTCTTGGATGCTCAACTGGATTACAATATACTTCTTGGTGAGAGTTATATGTATGACATGTCAGCCATAGCCTCCTTCGTTTTCCAAATTATGATGTTCCCCCATGAGGACCGCATCATTACTATCGGCCAATTGACACACAGTGAAAAGCGACCCCTAACAAATACAGATGACATTCTACCCTATGTAGACACATCTGCTGAGATGCTTACACGGTACCAAGAATATGGCCCTGGCCAATTCAAACCATCATCCATCCTAGGGTCATTCCTAGGAGATCCCCCTGTTATACTAGAGTCATCACCAGGGAAAATTTTAGGGGCTAATATTCATAGGTGGGCTAATTTTCCATGTTTTTTCCAAAAAAAATATTTGCCAATTTCCATTTTTTTTCTAAAATTATTTGCCCAAATTTTATAGTACACCATTATTTTAGCTTAAAAATAGCCAAAATATTATATTGACTAATATAAAATCATTGGAAATATAAATATTTATACAAAAATATCATCAAAAATTTTACAATTTTCATATTAGGGACTAGTATGATTTGCCAAGGTTTATAAACTTAACATAAACTTTCATCCTTAAAATTTTCCCTCGTCATCACCTAATGTCACAGAGGCTCCGATGTTCATGATGTCCTGATCAAGTACATAAGCCAGTCAAGGCATGGAGACAAGCTGTAATTAAATTGCGTCCTTGGCCACGACAACCTCTCTAGCCTACGCCACCTCCCAAACTCCTTTACTCTTCCCCCCAGCTGTTTTTTTGTCGCAATAGGTCATGGCCACGATGGTCCTACCAAACTTATCATTTACAATCCCAGTTTGGTACCTAGTCCCACCTACCACAATGGGAGTGGCACAAATCACCTCTATAGGGTTAATCCCTCTCAATCCTGAGTAGACCCCAACTATTCAGGAATTTGTCGCAAACATCCCTTCGAAGGAAATTCCCATTGCAAATCTGATGGTTACGACTAAGAAAACCAATAGAAGAGGAAATAAGGTGGATAATCCCACCACGCCACTAGAATCACCACACTACACCATATGTGACGTAGTAGGCCACCCCACCCACATCTTCCCAGAGCTAGACGAATTGAAACTGCTCCTTATCTCTGTAGTAGACATCACGGCAACAAGTTCCCGTAAAAAGGAACTTGCCACCAAAATTTAGGGCAAGGAATTGCATACAAATCACACATGTGCTATCTGCTGTAATTATGGAAACTACACCCATAATTTCCCTGAGATCTTGTGATATAGGGATGCTTTACATGCCATTGAGCAATCCTACCCAAAGGATCCCTCCACTAAGTCATCTAGAGATGAACCTCGCGTCATTCTATACCTGCAGGAGGAACAACAGTCGCCTAAGAGACTTCCAGCCACTCCTCCTCCCCCTATTGAACGATGTGTACTCTGTGATGAATGTAATCATTTCATCGTTGATTGCCTAGCACTCTAAATGTTACAGCGATGGTATCGATTCCATGTAGTATATCGCACCGACCCATATACCCAGTATTCATGTCAAATATGCAGTGAGAATCATCCTTTATGCCATTGTCACTATATCCCTAGATTCTGTGCAGCGCTAGCTTGTATGAGATCGACCATATTCCACCTCTCCCAAGAATATTGCTCTGACTCTGAATCCATGAACAACTCGAAAACTCAAGAATATGTGACGAGTAGATCCATCCTCTTTATGTCAACTGAAAAGCGACCAATCGGGGAACCCTTAGTCACGCCCAACTACCTTTTGCAAGGAAGACCAACATGTACATTGTGTAAAATGCCCAATCATGTGGTCGCCACTTGCCCTGACTTAGAAGCGCTACGCCACTGGTACCCAGTCACACCACTGACTGAGCAGGACGGGAACCACATATCTAGGATGTTTTACCTAGTATGTTCGGGCAATCACCATGAGAAGTATTGTACCTATATCCCGCGTGTACGTCCTCTAATTGACATGATACATATATTAGAGTAGAAACATGAGGATATCCTCAACAGATATGGAAGGAAAAATGCCCCCAAGTAGTCCACTCCATACACAAGTCACCATGAGGGGCAAGTTAGGAAGACGTGCCAACCAAGCATGACCCAGGTTCAACCTAGGATAACATGCAGACTATGCAACCTGATCGGCCACCGGGTCAATCAGTGCAAAGAAATGAAGCACCTAGAAAACAGTTTTCGCGTAGTCTCTTCTCTCACGCAAAGACATCTCTCTAACCAAGCATGACCCAGGTTCAACCTAGGATAACATGCAGACTATGCAACCTGATCGGCCACCGGGTCAATCAGTGCAAAGAAATGAAGCACCTAGAAAACAGTTTTCGCGTAGTCTCTTCTCTCACGCAAAGACATCTCTCTAACCAAGAGAAAATCACGCAAAGTTGTTTCTAGATTTGTTCACACTTTAATCACACAATAACATGTGATCATCTCCCGAAGCTTAGAGAAGAAAGAGTGGCGTTAAGTCTACACTCATCAAAAGAGCAAGACATACCCAATCCAAAAAATTAGAAATGGAGGCAGAAATCCTCCTATTCTACGTCTGATCCCTTCCGAACGTCCACTTCTAGGATGAAGAGTACTATTGATTCCCACACAATCTACTCAGTAGGAAAAATGGTACCATTCACCATTTGCACCGGCCATAACCACGAACCAGAGGCATGCCCGCTAATGGAAATATTCAAGCGCCTCTATACCAGACACAATTTCCACCCACAGGAAATTGACCACCCTAACGTGGGATCTATCCTTACACTCACGCAAGCTCCCATCACAGAATTTCTCCCCCCGCCAAACGCTGACGACATGATATACCATATACGATTCATATAATCCTGTATCAAAATTATGACTTGAGTTTTCTACTCATTTTCCATATGTGCCAAGTCAGCTGCAAATATGAGAGTAGTTGTACCTACGAAAGTGCAAACCCAATCTGTCTGCACTCTGTCGATCACGTCTAGTTCCACTGCGTCGACGATGGAGTCATTTCTATGCCTATCAACCAACTTTGTGCAAACTGATCCTCTGTTGCACAATCTTGTGCATAATCAATCCCCCTTAGGATCCCTATCCCATTCATATGAGGACATCTTAGAGGGCATGACGGAACCAGATTATCCATGGGATGAAATATATCACTACTCGTTGTTTCTCCCCAAAAAAGTGTTCAGTCCTGACAAGACAAAAGAACAAGAGATTTATGCAATTGAATCAAAAGATTTCCTCCCATCAGTGAAAGCTAATTGGTTCAAAAACCCTATCTCGGCGCCCGACGCGTTCAAGGAAGGAAACATTTCAAACATCTCACCTACCATCAATGTGAATATATCCCAAAATCCTAGAAAGGTTGAATAAATATCGCTGGGGGGGACATGTTCTCCAGAAAAATAGCCTCTTATACGGAATTTCTACAAGAGTATAGAGATATCTTCGCATGGGACTACTCAGAAATGCCTAGGCTTAGTCCCACTATCGTAGAGCACTGTATTGACACCTGGCCTGACATACCTCCAATACGCCAGAAACAACGTCAACTACACCCATCAAAGGCAAAAGCAATAAAATCAGAAATCAACAAAAAATAAACTATAATGTATTTTGGCTATATAGTTCTTCCTAGACCTCACACATTAGGGGGAAACTATTATCACTGGAAAATCGAACAAGAAAATATGACATTATTAAATGTCAGGATTGAGGAACATTAGAGAATCTGAAGAATTTAAAAATATCTAAGGTCCAGAAGGAAAAATCAAATTGCGCACTAAAGAAACCAGTAAAATGCGCCTTTGTGTGCTCTTTTCTTTGATAAGCGGGCCTTTGTGCATCTTTTCCTAAAAAATCCGTGTGAACTTGAGAGTGGTGGAAGTCACTTTCTGAGACCACAAGGCACACTCCAAGAAATTGAACCCACACTTGAGGCCGCCTAAGGACAACCGCCCAAGCCTCATTAGGACCTCAAGGGAGCACACAATGGAATAATGTGGCACACAATGGATTCATCCACCTCTCTAGGGTCACTATCCATCAATGTACCAAGAGAGGGAAGGAGAGTTTGAATTCTCCTATAAAAGGCTACCAAGAGATGAACAATGGGAGAACACATTGTTATGCTAGCCATAATTTCCCCAAGCAATCCAACAGTGTGTGATCCGAAGCAGAGATAGAGGGGATTCAGTTTTTGGCCATCCAAAAACTTCAATCCTTCAGAGTAGAGAGGGATACTTTGCGCCAAGGTAGCTCAGAAGTAAATACATCCTTGCATCGGGTCTTATAACTTCCTAGTTCTAAGAGCCCCTTGGCAAGTGGGTAAACGTTTCATCCTTTATTCCTACCAGCACTCAATAAGAGGGGACGTAAGTGCCACTGTTTGGTTTATTGAAGTTGTTTGACTCTATTTAGAGCTTTTTTATTATGTGTTTACTTTAATTTTGTTTTTTTTTCAAATATGCATGCTATTTCACTATTTAGTATGTTTTAGTTCTTGGCATGTTAACTTTAACTAACTTGCTTGACTCCCTTGATTTTCTGTCGGTGATCACTAACTTAAGAGGAAAAAACTACTCCTCTTAAGCAGGTGCAATTTGGTACACTCGTGCACCAAATCCACCTACATACACTTGGTCTCGTAATTTTGATATCGTGTTTCATTTCTTTCTCTTCTTCAATTGTCATAGTAAAGCTTTTTGGGGGCTGAATGGGTGTAAACGTTTGTTTTGGGAGGAAGTTTGAAACCTAAATAATGGTATTTATGCTTCAGTATTCCCTTTGAATCGCTTCAAACTTATTTTTCATAAAAAGTTATGATATTTTAAAAGTAGACAACTTTTTGGTTTTTAAGAGCTTGATTTTGAGCTTTTTGATACGTCCGAAATTGAAATTGTTGTATATTTTTTACTTTGACATCCCAATTTCTAAAAAATAAAAATTCAAGGTATCTATATTTATATTATTTTCAATCCCACAAGTGAGACTAAGATTGAATTTTTAAAGGTAAAGTTATGTCAAATTTCTCATGATGACCTGATTATGGACGATTTCAATATAGAAAAAAATATAGGCTTACATGTGTCATTGTTTAAACCTTCAGCCTTAATAATGGTACTATAATAACTATAGTCTAGGAAATTTTAGAAACCTTTTACAGAATTCAAATCAGATGGTCTGATTTTCCTCGAGACACCTGTTTAAGACTAAATTCTGGGCTTATAAAAAACTCTAACTTTCATTGATCATAACATCCAAAACACAAATAGTGTTTTTCTTAAACTTGAACCAAATGTGATTCTACATATAAT
Source organism: Pinus albicaulis (assembly GCA_034641835.2). Lineage (NCBI taxonomy): Eukaryota > Viridiplantae > Streptophyta > Pinopsida > Pinales > Pinaceae > Pinus > Pinus albicaulis. The sequence goes on along the minus strand of CM076581.1, from coordinate 1,298,566,795 downwards.
ATTTGTATTGAAAAAATTCCAGGCCCTTGGCCCAGGCCAAAAATATGTTATATAAAAATTTCTAAGATGACAAGTTTTCGGGAAGACAATCTTGAGATTTGTTTTCTCTAATACCAAATGTTATGTACCCAGATCAACATAACACAAAAACATATGAAGTAATATATCAATTCATTTATAATAAACCACTTCAAAGGGGAAACCCCCTTTCACATCACATAAATGAACAATTATTGAATGATTCAAAATATAATTCCTCCTTGGTATATATAGGATTCCAAAGGATAAAAATATAATTAGGGCCCACATAACAATAGCAATGTAAGGGAACAACAATAACAATAGTGGTCATATATGGTGCACAATAATAACAATATATGGGGTACACTATTATTATAAGGACCTAACATGGGGCTATACTAGTATTATAGGGACCTAACATAAGCATTTCCAGTGGGGAAATAATTAATTTTAATCTTTCAACAAGCTGATATTAAGGGTCAAGAAGTCACTGATTCTCACATTTCCTAACTTTCATAAGATTTTTGAAGTGGATATACATGTAAATTGGCATCATATGAGAGCACTTTGTATGAAACTAGGTAAGTTGGTATGTTATCATCCTAATATGCTTCAAGGGTGAAGGAGGGAGGGGGGTTGAACTACCCTATATAGGAAAAGGAAATCTATGCCCTAATTCAAGATGTTAAGAAGTAGAAGAATTATATTATGGGAAAGGAAACCATTATCCACATTGATCATTAACTACTACAATATTTGCAGGACTAGAGAAAGCTCCAACAAACCAAACATTACAAGTGGATGGACTTTTTGCAACAAATTCATCTAGCCATCAAATATAAAAATGATATCAATAATAAGTTAGAATACATGCTTTAAAGGCCACCCACATCCTATACCACATATTTTGGAACTCATATGCATATGGATCCTTTTGCTCATGATGTATATAAAAAGACACACATATAAAATGTGGATTTAAAGAGTTGTTTCAATAGCCACAAGGCCAAACACATGTAGAATAAAGCGGTTGGTAAGGCTACCTATTATCTCTATAATGGTTTTCTCTACAAGCTAGATAATAATTGTGTTCCTAAATTTGAATGATTTCAACTTATCATAGAGGCTCACACCTCCAAGGTTATAAGGCATTTTGGTGTTGGGAAGATAATTGGAAATTACAATGGTATGTGTGTTGGACTAGAACACAAGAATATATAGTATATTAAAGCATGAATTATTTCTTATACCAACAATATTAGTGATAGAAATAAATGTTTATACCATCCCTTACCTATACCCACTCAATCCTAGAAAACAAATTCAATGGATTTTGTTGGTTACTTGACAATAAATCAGACAATAGGTTCAATAAGATGTGCATTTATTATGCCTCTTAAAAATACCATCAAAGGAAAAGAGACAACATACATGTTATTTGAAAAAGTCTTGGTGCTCTTTGAGATACCAAAAAACATCATCTCAAATGGGCATTCAATATTTTTAGTGCCTTTTTTATTACACTTTAAAAAACATGGACCCTTAGATCTACAACATTCTATCCAAAAAAATATGAGTGGATATAAGAAGTCAATGGAAATTTGGTTCAACATGATAATCAAAATAATCCAAATACTAGAGATGAAAATTTAATCTACATTCAACACTCTTATAAAAAAGTAGTCCATACTTCCACTAGGAAGTTCCAATTTGAAACTTTATTTTGGTATTTTCCACCTTCACTCTTGGATGTTTTATATGTATAACAAGGAGGAGTGATGGAAGACATCCCAAAAAGTAACTGAAAGTGGAGAATATTGTTAAAAATATTAGGAAATTTAATTTTCAGTTATAAAAAATTATAAAGAAGTCACAAGAAATGTATAAGGTCCAACATGAGAAGAACATAAAATATAAATCATTTAAACTAGAATACAGGGTTTGGTTATGAATGAACAAATAAATATGTAAGTTCCTATTAAGAGGATCAATGCTCTTTCATATATCCCTTTTGAAATATTGTATAAGATGGGTCCTAATGCCTACAATCTCATTCTACCCTTGTATATGCAATTTAATTAGTATAGAATGTGGAGAATCTAAAACTCTATGAGCCTCCTATGTTAGATCAATCAAATAAGGAATCGATCCCACCTATCATCGAGAAAGCATAACAAGCTCAATTGAAGTTGGTATAATATACATCTTTCCAAAATAAGGCTACAAATATTGGACAAGGAAATCACGAGCTATGGAAAATTCGGTTGAAAATACAATTTCCAGGTAAGGAAAAATCAATATTCTAGGGAGAAGGTAGAGGAAAATTTTCCTCACCTCATTTAGTAAAAATTATTCAACTGACCAAAATCCTCTCTAGATGGAGAGATATGATTTGAAATAAATCATTATGTGATTTTTAATCTATATTAGAAATTTTTGGGTGGATGAATTGGAGAAGTTGGCTTCATGAACCATTTTATTAGAAGAGCATTGTTGGAAAATTAAGTACCAAAACAGTCCAGAGCCATTTTGAGGCATTAAATGGCATTTTTCTCAGTTAAAACCTTGTAACTATGTCTTTCATCCTCTTAATTTTTTTCTATACATTGATACTTTTCCAACAGTGGGAAAATAGCCTTTATTACAGCTCCTATTTAGAATTTATACCTCCCGCAACTTTGACTTACGTTGTTGACAACCATGATACAAGTGGATTCCATGTCATCCCCCATTATTCACATCTATGTAGTTATCCACATGTTAGATTTCAAGAATATTTTATAAGTTCCAAAACATTATCACTAATTGAGGATTGAGGATGAAAAAACATTAATCCTATATAGGTATCAAGCTATGTTAAATATCAGGCCACTAGCAGGAGAAGGGTTCCATTCTCTACCAGTATGCATGCTCCATGGTTGAGTACAAAACCTAAGAGTGGGATTTCTGACCCTAACAGAGAAGGAGGTATATTCTATAGTAGTCATTAAGGCCACAAAGTCTTAATTAATGCCATAGTAAGTGCTCATTTTTGCATGTGCATATCACAATTAAGGAAAGGAGGATAGAGCATAGGCCTCATCTTCTAATTAGATTTTTTCCTATTGTTGGATTTCTTAGGATACACCTTGTGTTCATTATATAATAGGTGTGTTAAATTTCTTTGTTCATTCATTTCAATTTTAGTTATTTCATATATTCAAACACTAATCTACTAACAATTAATGTGGGGATCTAAGGAAATAGTCTACATTATCTAATATTTTCAAATTATCACACATATGTTGTGACAAATGATATCACTAGATCATCCACAATAGTTTACATAACATGTGTGGTTGTTATACTACATGCAAGGCACTTCAATCATTAATACAAATTTGATGGTCTAAGACCTTCAATTTTGTGCATTAAAAACCATCCATAGTGTGTCAAATGTTGAAATGGCCAAAATATTTCACTTATAGACCAATGTTTCTTACATGAATATTGTGTGGTGATGTTGGTCCTTGTTGATGACACATCAATGTCATACAAAATTCATATATAGTAAGATCCTAGCTTTTGTTGCTAAAACATGCTCAATAATTTTTGAGTACAATGATATTCATTTGCATGCCTCAATCATGCCCTCTTCCTTGAGTATCATTCATGATATACTAAATATTTATATAACCATGTTATATCAATACTGATACATAGATTATTTACTACAATGTTTCATTATATGACCTTGAATCTATGTATGATTCATCATCCTTGTGGAAAAATGTTATGACATAAGAGTGTGGGTTTTAGACATGTACTTATTATTAAATTAACCAAATACTCTTCATACTAAATCATTTACTTTAACATATGAAAAAATATCAATTATGTTATCTTTAACTCCTGTATACAATGGAACAATATTTATCCTAAAAAGATGCAATAATATTTATTCAAAAAATTATTATAAACTATTTTTATTTTTGTTATCCATTTTTAAGAACATGTGCTCCTCCAAAAACACCACAAGCTCAAAATATAATAGAGTAATTACACTTTCGTAAAGTTACATTGAGTTCAATGCAGGAAAAAGTAACCCTTATTTCACAATTAAAGAATCTTCCAAATGAATTTAATCAAATTTACATTAAGCGCATGGAGGTAGCTCAAATGAGAATTGCCTTGAAAACAAAGTTATGTTCTATGAGATTCTACATTTAAACCCTCACGGATGAGCAAACCAAAAATATATAATGTTTGAGTTAAAATTAAGTTTTAACTATTAATTTTTATTAATAAAAATACCACAATATTCACCCTAAGATATCTATATTTCTTCTTCTATGTTTTTCACACATATTAAACCAGTGTTTCCTGCATTTCATTTTATTGTATAAAAAGCCACGGTGTGATAGCAATTATTTTGGTTTCAAGATTCTTTTTTTTATACCCTTATTGTGGTTTCAAGATTGGAAACTCTTGGAAAAGAGATTAGGCATGTAGAAGTTCAATAGACTCACAATAAAATCAAAGTATTATAAGATTTATAGATACATATAAATGTGCAGAGAAATAATGAAAGAAGGAATCTCGTTGGTTGATTATTTAGTCCAGTGTAATGGTGGCAAGGGAGTTGGTGTGGAATTTATTTTATTTCCTTGGGAAGGAAGCCCTCATTCTATAATATGTGATTCAAATCACAGAAACAAAAATTTCTAGCAACAAAACTCTAAGTAATAGAAACGAAAAATTGCTAGCAACAAAACTCTAAGTAATAGAAACAAAAATTTCTAGCAACAAAACTCTAAGTAATAGAAACGAAAAATTGCTACATGCATCTATATGTACATAATAAACTATTCCACAAACCAAATCAATTTCCTAGATGTAAAAGAAACATTAGTGTACTTTACTTGAACAATAAATATTGAGTTCCATATTCCTACTAAACCAACGTAGCTACATAAAAAACTATGTCCCTGAGTTCTTTTTTTTCAAAAAGAAAAAAATGAACTCCCTTTTCATTAGAATTATAGTTTTCATAAACACGGGTCTTCTTTAGATATGGCCATCCCACAAAATCACACACTCTCTCAAAAAACAAAATTTAGTTGCAGCACCTCGATCCATCTATCTATTAACATATAGATTGCTGATATATTAGGGTGTCGTACCAAGAATTATCCCAAGCATATACCCAAAACAAAAAGACTTAGAATTATATACACAATCAGGAATATGTCAATACAACACAAAATGGGAAAGTATATCAGGATATACTACCCTTAGATTTCAATATGTATGGCCCTCTGATATGTGTCAACAAAAAAAATAGAGTAAAAAATCTTTCCCGGTGCTTGGATACATCCTTCTTCCGACAATCTATCATCCTCTATATTTTTTTCTTATAATATGCGTGTGACAAAAATCCTTTCCAAATAAATGATTGGTTACCTAATCCTATGCATCCAATGTGAAAGAGTTGGAACCTGTAAAGAAAAAAAATGAATTTCCCACTTGATGATCACCTTGAAATCTCCAAATACATCTATCTTGGCGATGGTCAACTAGTTGGCACAATAGAGGATACCTGATAGCACTAGTAACTCTACCTCCATATTAGTACCATGACTACTGAACCAATTAAACTTATAGAAATCTTTAAGCCTCATGAAAATTAACATCCCGCTGCCACATCTCTCTAAGGATGATGCCCCATCGAAAAAACCAACAAAGAACTTGTTACAAATATCCTTCAAAATAAAGCATATTTTTATATCTTTTTTGTGGCAGGGCCATTCCCCATAAAATAATTAGATATATTAATGTTGGAACCCCTCACATCCTACTCCGATTGGTAAAAAATCTTAGAATTTCCCACTTTCCAAATGCCCCATAATATATATAATGGAAGAGATATATATTTCTTGTACTCAACGAACCACTAAGATGGGAAATAACCAATAAAATCATGATTCCAAGAAGAAATGATACGTAGAATGTGGAGGAATTCATTCCAAAAAAATTCAACAAATATGCACTTAAGAAAGAAATGTTAACATATTCTGATAATACTTAAAAAAGAGTGCATCTCTCAGCCCCAGGAAGCCGCTTTTGAGCATATTTTCCATGTGAGGATTTTACCATGGACCACTTACTAGCAGAAGCATTTCAGCTTCTGTGGGATATCCCACTTCCATGTTCCTTGAAACCATAAAATCCATCAATTTATCCTAGGACAAGAATAGGTAAATTTATTTGAAAAAAAAATTATCCTTGGCGAGACTGTCATTCCAAATCATTTGATCTTCCTATGTTGTTAATGTGATACCTGCCAATCTAATAAGAAGAATATACTCATTCCATTCTTCAGTTAACGCACTAGAGACGTCTATGTCCCCTACCTTTCTCCAGGAACTTTGCTGTAATCATGGCCCTATATCCACGAAAATATATTTTAAATAGAAAATACATTTACTATGTAAATATGTCAAACGAGGGATGGATAATGTATGTATAAAAAACACTCCTTTAATGGATACCAGACTGATCTCTTCCATCACACCTAAGCCAATCTCCCATCATAAGTTACCTAGAAATCAAGGTTTCTATTTCATCAAGCTCCTTGAGGACATAGATGCCTCTTTTTTCTCAAGAGCCCCCTGTCTTATCAAAATTGTTAGTACTGAGTTTGTATATGTCCAAAGGGTCCAAATGTTTTGATGATCAATTGACTACTTCATTTAGAAACAAGGAAGGGTTAAGTTTGGAGCTATGCTAAAAAAGTGTTTTGTATGTAACGGTAACATAAGGATTAGAAGCACTTTAAAAATGTTTATTTATATTTTATCTAGTTTTTTCCTAAGTTATGCAAATGACTGGATCCTATCGAATAAAGATAGTTGGCGCTACGAAATATTTTCGTAGCACGTATAAAAAAATTAAAAATACAAGCTTTTAAACTACCTTTTCCATAATTTCAAATGCCCAAGCCTTTGTTGAAGGTAATTTAACCTAGGTTAAAACCTGATTTGACATTTAAAGAGGTTTGAAAGTATTAGAGGAGGAATTTAAACTAAACCTAAAACTGTCATTTCCAATGTTTCTAGCAACTAGTTTTGTAGTGCACAGAGGAATTTCTAGTAGTTTTTACAGTGTGTGACTAGAGGTTGGTGTATTTACAGTCAAGAGATGGGAAAGTATGACTATGTTAAGAGGTATGAGCTAGATGGCATAGAATGGTTCCAAGCCTATGAAGAAATCATGCCAATTTTCGCCAATGTTGGATGGCAGCCAATTTTTCAACGTTTTAACCAATACAATCTGAGCTGGTGCCAAAAATTCATTATTTCCTTTGATGGAAGCAAAACAAGAGTAAGAGGTTTGGAATTTACAGTCATAGAGGAGTCAATTGTAGAAGTTACAGGGTTACCTATTAAATGAGAGAAGTGGTTCAAAAATAAAATGGTATAGAATGTAGGTTTTAATTTCTTCTTGAAGTAAATCAGTCACCCTAATTGGAGTGTTGGAGTCCCTCAGAGTATGTTAGATCATGAAAGGACAAATTTTGTAAGGAATGTGCAATTATTCTTTACGTGTGAAGTTAGGCATTCTAAAGTTTATTTATATCACATGAGGTTTTTATGTCACTTAGCTATTTTTAGAAAGATGATTCTACCCTATATTTTACATCAAAGTTTATTCAAACTAACCACTAAGGCTAGAACCATAACTGAGTTGTTTTCTCATGATATATCTCATCATGGTTTAATTAAAATCCTATACACCCATGAATTGAATAAGCATGTAGATATGTTCAGATGGAGGACATGGAGGAACCCCACACCTAGAAAGCAGAAGAAGACCAAAGCAAAAACCCTTTGTCGAAACCCTACTTCCAGAAGCAGAGGCCAAATCTAGCCATCCAAATCCTATCCAAAATCCTACATAAAAAGCCTACAAGTGAACTATATTTAGGGCTTATGAAAGAAAAACAAAAATGAAGTTAATACAAGTAAAAATAACTGAGAAATCAGAGCATATAGCAGTAGAAGACAGGGAGGGAAAACATCTAAGCAAGGAAGCAAGGGATACCAGTAGAGAAACAAAAAATAGGGTTCATTACTTTATAAAACCTCATACTAGAACTACCAATAATATGAGGCTAGACTTCAAAGCTAAATTCAACCCTATACTGAGAGAGACAATAGTTATTGATGAAGGGGAACACATAGAATCTTCCAAAAGTAAAAATAAAGTTGCAAGAAAGAGGAAAACAGAATATGGAAAAACAAAGAAAAAGGAAACCCTAACATATAGAAAATACAAGTTGAGCATGATTTCTCAAGCAGCTGAGGCCATAGGAGATTGAAGTGGTTACATTTTTTACAAGCAATTGTTTGATCTAAGAACAGGGGAAATGTTTTATGCAAAACCCTAATTTTGTTTCAATGCTTTATTATGCTTCATTTTATCTTTTTTACATTCAATAATATACTATAGGGTGAAATTATCATATCAATTTGTCACAGGAAAAAATTGCTTGAAGAAATGCAGATGATACGAGTCAACAAGAGGAAAGTGCCTTAGGAAGTGGAGACTTTAGCATAAATTCAGTTGCATAGATTGAGGAATTTTTTCAGATTCATTGTATCTCATAGATACCTACAAGGGAGAACTGCCTATGGCATGATGGTGCATGATCCTAGAAACCAGTGTACAATTCCATATCCTAGATTATAGCTACGTGAATCATCATCATTTCCTCAAAAGCAGCAGGGAACTTGTACAACAGTTTCACAGATGCTTTGATGAATGTTTACATGTCAAGTTTAAGTATAAATAACTATAATAACCGGATTTAAATCATATTTTTTAAATTATATTATGATGATATTGTAAGATTTGACAGTTAAAAATTCCAGACATTGTGGATCTTGGAATTTTATGTAATTTTCCTATATATTAGAAAAAAAAGGAGGAAAAAAGGTTGGACCTTTGTTGAGAAGGTAAATCCCCTCTGCGGACAGAGGCGATCCCTACTAGCCCAGCAGGGGTCTAGCAACAAAAAAACAATGCTATGACGCAGGCTCCTAGTTACGAATGAAAGATTTGGGATAAGAACCTACCTGGATTCCAACGCTCGATCTGAAAAAGAGATGTCCCCGTCATTCAGTCCTGGCAGATCACAATCCTTCCACGATCTCCGTGGATGAACACCTGCACACAGAAAGAACAAACAGATACAAGCATAGGAACCAGCATACGTAACTAAACATCGGTCAGAAAAGACATTACTCGCATTAACATAATGGAAAAAGGAGTGGAACCATAATCATAGTCATCTATTAAAGTGGTAAACGAATAGAAGTTACAACCAAGTTCTAACGCTGCAGCCTCCTTCGCGCGGGTCTCCGGTCGTCCAGTCTCGCAAAGCTCGCCAAGGAAAGGGAAACCTCTCCAGAGTCTCGTAACAATGGTCTCCTCGCTTGAATGGGCCTTAAGGAAAAGAAGGGATTCTTTACAGCACAAAGGCACTTGGGAATAGGGAGATGCAAAGCTTCAGCACTTCAAGACTAGCTTGCCATGGATCTGAGCAAGCTTTTATAGATGGGGAAGGAGGGAGTTGGGATCCCTATTATTATGGGATTGGCCCTATCAACAAGGAAGGTTCCATAGAAGGTGGCAAACTACTTCCCTTCCATAGAACTCCCGCAGCCAAACCTCCCAACTCAAGATAGGCAATGGTTGTGAGTTTGTTTGAACTCAACTTCCGCCATCCATATTTAAAAAATAGTTCCTAAAATGGGTGGCGCGATTGCTGCTCTATGACAGAGCGCCAAGTGGCGCGACCTCTTTACAGGATTTCCCTGATTGGCGCGAGCACTGAACTGTCCACCCGCGCCAATGCAAAAAGAGCTGTTTTTCATGGATTTTGCAAGGAGATGTCTCAAGGGGAAATGAAGCTCATACTCAGAGGGATGCAATGATGATGTTTTCAGTGCATGACAGTGTTCACAGGTCACGTTATGGGTCCTCCATTGTGCGGGACGGGGAATGGTAGGGACGGTGACAAATTCCTGTGTAACAGATGCCCCCTAAAGCATGAGGCCCGAGAGAGAGAGGGGTGAAATGCTTTACGAGAACATGTCCAACTGAAGGCCCGCCGTCGGAAAACCTGCACAGAAATATACAACTGATATCTCAAGTACATGATGTATATATATGGTATGGACGCAGCCATCCGAACAGAGTATGCTATAATCCGGATCTAGGGTATGGGCGCAGCCATCCAACTAAGATCAAACAACTAGACTCAGGTATGGTCGCAGCCATCCAATCAGTGAGTCATGTACATAATGATAATAATCCACAATCGCAGCCTGGATTACAACAGACACAATCCAGGGTCTTGCGCTCCATCTCGACCCAAATAAGTACAAGTTCTAGCACGCGAATATGTGAGCTGATGTCGAACATGCAAGAACATCGCCTGATTACCAGCCAATGATGAAAGCCGTTAACAGACGCGAGAGAAACCACCAATAATGACAATGGTCCTCAAGGTACTACAGGTACAATCTACGGCGTGTGAATAAATGAGATGACGTCGAACACCCGCAGAATCATTCGATCGGAAGTCAATGATATAAACTTCACGTCGAATGCGACGAACCTGCCATTGAGGCATGCAGGCTCCAAGGTACCATCAGGAGTCTCTAGACCAACTTCCTGGATAATGAGTTGAAGTCGACAGGAAGTGACCTTGATCGAAGGTGGGCTATAATGATTCCCACATCATCGACACGAGACAGAGGAACATAATGTTTTGTTGTGAATCAGGATCATATGAGAAACAGAGGAAGGTTGATATTTGCAGAGGCCAACTTCTCTTGAACACATAAACGGCACGACAATGGACTTGGCAGTATTTGACATCAACGGATCAAAGGTCATGGCGACGAGGCAGTGAACATATGAGAGGTCAAAAGAGATTACCCAAACCCATGGAAGCAAAGTGAAGCAGCGAGATGAGATGTCCCCAACCCGACACGAATGCAGACAAGTGCCATGTTCAAGAGCGACATACTGCCGACGACAACGATGATGGTTCCATTTTTCCCCACCATCTTGGTGAGTACCTCTTTATTTTTACACAAGCTTGAAGAGGATACCATATGCTTGTCATATAAGTCCACCCTTCGGGCGAATCCATCCTAGTACATTTAACGAGCCCTAGGAAGGAGCGACTCGAATAACATCATTCCGACTGGATCCGATGTCATCAGGGTTTAACGAGTCTGACAAAGGAAGAACTCGGCGTCTTTTCATGTTTAGAGAGTTTGAAAAGACAGCGGAAAAGAAAACTCCACAAGTCCCTTTTCGTAAATAGTTCCCCAGATCCGAAAAGGTAGAAAACAATATCCGGAAAAACCTCCTAGTCGCGATAGGCTAGGGTATTCCTTTTTCGTAATCAATCCATCCCAGCCCGAAAAAGGGTTAAACGTATACTGGGTGAATGTCGATTCGTGTCCATTTTAACGAGATCGAAACGACAAGGGCCTCGGCAATATTTTCATGTTTAGAGAGTCAGAAAAGAGTTGAAAAATGACTCCTCCTGGAGGAGGGAGTGGTATAAAGGGTAGCAACCGGTTCCGGTAATGGTGGAACTACTCTGAACAAATAAAGGTCGAGAGGCTGGCTAACAAGACCACTCATAGCAGCGGTTCCTCAGGAATGGGTAAAACCACCAAGTGAAGGCATATGATCAGCCAAGCAGATAGTGACAATGGAGTGAGAAAACCAAGGCTCATCTGGCAGAAATAGGCTGATAAAATGGCAATCACAAGAGGTAAAATAAGAATGGTTTCATTTTTACACAAGCTTGAAACAAAGATAAACTCTGCTTGAAACCGGTTTCATTTTTACACAAGCTTGAAACGGAAACAAACTATGCTTGAAAAAGTGAGCATGCCCCCAGCATGGTGACTCAATTCGAGGTACATGCCCCCCAAGCTTCATTCCAGATGAAAGGCAGATGGGAGTGAAGGTTCAAATTACGAGATCAAGAGAAAGACTCGACTGGGATTTTACGAGATCTAAACAAAGACTCGAATTGAACGGGAACGTGTTTCATTATTTTAACGAGGTTGACACATTAAAAGAACTATCCTCAAAACACCCTTGTTTCATTTTTTAAGGAGCTTGGCACAAGACAAGGAACTCTGCTCCGACCAGCTTGTTTCATTTTTTAGGGAGCTTGACACAAGAAAATGAACTGTGCTCGGACAACCTTTGTTTCATTTTTTAGGGAGCTTGACACAAGACAACAAACTCTGCTCCGACAAACCTTGTTTCATTTTTTAAGGAGCTTGACACAAGACAAGGAACTATGCTCCGACGACCTTGTTTCATTTTTTAAGGAGCTTGACACAAGACAAGGAACTCTGCTCCGACAACCTCATCATAATGAACAAGAAGTCATCGCTTCCAAGAGTTCCACTCCCGATGGAAGGAAAACGTCCTGGAAGTCAGGACCCAATGCCCCCAGCACCTGATGCACGACGGCATCATCACTGAGCACAGGCACGGGGTAAGTGGCCACGTAGTTGACCTGCGGCGGGGCAGATACAACGGGTGGATAAAAACCAGGAGGGGGTGATGGTGGACCAGTTGCCACATTAGGACCAAAGAATGAAAGTTGATCAATGGTCACAATCCGTCCTTCATGTGGAAAACAGGCCACACGAAAAAGGGAGGAGACGAGCGCTCCCATGGCATAAGTGTAATCGCGCCCCAGGAGCAGATGAAAATCCAAGGGGCCTGGAACGACCATCACATCCATATGGACGGTTTTCCCTCCCAAAGTAATTGGTAACCTTGGAAGGATCCCCAACGGTTGACTGGTCCTTCTATTGAATGACAACAGATTCTGCGTAACAGGCGCCAGCGGTTGTGAATCGAAAGCTTGCCAGGTAGTTGAAGACAGAATACTAACAGACGCACCTTCGTCTATAATGGTGCTGGGTACAACCAGACCAAGAGCCTGTACTGTGATCTCGAAAGGCACATAAGACGGAAGGCGAAATCCTGCAAATCGATTCCAGTCAAAGGAAGCGACCAAACTACTCGGAGGGGCTACCATCGACGCGCGAAGGTCTTCCCCTGATGTTACGGTAGAAGAAGCCTCCTCCATGACCTCCATCTTGAAGGCGGGAGGAATATCCTCCGTAGCCTCCATCATGGGAGGCGGAGGAGGAGCTTCTTGAAACACAGGGACAGGAGAATCTTTCTCCAAGTCTGACGAATCTGAAGAAACCAGAAGGACATGAGGAGTGTGAGATCCACTCTTGACAGAAAAGACCTGGTGCACCGCGGACGAGGCCAGTTCAACCGATCCTACGACCAATGGTTGGTCAGGGCCGGATTCGTGAATTTGAATTTCTGGGGGAGTGGGATCGACCAAGGATGACTCTTGACCAATCATAGGTTCAGCTGGCAGAGGACTCAAAGAAAGCCGATTATAACCAGGTGGAAGGCGTGGTGTAGAACCGGTTGGGTTGTCCAAAACTTGCTTGGCTTCGTCCATATAAGGACAAAGGTGAATGGCATGGTGCCCTTCACACAACTTACAGGGATTGGTGATCTTACCCTGCTTCTTAGAGTTCTTATCAACAGCAGCTGAGGACGTGCCCCCAAATTGACTCCCGGAAGCCAAAGGCAACGGTGGGTGGCCGTTGGACCATACTTCGAGCACCTTGGGAATGCCAGGGCAGTCTCGAAGAAGATGGTCTCCCGTGCATAACATGCACGGGAACTTGACTTTCCGAGGAGGGTTGGAAGGACTATCGAGAGGAGATTCCTTAGGGACAGTAGCTGTACATTTAGCCTCTCGTTTATTGGACTTCTTCTTCTTTGTCTTCTTCTTCTTCTTCTTAGCCACCTGGTTACTTGAATCCAAACTTTCACCAGGCGAAGTAGAAGAGGAGGACGCAGAAACAGGCGAAGAAGGGGAGAGGTCCACCTTGGAATCAACATGATGTTGTTCCGTCGGAGGAACTGATTGAGCAGTAGTGGAGACATTCGGAACTACAGAGGTTGAGAACAACCAAACGGGCAACCCAACCGTTAATCCAGGAAGGGACAACGTCGCCATGTAAGGAGCACCAACATTTCCAAAAGGAGGAAAATGACCAGGATTCCCTTCTGAGGGGATTCCTTGGTTGGTGAACTCTGAAAAAGTTGCCATCAAACTCAAAACCACACACGGGCTGAAAATGAGTTAAGACACACGATCAAACGGTCAACAAGCAATGTCTAAACGGGTGTGTAATCGTGGGCGATTAATTTTACCACATTGGAAAGTAAGAAATTCTACCGTTTCATATTTTAAGAGTCGAGAAACGATAAAAAAGATGACTCTATCTCTTTCAGAGTTGACACAAGCGTGAAAGGACAAGCGCTTGACGGTCTTTTCAAGTTTAGGGAGTCAGAAAAGACCAAATGACTGCTCAGGAAAAACTAGGCCCAAAGGGTGTACCAAATATCCGTGAACTGCAATATACACCTTGGTTTCAAAAATGAAACAGAAATCGACCAAGGACTTTCCGTACGTGCAGGTAGTCTCCCCGAATGCTGTGTTCGGTGTATCACGGGTATAGGGCGGCGGACTCGGCTTCCGGTGGATAAAGGATTGAAAACCTAGAGGGGTCTCCCTTTATATACGCGACGGTACGGGGAGCGCAAGTCCGTACTAGCGCTGTCTAAAGCCAACAGGCGAACGACAGCTGCTAGGTTTAACGACGCCGGAACACGTCTCTAGCCTAGACCTTCTAAATATGTTGCGTTAAGTTCCAATGTTGCCTTAGGTTAATTGAATGAATTTTACGGTTGATCTTCAATTAAGTTTCAATTTCCAGGCCTTATCGTATGTAGTGTCTCCTAAATGCAAGCTATATGCCACGATGCAACATTTCGTTCGATGAAAACTAGTTAAACGAGAGTTGAGAGCTTTAATACAAACGAAATGAACGGAATACAAACAAGAATGTCTCTAATGCAACTAATGCAATTGCACATTTTTCATTCAAACACTAATCACTAGTGATACGGAAAAGATGACAATTTGCACTAATTAAAAAAAACAAAAGAGATTATATTTTTTTTAAAATTTTCAATGTCTAATGGCTAATGTGCACTGAAAACAAAAGGAACAATTAGAGAAATGATAACTAAGAGAGCAAAGCAAACAACATTCACTCACGAAGCAAGCAACCAAATCTCTAAATCGACCCAAAGTCTCTCAAATCGAAGAAAGACTCAAAAACACCCCAATGGACCGTGTGATCTGGGTCCAAAGCAAGGGCAAACGAATCCTGAATGAAAGAACGAACAATCACTCAAAAGACGCAACAAAACAATCAAAGACTGCTAAGAGGGCATGGGGGGTTAAGCAACAAGTCGACAGGACAATCAAGACACCAAAGCTCCCAAGGAGGGCTCGATTCACTATGCCACTAGATGCCCTAGGGCTCAAATCGTGAAACCGATAGATAGAGGTAAACAACCAAAGGATAGCGGTGAATTCCAGTCAAACCAGGCTCCAATGCACTCAAACAACCAGGGAATCAAGAAGAAAAGTATTGGTCAAGCTCAGAAAGCCAAAAATTGAAGAAATTCAAAAAAGTCACAGGGGTGGCGCGACTGTGGCCTTGAAACTAGCGTCAGAGGCCGAGTGGCGCGAGACAGACAAATGCAACACGCGCCAAGTGGCGCGACTGTCAGGTAAAAACCCGCGCCAGTCGAATTCTTCAATGAAAACTAAAACACAAGCTAATCTGAGAAAAAGACCAACACAAGCTAAGCAAACCACAAGGCTAAAATAATGAAAGAACCCAACCCAGAAGGTTCATCAAGCAAGGAGAAACAATCAAAGCGAACCGATCATAAACGAGACAAGGAAAACCGGACGGCTCCCCAGTGGAGTCGCCAATTTGTTGAGAAGGTAAATCCCCTCTGCGGACAGAGGCGATCCCTACTAGCCCAGCAGGGGTCTAGCAACAAACAAACAATGCTATGACGCAGGCTCCTAGTTACGAATGAAAGATTTGGGATAAAAACCTACCTGGATTCCAGCGCTCGGTCTGAAGGAGAGATGTCCCCGTCCTTCCGTCCTGGCAGATCACAATCCTTCCACGATCTCCGTGGATGAACACCTGCACACAGAAAGAACAAACAGATACAAGCATAGGAACCGGCATACGTAACTAAACATCGGTCAGAAAAGACATTACTCGCATTAACATAATGGAAAAAGGAGTGGAACCATAATCATAGTCATCTATTAAAGTGGTAAACGAATAGAGGTTAACAATAGTGATGTGGCCCATGGCCACTCATGACAGGTCTGGGTAATCCTAAATACATGAACTCACAGGAGGGAGAAAACCTCTCCGGTCTGTGCTGTGGTCTCCTTGTTCGGAATGGGTAGCAGGGAAGGGAAGGTTCTTTCCCGGCCTGAGCACTTGGGAATAGGAGATGCAAAGCTTCAGCACTTCAAGACTAGCTTGCCATGGATCTGAGCAAGCCTTTATAGATGGGGAAGGAGGGAGTTGGGATCCCTATTATTATGGGATGGGCCCTATCAACAAGGAAGGTTCCATAGAAGGTGGCAAAACTACTTCCCTTCCATAGAACTCCCGTAGCCAAACCTCCCAACTCAAGATAGGCAGTGGTTGTGAGTTTGTTTGGACTCAACTTCCGCCATCCATATATAAAAAACAGTCCCTAAAATGGGTGGCGCGATTGCTGCTCTATGACAGAGCGCCAAGTGGCGCGACCTCTTTACAGGATTTCCCTTAGTGGCGCGAGTACTGAACTGTCTACCCGCGCCAATGCAAAAAGAGTTGTTTTTCATGGATTTTGCAAGGAGATGTCTCAAGGGGAAATGAAGCTCATACTCAGAGGGATGCAATGATGATGTTTTCAGTGCATGACAGTGTTCACAGGTCACGTTATGGGTCCTCCATTGTGCGGGACGGGGAATGGTAGGGACGGTGACAAATTACTGTGTAACAACCTTGAAACGAAAAGAAGTTATTTTTGTTTTGTGTTTATCAAATTATATGTATTTTACAAGTGCCAAGATGAATATAAAATTATGATCAATGATACATATATTCTTTTGATGGTTTACTCAGTATGTGTTTCTTCAATGACAATTTTCCTTCCTATATGATTCCCATTTATGTTTGTCTTATGATGTTTAAAAATGATAATGTGACATAATTCATTATTGTAATGCTCTGGTTCTTATTTTTTGAACATTTGTAATCTTTCTTCTAAATCTCATAGGATTCGTGTTTCATGCCCTTCTATAGTGGATTGTTATTTCGTTATTCTATTACCATCTCAAATGATTTTTGATAGGTCCATAGTTTCCATCTACCCTGCCTCTATCCATCTTGATTCATACATTCAATATCTTGGTAATTTCACTTCAACCTTATTCGTTGACCCCATTACCAAATGTCTTAATTTATTCATCCCAACCAAATCCTATTTCCAACACAACCCTACTGAAGATCTAGCCATTGTTTAAAGACATAGCCATTTGCTAAGCTTAGCGATTAGGTTTTCAAAGAGAGCCCTCTATGAATTGAAGGGGTTGGCCTTCAATATATAAGATTGGCTTGAAAGGTTACCTTAGGGATTTTTTTGTTACAACCAAGAAGGATTGCAGAGTGATAACACAAATCACCAATGATTGGTTACTTAGATATTTTCCCATAATTAATTGATGCCATAAGCCACCTCCACTAATTTCTCTGCATAAATTTTTTATCAGCAATGCGAGATTGAATATTTCTAGATCAATAATACCCTAGCCACATAAAAACACCTTCTTATATGGTGTTTCTAGACACACAATGTGAATTTTCCTTTTATTCTCATATCTAGCACACAGAAAATTGGTTAAGATAGATTTTGGAAGTTTGAAAATATGCGTCAAATATATAGAAATTTCTTAAAAAATGCCTTTATCATAATGATATGACCACCTAATGATAGCCATTTGATATACCACGGTCATTTTTTTTTGTGACCCAGAGGAACCTAGCAGCCTGCCTGAAATGTAACTACTAGTGAACATCTCAAGGTATATGGCATGTCCTCCTCTTCGTAAACTAGGTTGCAAACATCTGGATTTGAACTTGGGTCTCTCGAGTTTCAAAGATTTCACGATATTAGCATCTTATCAAATTTCTTCACCATACATTCCAAGTCACTTTTCTTGTAACAATTTAGATTTATGAAAAAATATATATATCTAAAGTCACCATCCAAAGAATAAGAATTAACTCCAAAAAGGTTAGCAATTTATTTCGCCAAATCTGCATCATATTCTCATAAAACCATAGCATAATTTATTTTCTCAAGATAAGACCCAATGCTTCCCCAAATTCTGGTAGAACCTGATGATATGCCTTCCATTTCAAGATGGTTCCTTTCCCAATCAAAACAAATTGATGTCATCAATGAAAAACAAATGATACAATGTAATATGTCTGAAAATATTGCACCTACTCATAATCCCCTTAGACCTAACCTCCCAAATTCATCTTCTAATACCATCAATCACAATCAGGAACAATAGAGGTTTAAAGGCACATCCATTTCTTAAACCTATGGATACTCAGAAGAACTCAATAGAGAGCTCATTTATAATGACCTCCAAGTAAGTTAATGAGATGTGGGCCATGATCAAATCGACCGACTCAAACCCAAAAGAAATATTAAGGAGAATCAACCTAATAATCTCCCAGTCCATGCATTCATAGGATTCGATAAGGTCTATATTCAATAGACATGCCTCAAGTTTCCTTGATTTAATAAAATGTGGACATTCTTGAGAAATTGCAAAAATGTCATGGATTTGTCTTTGTTCCAAGAAACCAAATTGCTCAGATGGTACATTATTTGTTAATACATGCTTTATTTTATTAGTGATTAATTTATTAATCAATTTATAAACCAAATTACAAAGGGAGATAGGACGATAATAAAAAAATGATGAAGGTTTAACAACCTTTGAGATAATTGTGGAGAAAATAAACGGTAACATATATTAGTTACAAATGAATAGTAACATATCTGACTCGAGAAATTGTATAAATGATTAATAACATACATGACATATAAATGAAATATTATAATATTAAATATTTACACTTTTATTTTATTTTAAGTTTTAAAATTTGAAGGGAGATCACATATTTATTTTCATAATTTTGGAATATATTTAAAATAAAAAGAAAATTTAGGGACACATATTTATGTAAATCTATGAAAATTGTTGAAGTCCAACAAGAAATTGTAGCACACACACTAGTGTGGGACCAATAGGTCCTAGCGATACATTAGTGTGAAGGCCAAATTAATTAACTAATTTGGTTTAGTGTCTAATTTAATTTCCCCTTAATTAAATTGGACAATAAAATGCAATATTATCTCATGATCACTTGTAATAGTTAACTGAGTGTGATAAACTTAGTTAGCTCATGTATTTCGAGTTGTGGGTGGTTGGTGAGGCATGCAGAGTAATTATATTAGTTATGGAGTTCGAATTGTAGTTGGTGCATTAGTTTAATGCATGTGTAATCAGTTAACTCAGTCAGGTGAGTTAGAGTGAGTTGAACTAGTTGTAATTGTTTGTTGCACTAGCGAGAGATCAAGTGAATTAAGTATTATTTAATTCACAAACAATGATCTGGCATGCAACTGATGATTTACTATTAATAGTTTCATGCATGTCAGTTCCAGTGGAGACCCAGTTGAGACAAAGGTTAAAGGGATTTTAACTATCAGTTGTGTGATTGGTAGGTTGCCCACATGCAACCAAACATCCATTGGATTTCCCATGATCCTTGCACATTTTAGGAAGGCCAAAATTCCTAAAGAATAGGGATTTCATTCATTAGGAATTGCACAAGAAAGGAAGGGTGTTTAGAGGCTGAGAATTGGCTAAGTGTTGGTGAGTTTTGTCCAAGACAGTGTGAGACAGTTGTGAGAGTGCAAGAGATTCTTGTGAGAAGACTACATTGTAATATTTCATGATTCCATGGTTAATATACAATAGAAGATAGAGGGGTTTTTAGTAGCAAGCTTTCCCCGGGAAATTATCTGTGTTGTGGTTTGATTTGATTCTTTCTTTACTTAATGTGATTGTTGATTGTGTTTGATTTCCGCAATTGATTTGTAGAAGGATTCAGTATCTAGATTTATTAAATTATTAGATCGGAGTGAATCCATTGATATACATGTGTTTGTATAATTTCTACATGGTATCAGAGTACATGAAATCACTATAGTGGAGGAGAAGATAATTTTGTGACTAAATAGAATTCGAATTTGCAATAGTAATCTTGGTGTGACGAGCGAATCAAGATTGAAATGGATTTCAATGGCTTGAAATTGGAGTATGCACTCGAGGGTAGATCTAAATATATTGTGTGGAAAGACATGATGGAGTCAGTACTAGAGGACAATGAGTTGAAATAATTCATTAACAATGATGTTCCCAAAGCCGATGTAGTAGATGTTACAAATCTTGATGCTTGGAAAAATAAGGTTGCAAAGGAAAGGAGGATATTGTTGGAGGGAGTATGAGACCAAATTATCTCAAGTCTCCATGGAAAAGTGATACCATATGAAATGTGGAAATATTTGAAAGATCTATTTCAGAGTAGCAGTGATCATAGAAAATTGGCACTAAAAGAAAAGCTCAGGAAAATAAAAATGGAGAAAGGCGACACAATGCCGAAATATTAACAAAGTTTTTCCAATGTTGGGATGAGCTTGGGAGCATCGGCATTGCTATCGTGAATGATGACTTGGTGAAGCTATCTCTTCTAGTAATTTCCAAGAGTTGGCATAATTATTAAGACTCTGTCAATGGAAGAGAAAAGTTGTCAGATTGGGAACAACTTTGGTCGGATTTTGTGCAAGAGGAATTCAGGCGGAATACTAGGGATGGATCTTCATCTAAGAATGATGATGAAGAATATTACGCTTGGGATCCCAAGGCAAAGAATGGTAAGGAAATATATTTCATTCCAAATATAAGTCTGGCAAAGATGGCAAGAAGCGCGACATGTCCAGAGTGAAGTCTTTTCACTGTCGCGAGCATGGACATCAGTGTATTGTCTACAAAAGAAGAAGAACAAGAAGGCTTCAGGATCTGTAGCTGATGATGCTTTGGCCTTGCAATTTGAGCTTGAATTCTTTCTCATTTCATGCATGGTGTCAAGTGCAATGGGATCAGTGTGGTACTTGGATAGTGGTGCATCCTTTCACATGACAGGAGACAAAGAACTCTTTAGTAGCTTGGAGGAGAAGGACCTCTAGATACATATCGAAATGGGTGATGACGGGTAGTACAGTGCTACTAGGATTGGTACAGTTACCTTCCAGAGACAGGAAGGTAAACCCTTTCCATTAAAATATGTAATGCGTGTACCAAGCTTGAAGAAATATTTTTTCTAAGTTGCAATGTTGGAGGATAGAGGCTATGATGTTCTTTTGAGTGAAGGAAAAGATTTCCTGTTCGTGTGAAGAATCTCTATAAAATTGATGTATATGGGTACACAACATTGATGGGTAAGGTGGAAAAAATGGTGAGTTGGGATGAGTGTGAGTTATGGCATAGGATATTGGCACATCTACACCACAAGCCTTGAAGGTCATGCAAAATATTTCTACAGGTCTTCCCAAGGGTACTCTTGTGCAGTGAAACACATGCAAGGGATTTACTAGAGGGAAGTATGCAGAGGCCACTTTTCATGAGAAGGAGAACTAAGCTTCGGAAATCCTTGAGAGAGTTCATTCAGACGTGTGTGGACCATTCTCTACTGCTTTGATAGCTAAGCATAAGTACTATGTGATATTTTTTGATGAATTTTCTTGTAAGTGTTGTATCTACTTCATGTAGAAGATATATTAGACATTCTCAAAATTTCTTGAGTTCAAAGCACTGGTGGAGAAATACATGGGGAAGCATGTGAAGGATCTTAAGAGCCAAAATGTTGGTGAGTACATCTTCAATGAATTCAAGAACTTTTGTAGAAAAGAAGGAATTCAGAGAGAGTTGATTGCGCCTCATAACCCACAGCAGAATGGGGTCATAGAAAGAAATAACAGAACAATTGTGGGTGAAGCACGAGCGATTTTGCATTATCAGGGCCTATTGTTGCATCTATGGGTGGAGGCATGCAACACAACAGTATTTGAGCAAAATTTTTGTCCTCATTGGATACGTGGCATGAGTACATCAGAAGAGGCTTTTATTGGTAAGAAACTTGATGTTTCACATTTTAAGATTTTTGGCTCATCTGTTTATGTGCATGTGACCAAAGACGCCAGGAAGAAGCTTGAACCAACATCTAAGATTGGGATATTTGTGGGGTACACTGATACTCCCCAAAACTATCGGGTGTATTTCCCAAACAAAAGAATGACTATTGTGCGACGGGATATAAAATTTGATGAGGAGAAATCCATGCGATTAGCCCTTGAGAGGGAGGTGGATTTGAATGCAGAGGAGGAACTATTGGTTAATGTGGATCTGCATGCATGTTTTCTTCCACTTGTGGTTCCAAAGAATGAAACTCAATATCTGGAGCAGCCACATGTGGAGGATCATGGATTGGCAAAAAACACTCATGTAGATCCATCCACTAGAAATGGTAGAAGGCGCACCATGGAAGCTGATAGATTGAGAGTTGATGCAACAGAGAATGTAGGAGCCCCTACTTCACTACGCAGATAGAGACAGTCTCCAAGTAGGTTTACTCAATACATGGCTCTTATGAGCAAGTGTATTGTGACAGAACCGTCTTCCTTTGAGGAAGCAGTGCAATGACCAATTTGGGTTGACGCTATGGTAGAGGAGTATGACTCCATCGTTAAGAAAAGTGCATGGGATATTGTCCCAAGGCCAGTCGGAAAATTATTGATTGGATCTAGATGGATCTATAAGGTGAAGTAAGCAGCGGATGGGAGTGTGGAGAAGTACAAGGCCAGATTAGATTCTCACTAGTTTAGGGGGCCGACTATGAAGAGACTTTCACAAGAGTCACGAGGTACTCTTCCATTAGATCTATCCTTGCACTCTCAGTGTATATGGGGTGGCAAATTCATCAGATGGATATGAAAACTACGTTTCTCAATGGAGTGATTGAGGAAGAAGTGTACATAGAGAATATAGAATGTTTCGAGATCTTTGATAGTGATTCACATGTGTTTTGACTCAAGAGAGCACAATATGGGCTGAATCAAGCACCTCATGCTTGGTACACTTGTATTGACAGCTATTTCACCGGGTTGGGCTTCATCAAAAGTGAAGCGGATGCAAACCTGTACCAGATTTTGGTTGATGGTAAGCTCTTGATTATCGTACTTTATGTTGATGATCAAATTTTTACAGGCGATGAGTAGTTGATAACTTCATGTAAGGAGGATCTTGCAAAGGAATTTGAAATTAAGTACATGGGACTCCTTCATTATTTCCTTGGTTTGGAAATATGGCAGCGGGATGGTGAAATTTTTGTTTCTCAAGGCAAGTATGCCAAAGAGATATTGGGTAAGTTTAACATGGAGAGTTGTAAACCCATGGATACTCATATTCCAGGAAATTAGAGGAAAGAGGATGCTACTCCAGGATAATTAGTGGACGCTACTCTCTACAAGAAGCTAGTGGGTTCACTGATGTACTTGGTGAACACTAGACCAAAAATTTTCTATGCAATTAACCAACTAAGTCAAGCTATGGTTAAGCTGGCCCAGCTCTTTTAGAAGGCAGGGAAGCATGTCTTGAGATATCTCAGGGGTACTATAGAGTATGGATTATGGTACAGATAGACAAAGGGAATGAATCTTCAAGGCTTCACAGATGCAGATTGGGCAGGCAGTCCATCAAACAGAAATAGAATATCAGGAGGTATCTTCAGCATAGGATCAACAACAGTTTCTTGGTACAACAGGAAGCCACGATTTGTGGCACTCAGTTCAGCCAAGGCAGAGTACATGGCAGCAAGTCAAGCTGCATGTGAGGCCATCCTGATGAGAAAGATCCTAGTTGGTTTTTTTTCTTTTCAGATGGATCTGACTGTGATACATTGTGATAACCAGAGTTGCATTAAAATCTCAGTTAATCTGGTATTCCATGATAGGTCGAAGGACGTAGACATATGGTACCACCATCTCAGAGATTGTGTTAAGAGGTGCATTATGTTACTTCACTACATTCCCACAGAAGATCAGGATACATATATTCTGACAAAGGCGCTCACCAGGAGCAAATTCGAATACCATAGAGACAGGATTGGGGTGGAAAATAATCCGTTTATTGTTGAGAGGGAGTGTTTAAGTCCATCAAGAAATTGCATCACACACACTAGTGTGGGACCAATAGGTCCTAGCGATACATTAGTGTGAATGCCAAATTAATTAATTAATTTGGTGCAGTGTCTAATTTAATTGTCCCTTAATTAAATTGGACAGTAAAATGTAATCTTATCTCATGATCACTTGTAATAGTTAACTGATTGTGATAAACTCATTTATCTCATGTATTTCAAGCTGAGGGTGGTTGGTGAGGCATACAGAGTAATTCTATTAGTTATGGAGTTTGAATTGCAGTTGGTGCATTAGTTTAATGCATGTGTAATTAGTTAACTCATTTAGGTGAGCTAGAGTCAGTTGAACTAGTTGTTATTGTTTGTTGCACTAGTGAGAGATCAAGTGAATTAAGTATTATTTAATTCACAATCAATGATCTTCCATGCAACTGATGATTTACTATTAATAGTTGCATGCATGTCAGTTCCAGTGGAGACCCAGTTGAGACAAAGGTTAAAGGGATGTTAAATATAAGTTGTGTGATTAGTAGGTTGCCTGTATTCAACCATACATCAATTGGATTTCCCATGATCCTTGCATATTTTAGGAAGGCCAAAATTCCTAAATAATAGGGATTTCATTCATGAGGAATTTCACAAGCAAGGCATGTTGTTTAGAGGTTGAGAATTGGCTAAGTGTTGATCAGTTTTGTCTAGGACAGTGTGAGACAGTTGTGAGAGTGCAAGAGACTCTTGTGAGAAGAGTGCAGTGTAATTTTTTCATGATTCCATGGTTAATATACAATAGAAGATAGAGGGATTTTGAGCAGCTGTAATATTCCCAAATGGGGAAAGCAACAATATAGCACATAAACATGGAAATATGCAGAAATATCAATAGATCAAAGCATGATACAACAGTAGATCCATTCCATTATTATAATAACAACCAAATAGGTACCATATCTTGAGGAAGGGATCACTCAAGTTGGGAAAACAAGCCTCCCATGAAAGCATACACCTAGATTTGAAATGTTGTTAATACATGAAATACAGGAATGCAAAAAAGTGTGTTGACTATGAGAGAATAGCAATTGAAAGATAGAAAAATGTATTGTTGCTGATATAATTCTCCAAAAATGCTAATACTAGAGATCCATGCTCCAAAACAGATTTTCAGGACAACCCAGAAAAGGTTTCTGGAAATACACACTATACAAAATATAGTAGATTTGGCCCTAGGGATGAATAATATCTACAACTGAATCACTAAAGGGAGATGAATGATATAATATACAATATGGCTGATCCTCCTCCAACAGCTCTCCTAAATGAAGGTCTGATCCCCTCAAAGGAAACACAACTCCTCCAACTAGGGAAATAAACCCACTGTTGCAACTGCTCTCTAAAATAACACAGTCCTTGAGGGAAAATGTACTATAGATGATGATAGCTACTTTTCTTGGTTCCAAAATATGAAATGAGGCCCAAATAACTTCCTCACAAGCTTCTAGATGAAAGGATGATCCCTCCAATGGAAAAATAGCTTAGAAATTACAGATTTCTCTCCTCCACTGCTACACCCCTGCAACACAATCCAACTCTAAATAGAACTGCGTTGTATATGAGACTGAAGCTTGGCCAAATTCCAGATGGTGGTAATGAAGCTCAAGATAATCTCTCCTGAGTAGGCACTCTAAGTCCCCCAAGGATGAGGGTGGGTTTTCCGCTCGAAAACACCCTTGTGCTAAACAGCACAACAAACCCTGCTAAACAACAAAAGCATGCATAGATATGTCACATGAAAAATATAGATCTAAAAAGATCAAAATCAATAATAAAAATCAATGTCTTCTAATACTGCCATCCTCTTCCTTTTATGCTTGGTGAGATTCCTCACTCTGAGTCCCACTCAATAATGGAGCTACTCTCATGCAAAAAATCCTCCTAAATGACTACGCTATCCTCCATTAATCCTCCATGATCTCCATAACAGCGCCATTGATCTAGTCAAAATTGACCTAGTGCACATGCTTTAGCCCCTGTTCAAACCTTAGGGTTATTTATTAAGATGAAATGATGATCCAATTTCACATGAGAAGTGGTTTTATTCTTCATAAAGATATTTTTGGGTCCCCCTACCCACTTATTCACCTATCTAAGTGACAAAACAAAACTTTAATATTCCAATTAATTTTGGAATATTACAGTCCTCCCCTCCAAAATGTTTCTTTTCCTCAAGCAACTACAAGGACACTGCAAAACCTCCAATGGATATGTCTCCTCACAAGTATACATGTTAGCCTTTGGTAGATAAACCAAATAGCTCTCATCATGAAGAAGTGGGAGATATATGGAAAATTTTATATGTTGTCCATTGGCCTCCTCAAGGCATGAGAGATGGTAAATGTTGGGTGCCTTAATCCCACTGAGAAACTCCAATATCCATGGTATCATCCAAAAAAAGTGAGCCATCCTTGGTAGCTCATAGGAACAATCACTAATCCCCTACTTCTACAATGTATAAGGGTTGTATGGCTGAAAATGAGAGATCAAGTTACTCAAATCACAATATCTCTCTCTCCATTTATGATAAATTTAGAGTTGTTGATCTTGGGCCGCAATAATATGGTCATTAAGAAGCCAAAAGGTACTTGGAATCTCATGATCCCACTCTTTGGTTCTAGGAACCTCTCTTGCCCAATCCATCCCACATATAGTGAATAGAGTGTCATCACGATATGGGCTCCAAAGGAAACATGGACTTAGTGTCACATGACATACTGGATGGTGAAAATAGTCCCTCAAGTGAGACCAATGATGTTCTGCTTCTTGTTGTCTCCAAACATGATATGATAAGTGGCCATCCAACCACTTTCTTGCTTCCATAAGCTTCTCAAAATCTTGAAAATAGTAGAGGACATTAGGAGTTGGCTGAATATGAACCAAGAAAAAAATGTCTTTCCCAAAGTCCTCTATAAAATGGTCATCCCCATCACTGAATGTAGTCCCAAAAGGACCATGAAATCCACAAAGAGGCTTTCTCTCTTGTGGAGAAATGTGTTGCAATTGTATGGTAAAGGAATATACATACATTGTTAGTTGATCAATAAGAATCAAAACACAATCTTTACCATATATTGTAGATAATTTGGTGAAGAGGTCCTTAGACGAATCTTCCCATCTCTTCATCAAAAGGGGAAGTGACTGAAATAACCTTGCAAGGTGGTTACTTTCCTCCTCATACATCAAAAAAGCTACATATCTCTTGATATGTTGGTGCACATCTTCTTTGAGATCCTCCCAATAGAATCCCTCCATGATGGTGAGATAGGATAATGGAATCCTCATGCCTTGAAAAGAGTGCCTCATATGCTGCATGTAGAATCCCTTCCTTGAGCTTGGAGTCTCTAGTCAAGTAATTCTGATCATGGAAATAAATGTCTCCATCAACCATTATATATCTCCCATCTGTCACTTGTTCATCAAGAACCTTGCATGTGAAGAGGTTCTTGGAATATTCCACCAATATTTGGGATTCCCAATATGGATCCATCCTTCCCAACAATGACGACATTGTAGAAATATAAAATGAAGCACTAGTCTCATCATAACTCTCCTCTTTGACATGCTCAATGTCAAAGCCACATGTGGGAGTACTGGCACCCCACTTTTGTTGCCTCCTTTGTAGTGGATCTTGCCCAAGACAATATTGAAGTGCATGGAGGCCAATCTCCTCTTATAAGTTATTTCCCATCCAAAACTTCTATAGTTTGGCCAATGCATACAAGAGAGACAATAACCTCTTGTCATATTCAGAAATCTTCCTCATATGTGGAAGTATAATTTATTGCTCCAAGGCATTGGAATAGCCCTTTGACACCATGCTCATGCCATCATAGATTCATGAATCATCATCTTTCAGCACAAATAGTTGAGTGGGAGATGGAAATGTCCATATCAGAAAATTTATTATCCCTCCTTTGAACCCATCCAAGGTCCTCTGCGTTGTGCTAGCTTCTCCCAAGGCTCCTTCCTTAGCCATATATATCAATGCTGCACCATGTTGAGAGAACTCTTTGTTTATCTTCCAATTAGGGGGACTCCTTGGTGGAATGCTTACATGTAATGAAACATCAAGGCCTAGATCAGGTTGTATATGTGAGTGGACTAAGTTTTCCCTGCCCTCACTACGCAAATCATCCTCCTACTTCTGTGCATAAACCTCCTAAAAATGATGGGTGTGTATGCTCCCAATCACTTCGTGTTGGCCCTCCTCCTCATCTTCTCCTACCTTATGCAAGATCTCACAGTCTAATGTGTCTTTCTCCAATGCAATCAAATCATGCACACCCAAGGTCATATTGGTTTCAAGAGATTAATCACATAGAAGTGATCTATCATGGTGTATGTCCCCAAAACTATGGTCAATGTTGGAACACACTTCCTCCATTGTTTTGTTTCATTTCATATCAAAATAGACACATGTTTCTCATGATCTTTATATGTAAGATCCTTTGGAACTTCTTGCAAAGATACAAGAGCTCCTCTAGTTGAACCAATTTCTTCATCTCCATCTCTAAATGGTGGTATATATTCTCGTACTGTCACAACAATGGAGGCTCTTTCTAGCTCTTCTTCTTCCTCCTCCTCATCATTGGAGAATACCTCATCTTTAAGAGATCCTTTGGCTTGATCTCCTCTTGAAGGAGGAATCCTAATGTTTTCTTCTTGAGAAGAAAGTTCTTGCTTAGGTGGGGCTTTTTACCTTCGCAACATATGTTTCAAATCTTTAACCCCCTCAACAATGTTCCGAAACGGAGTTGGTTTCATGGATTCTTCCAACTCATGCAAAGGTTCTGATTTCTTAGGTTTTGCTAGCTCATCCAAAGAAGTTTCAGAATATCTTTGATCAAATATTTTCACTAACCTCCTAGTGAAATTTTCATAAGTAGATGTATTTGCATTATTCAATGAAGAAGATTCATAAAACCACTAAGCATAAGCCTTACCTTCAAGATGTCGTGCTGCTACTCTAATGGCCTCCTCTTCTGAAACTTGATGCAGCTAGAAATATGTGTCTAGCTTCTTTACCCAAGCTTTGGTTGTGCTCTTGGGTGACCCATCAAAAGTAGGTAGAAATAATCTACCCAAAGTGTGCTACAGGCACCCTCTTCTTCTATTGTGGTACTGGGTCTTCTATCTTCTTTGATTTGACAAAACCCTTGGAAGTTTAGATGCTTCTTCAATCTTCTAGTCTGAGCATATTGTTGGAGATAGTCACCGAGAGTCTCCTCCTTTGGTGTTTCTCCTTCTTCTTCTTCTCCTGCCAAGAATTTAAGCATGTTACCACATTGTAGATCTGATGGTGTAGCTGAGTTCTCATACCCATAATGTGAAAATATGGAGTTGTCTTCATGTATAAGCCCTATTGGAGTATCTCTATATCTCTCCATTCTCATCTCTTTGATGTCTCTATTAATGCCCTAAATAATTTGAAGAAGAAGTCTTGAGAGCTTATTCCCTTACATTTCTCCTGATAATAGAGTTTTTCCTTCATCTCTTCTACAAATATTCTCCTTCTTATGGGAAGCCTCTTTAGATGACATAATGGTTGAAGTACACAGGCTGAGCCAAGATTATGCTCTGATACCATTGTAATATTCCCAAATGGGGAAAGCAACAATATAGCACATAAACATGGAAATATGCAGAAATATCAATAGATCAAAGCATGAGACAAAAATAGATCCATTATATTATGATAATAATAGCAAAATACATACAAGATATTGAGGAAGAGATCACTCAAGTTGGGAAAACAAGCCTCCCATGAAAGCATACACCTAGATCTGAAATGTTGTTAATACATGAAATACAGGAATGGAGAAAATTGCGATGTCTATGAGAGAATAGCAGCTGAAAAATAGAAAATTTATTTTTGTTGATATAATGCTCCCAAAATGCTAAGACTAGAGATCCATGCTCCAAAACATATTTCCAGGACAAACCAGAAAAGGTTTCCGAAAATACATACTGTACAAAATATAGTAGATCTGGCCCTAGGGTTGAATAATCTCTGCAACTAAATCACTGATGGGAGATGATTGATATGATATAAAATATGGTTGATCCTCCTCCAATAGATCTCCTAAATGAAGGGTTGATCCCCTCAAAGGAAACACAACTCCAATTAGGGTAATAAATCCACTGCTGCAGGTGATCTCTAAAATAACGGAGTCCTTGAGGGAAACTACGCTGTAGCAGATGATAGCTACTTGGCCTAGTGAAAAAATATGAAATGAGGCCCTGAGAACTTCCTCACAAGATTCCGGATGAAAGGATGATCCCTTGAATGGAAAACTAGCTCAGAAATTGGAGATTTATCTCCTCCACTGCTACACCCCTGTAATACAACCCAACTCTAAACAAAACTACACTGTATATGAGGCTAAAGCTTGGAAAAATGCTAGATGGTGGTAATGCAACTAAAGATAACCTCTCCTGAGTAGGCAATCTAAGTCCCCCGAGGATGAGGGTGGGATTTCCACCCATAAACACCCTTATGCTAAACAACACAGCAAACCCTGCTAAACAAAAAAAAGCATGCACATGACAAAGCCAAATCTAAAAAGATTAAAATCAATAATA
The DNA here is from genome assembly GCA_034641835.2 of Pinus albicaulis. Classification (NCBI taxonomy): domain Eukaryota; kingdom Viridiplantae; phylum Streptophyta; class Pinopsida; order Pinales; family Pinaceae; genus Pinus; species Pinus albicaulis. The sequence continues at coordinate 1,298,535,740 of CM076581.1, read as the reverse complement.
CAAATACATGTCTTATAATGCTTCCATCCTCTTCCTTTTATGCTTGGTGAGCTTCCTCACCCTGGGTCCCACTCAATAATGGAGCTACTCTCATGCAAACACTCCTCCTAGGTTACTGTGTTGTCCTCCATTAATCCTCCATGATCTCCATAACAACGTTGTTGATTTGGTCAACATTGACCTAGTCCACATGATCTAGCCCCTGTTCACACCTTAGGGTGCTTTATTAAGCTGAAATGATGATCCAATTTCACATGAGAAGTGGTTTAATCCTTCATAAAGATATTTATGGGCCCCCCTACCCACTTATTCACCTATCTAAGTAACAAAACAAAACTTTAATATTCCAATTAATTTTTGAATATTATAGCAACAAGATTTCCCCGGGAAATTATCTGTGTTGTGGTTTGATTTGATTCTTTCTTTTCTTAATAAATTGTGGAAATTAAACACAATCGCCAATAAAATATAATATGTTTGGCGTTCTCTCTCAATGTTAACTAGTTCTATTGCCTTTTTCCCATCCCTTCCCTTTGTTGTCCCATTTCACTACAAGCTTATTGTAACAAAACATTTCTTGAGGATATATCAATAAAAAAAATAAAAAAAAATTAAACATATTATAATATAAGTATTGTATCACTAATTTAAAAAATATTTAATTACTCTTAAGTTTTCTTGGGGGAACCTTCCATTCTGAAGAAAAACTAATGTCGCTGTCAAAGATATCAACTTTTGTAAGTATTAAATGAAACATGCAATTGTACATTTAATTATTCATTCACCACCACCTTTACCAATTTATCTAATTTTCATGTCGAAGTTGATGCTTGCAAAATAGTGCATCATAAAATTTTATAATAGCCTCCGAACCCCCATATCATTCATTTTCACATAACTTATAAATTTCCATTCCTTACCTCTCTTACAATCACCTTCTCATAAGATTTATTTTTCTTTAAATCAAATGCATATAATTTTATATACAATCCAACAACTATAATTTGAATAAATATATAAGTTGTAATCACTATAATAATATCTAAGACACTATGAATCTCTTCAAAGAAGCATATTTCACCATTATCATTATAATAGTCCTCTTGCCTACAACATAAAGGCATCTAGCATATCCAAAAGTCATATTTCTTCCAAGATGAACCAATTGATGTTTCAAAAATTGAGTATGATTGTAACTCATAAGATTAGATGAACCCAATGGAACAAATGTAGGCATTGGAAAAAAATATTTTAAACAGGAAGGACTCGAGATTCGACCTTAGGTTGCCAAAAACGTTTACCATCGTAGTCTATCTTTTCACTGATATTTTCACTCCCTTCAAGAGAAAGGAGCGTCTCACCCAAGGTGTGCCAGAACAAAATAGAGATCAAGGATATAGATTGGTACCAAGAGAAATGAAGCCATTTGATGATCTATTCACTTTAATCATATTATTATCCCATGTAATGGAGCCGAAACACTGATTAAACATTCATAAATAGATCATAAACCATATCATGCGAGAATAGTAAAGAAAATTTAAATGGGGCACATAAATAACAAGCATCACACTATAAATTCTTCCTGCAACACCATTTTCTTAGAGATTGGAACATTACATCAGATATCCACAAAGACTCGTGGAATATTAAATCCTTGATTACATTACACCACAGTATAATGAAATCTCATAATAGAGAGAACTCAAACTTGAATTGGTCCATCACATTTATGAGAGATCTCTTCCTAAACCTTCAACATCTCTGATTCTAAAACTATCAACCAACCCCAATATGTTCCTCTTCGACCTCTTTTTTATAATCACGCTTTCTTGATATGTTCCAATATAACCATCGCATGGATATCTTGATCCCATCCTCGATCGAGTCCACTTTGACATGGTCTAGTGCTTTCATCCTTATCCTCCCTTTATCCATTCAAAATTTAGCACGTGCTTCCCTCTTTTGTGGCTTCACGAGTCCCGAAGTAACTGACTTTCAAATTTAGAAAATTGTCTTCAGGATCCATCACATGAATGAATTGGTTGTCGACGTGTTTCAAACAAACTAATGTGGTTCATCATCAAAATGATGAAACACATTAGTTGGTTTGAAACACATCGACAAACAATTGATTAATGTGATGGATACTGAAGACAAATTTATAAATAATTTTGCTCACAGAATCCTACATTCATATATGAATTTCAAATATTCTACCACTTCCTATTTTCTGATCGTCACTTCTAGTAAGTTTAACCATACTTTCTCCGCAATTTATTTTTCAATCCATTTCCCAAAATTATTTCGAAACGGAGGAGTCAACAGGACCCGACCACAATATATTGACTCACCCTTGATTCAATTTGTTGTTGCCATATTTTATGTTGCAGGTTGTTGCGCTTCTTCTCGTGTCACTTCATTTTCATTTGCTATTGATTTCCATTCAAATGAAGGACCCAACTCTGTTACATTGCGAAAAACATCATTCTGAAAAAGAAGTAAACTCATCAACTATAGTTCTCCAAGAATGTATAATGGTTGTAATATTTACAAAAAACTGATCTTTAGTCTCGGTAGTAGGCTCATTGGGTTGAGACTAAAGGATGTGCCAATGTTGATTATTGATGGTAGAATGAAGAGCCCACACGTTGAAAATTTATTTTACACAACAGGACATAGATCTTGGAGCACTCGTTTTATAGAATATGAGGCTTCTTACATTTCTTGAATCTGAGCATCCAAAACATTAGTTTGCGTGAGAAGGTATTGCTACTACTCCAAGTTAGGAGTATACATGGCTTGATCAAACAACTACTTAACATTCTCTCCAAGCGGGTAAACTGGATGATTTTTCTTAGCAAGCACACTGCTCTAATCAAAGACTTGGCAAAAAATAGACAGAGAGACATCCATGAAGTGCTTAAGGGAAGGCTTTGAATATGTATTTTGTTGTAATTTCATAGGGAATTTTTTCTTGGTACTGAAGAGAAGGATTTGGAAGTGCTTGGAGAAGTGAATTAATAGTAACCTGCAACTCTTAATTATTTGCAGCTAATGTGAGACAGGTTGATTCAACATATTCACAACATTTAGAAGGGGAGCATGAAACCAAATATTCTAGTGGATCTAAAACATATTGAGCAATCAAGGGCCGCATATTCTGAAATTTCCAGCCCAATTCTGAAATATGCTTCTCCAGAATGAATTTATCTTCACACGGTTGAGTGCTCAGTTATAACTAAGGTGAGTTGTTGTTGTTGTTTCTCACAAGTAGTTGAGAGCTCATTATACCAAGATTTGTTAGAAAAATATATTACAGAGCAGTGGAACACATAAAATATGTGGAAAAAGAAACACTTAAATAACATATAAAACAAGAGAGACACAAATATATCTGGTTCACCCTACTTTTGCTGCATCCACGGAAATAATGAATCCTTCCTTTCCCTTATCCAACAAAATGAAGAGACACAACCTACAATAGATCCGTTGAAATATCATCTACTTTCTCACATAGTCCCCCTTGATATTTATTGCTCAGAGTATCACACCATACACAGACACAATACAATGCCCTCATAAAACAAAGGGGTTTCCTTCTAGTGCAAAAAACCCTAAATTAAACATAACTTCTATCGTCAGATCATCTGCCTAATGAATGGCCCGGATTGAATATGAAATTACAATATTTTACAAGGCAATTTTACATATGCTTTTAGCTTCAGGGGCGCTTCTCCCAAAACCCCTCGCCAGGGGGGGGATGAAAAAGGTTGTTTCCCCCCCGCCCCCTGGACCCCCTTGACGACGATTAAACAATGGGCATCATTTCCTACCCTTTAAGAACAGTGGTCCAACGTGGCGATACATCTAAATAAAGAAGATAATTAGGTTCCACACCCAACAAGATTATTATAGGGTGAGGCAGTCTTCCAATTGTGTGGTAGAGGCCCTGATAAACTAAAATAAATGGGGAGTTGACCAAATTTGAAGTTCATTAGTAGAAATCACATCAAATGACGAGAACCTCATTTGTATAGGTTGCCCACTTGCAACTGATTTCTATCACTTTCCCGAAGGGGAGTATTATCATTCCTATGTCTTCTCCTTCATAATTTTTGCGGAGATATTATTAAGGAAAAGTGTTGTTAATAAGGTAATAATATCTTGTTGCTGAGAAAACAATGATAGGAACTCATGAAAGCTAGCAGGATCATTAATAAGAGAGAATATTTACTCAATAGACAACATAAAAGTGGATTCTTGTGAAAGAGTACCAGATGAGGGAATTAGTGGTGGGGTGTTATATTTCATCTGAGTGTGTGGAGGGGTAGTATTTTGAGGCAAAACAATGGGTTTTATCAAGATAGGTTGAATTTCCATGTCCGCAGGGTGTTCAAGGATGGTTCCCGAGTCAGGGTGATCATAAATGGTTGCTTCATAAGTAGTCTTAGGGGAAGACTAATGAGAGGTAGGAAATGGGGGTCACTCTTAAGTGATTTGGGTGGATGGGTGAGTGGTATAAGCACCCTCATCAGTAATATTAATGAAAATTGAGGTGGAGGTCTTAGGTTTTTTCCGAGGCACACTTCCAAAAAGTTCAACTGGATTTGTGAAGAATGGGAAGTTTCAGCAATAGTAGGCGAAGCAGTAGACAGTAGGGTGATAACAGAAACAACATTAGATTTATAAACAAGAGAGCATACATTGGACATGTTGTTATACATAGAATAAATATGCTCATGAACATTCTTCAGTAATGGCTATAGGTCTGGATCAGTGTCGACACAACGCTCCTTGGATGATGGTGGAGTGTCACCCCTAGAATCCTACAGTCGTATTCCTTAAAAAGTGTATATGGATGAGTAGTCTTTATCCATTTCTTGAATATCGGGCCTACATGATATTACTTCTATATGAAATTCTCATTTATTGAGACAAAGTAATAGCTTCTCAAAAGAAAAAGTGGCGGTATTGGAAAAATGAGTCTAAATATAAGAGTTTTTTTCATTGATCCCGAACCATATCTATCGATCATATTGATCAAACAACAGGATTGGTACCCTGAGTACTTATCATGTGGCCCCAACCATATGGTTGTACCATTTCTCAAAGGCCTTCTCATTGAAATCTCCATTGGTTGGTTCATCAGTAGCTCTCCACGAGGTATATGCATAAGCGAGGGGTTCACCATCAATGACTAGAGTAGGTTCCTGGCCTTCTGGAGCGAAATATTTCATCACCATAAGAGGTATCGCCAAATAAAGTAGGTGGCTCATTTATGGATGTCTTCACATGCCTTGAAGAGCTCGTTCAAGAAATAATTGCACTAGTTGAGCTACTCTCCCTTAGCACAAGCTTCAATGATCAATATAATGTCTAAATAACATTCACCTTTGGTGTAGTGACACATGAGGCTTCTAGTAATGATGTAATGTGGGATTTTAAATTTATCATTATTGATCAGCTCGATCATATCTCCACACCCCTTTCTCTAAGTACCATACTTTTTGTACACATTATTGTCGTTGGTCTTCTTTCCATGCTTAGAAACACTCTAGAAGGATTTAGAAACATCAGGGCCACAAGAGGAGAGACCTGTGAGCCTTTGAATTTCATCCACATGAATAAGGTGTTCTTTATCTAACCAGAGGGAGCCAACATGAAGTTTGTTGATGAATAACTTAGTACAGTGAATGATTTCACCAGTAGTACCGAAAATGGGCATGTCTTGCAAAATCATCAAAGTATACTAATTCAAAGGGAGCGATTAAACTTTGATATTATGGTAAGTCTAGGAACTAAGACGTGACGTTGGTTGCATGAAAACATCAGATCGAAGAACTAGAAAAATAAAATGGATAGATAAATCATTATCGACTAGGGAATCTTTCTCATATTTTCCTAATAGGACATCAATGGGGTGGATACAGGAATCAAAGGAAAATAAGGGGATGTAATTCTATGTAGTGCGACCCATGGAGAAAAAATGGCGGTTATAGACAAGATGAATAGGGGGTCAAAAAAATGGGTATATGTAGATTCATGTGATACATAAGCCAAGATGAATAACACAGTGAAAACACAAAGGATATGGTAGAAAACGACAGATGGATTGGATTTATATAAAACATATAAGGTGAAAATTCTTTCTGAATAGATCATTAAATGAAACAGGACGTAATGCGAATTTGAAAATCCATCAAAAATCCAAGGAAATCATTCAAATTGCCAAAAAATTAAAAGCACTAGCTAACAATATATGATAGTTAACTAAAATTCATATGACAATATTACTAATTATTGCTAACAATTGTTACGGGAAGGACATTCTTCGTGACAAGCAAGAGACCCATTTATTACTAACGATTTAACTACTAGACAAGATGACTACTCCTCGGCCACAATGATTTGTGGTAGGTCACGACTAAAATTTTTTGATGCAACTAATTTATTGACACAACACTTATGACACAACTAAATTATTGATGCAACTTAACACAAACAAACTCTAAATAAAACTAACATAACTAACTAGACTATAGACTTAACAAATTCACCCTTATCAGAGAGCATTCAAAATTTTAAAATTGGATTTACGAGCTATAATAGGGATTTAGGCATGTGTCATTCACCCAACCAGGAAGAAAAATATCATCCAACTAATAAATCTTGATAGCTCCAGAGTCTTCGATTTTCACAACATAAAAGGACCAAGACAATGTGTTTTCAACTTAACAGGATGCTTAAGATATTTATGTCATAAAGGAGTACTCAATCTCCAACTAAAAATGATTTCTTCTTAATGTTCCTATTGTGCCAATCCTTTTGCCTTTATTTCTCAATATTCTAATGGAAATTCGCGAGGAACCTCTACTCGTCTAGTTACTACAAATCCTGCAATCGTTCCATAATGGATTCCTAGTTAGTCATACTAATGGCATGAGTAATGAGGATATTAGGAACTATGAATTTTTTTCGTACCATGAATTCTATACCATAAACAAGTTGGAATCATGTATACTTGTGAAAATTCTTAATGGTAGTGCGATAATCCCATATAGTCGTTGGAACATGCTCATCCCATTCATCCCTATTGGCAGAGAAAAATTTAGTGAGTCACTTAATTTCCAAAATTTTATTAAAAGCTTCAATAGTACCATTTTCTCGCAAGAGATAAGAACTACTATTGTGATGATAAATAATAAAGTTTTGGAGCAATGAACGATTGGTTTCATTGATAAAATGTGAGCCTTGGTCACTGGTAAGAATTCAAGGGAAACCAAATTGAGTGATGATATTCTCAAAAATGAATCAGACAAACATATAAGCTATCATAATATTTAACAAGAGTAGCATCTGCCCAACATGTCGGATAATATGTTGTAGTAATGATATATATAGCATGGGAGTGGCATGCAAGTGGGTTTATTGGCGCTATAAAAGTGACTACCCATTTTTTAAATCTTCAAGTGCCCTGACAAGGTGCAAAGGAAGTTCGTATTTTTTAGAGGGTCAACCAACTCTTTGGAAAATATCACATTTCTTAGCATATTCTTTAGCATCCTTAAATAGAGTTGGCCACCATAGTCCGGCCTATAAGAATTTTTGAGTAGTCACTTTACCTCCAACATGATATCCTTGAATTCCTGCATTAAATTCCCATAAAATATTGTCCCTTTCATGGTCCAAAACACACCAAATCAAGATCTATTGAAGGCCCATTTTGTATAATTTTCTCACAATCAGTTGATAATCAAGAACATGAAAAAACATATGTAACTTCTCTGTTGTGGTATAGTCGTCAGAGAATTTTCCTGTTGCAAGGAAAAATAAGATATCCTCCTCCAAATAGTTTGGGAATGCTTCTACTCAGAACAAGTGTGCATTAGGAAATCGATCATCAATAGAAAATCCAAACTCTCCTAATTCTAATTGAGGAAAATTATTTGGACCCACATTTGAGTGGCCTAGCTTAATAATGACTTCAAATGTGAATTCTTGGAATAATATAAGCCATCTACAAATTCTTCCCTCTAACATGTGTTTATTAACTAGATGCCTGAGAGAAAAATGATTATTAAATAACTTAAATGGACCTCCCAAATATAGTTTCTAAACTTCCATTATGAATACACCATAGCAAGGGCTTCTCGTTCAATAGTGGTGTAATTATTCTTTGTAGTAGAAAGTTTTCTAATGGCGAAATAAATGCGATGATCCAGGTTACCTTCTTTGAGTTGAGCTAGGATAGCTCCTAAACCAATACACAATGCATCTATGTTAACATGGATTTCCTTATTCCAATCAGGATAAACCAAGATGGGTGTACTTTCAACTTTCTCCTTTAGGGTATCAAATGTAAAATCACATTCATCAGAACAAACAAATTGTTCAAATTTCTTTAAGAGCTTCTCCAATAGTGCAGTAATTAAAGAATAATTTTGGATGAACCTGTGATAGTATCCTATATTTCCTATCATTGACCTCAACTATTTGACATTATTTAGTGGTGATATATTCAATATCACTGCAACCTTGGTAGGATTTACACATACTCCTTCCTTACAAACTATATGACCCAATAGTGTTCCGAAAGGGACAACAAAAATGCACTTCTTTAGGTTCAAAGAGATTTAGAGTTTCCTATAATGATCAAACATCACTCTGAGTAAAATGGAATGCTTCTTCCATAAAATGTACACTATCTGGTCATCCATATATACTTCAAGAAAATTATGGATGTAGTCTCAAAAAGCAACAATAACAATCCTTGAGAACACAGCAAGAGCATTATTCAAACCAAATGGAATACCATTGTAAGCATAGGAACTCCATTTGGATGTGAAGGTAGTTTTATTCTTGTCTTCTTCTACAATTCAAACTTGATGATAACTTGGAAATCCATCAATGATATAACAAGCTTCTTTAACTACAAAATTATCTTGAACTTCGTCATTGAATGGAGTAGGAAACAGATCATGGGCAAAAGAGTTATTGAGGCTTCTATAATCCACACACACCTTCATTTCTTGTGAATCTTTATTATCTTGAATCACAATGGGGATATTCCATTCTTCCTCATTAACTAGAAATATAAGCCCTGCAGTCAGCATCTTATCGATCTCCTTCTTCACCTTCTCTTTGACCCTGGGATTTAATTTGTATAGTTCATGTTTGATTAGATTTTCTTTAGGTTTTAAAAATATCTTAATTCCCCCCAAATATCCTTTAATTCCCTTAAGCTATGAGACTGATGCGGGGAACAAATCCTCATACTCCTTTAACAAGTTAAATGCCTATTTGGTGCAATTCTCATCCAAATAATGACCAATAAAAGGTAATTTTGGGCTTATCCTCAGTTCCAATGTTCAATTCCTTAAGCTTTAGTGGCTTTAAATGAGGTGCATCCATTATAGGATCCTCATTTATCTTTCTCTCCCCCTCAGTCTCCTTAAAATATAAGTGCCTCAACTCTTCGAGATCATCATTAAATTCCTTATCGATTTTTCTACATGCAACAACCTCACAGAAACTAGATTCCTACAAGTGTGCAAAATATTCGTACTTGCTACACTCCTCAATAAATTTTCCAAAAGGGAATAATACTCTATTAATTGATGTTATGGATTCAACTATTTTTCATCCGTGTCTGAAAATGAAAAAACATTACAAAATGAATGCTCATCATGTCCCAATGTGCAATTTTTCTTCTCAATTATTCTTTCAAATACCAGTCTTGTAGAATAGTTCCTAAGGTATGAATGAACTGGTGAGGCCATATTGTAACTGGTAGCCCAATTTTAGTCCAGATAGATTATCAATTTTTCACATGATTTTTTGGAATAATGTGTCCATCATAATTAGGGATGTTGTTGAAAGAGTTTTCTGGAGTGGAAAATCTACATATCATGGTAGACTTAACAACTTTAAAATATTGCAAGTGGTTGTGATGAGATCCTCACCATCTCGCAAGGGTTTCTTGCAACACAACATCGAGAAAAGAGATATTTTCCCCTCTTCAATCTTAGAATCAACCTTCTTAATAAAACTTACGGTTGACTCAATACCATTAAAAGTAGGATAGTTGTATACCTTAGTTCCAATCCATCAAGCACAAAAAATACTTGCGCAGTGTCTAGAATGAAACTCATGATATCTTTGTTTCCATTCATCCAACGTGACATATGACCCTACCTTGACACGTTTAATGCTTCTCAGCTAATAGAACCAATTGTTGTTGGGTTGATATAGTCCTCCCTTTACCCAATAGTGATCCAATATAACTGATCCAACAAATCAGATTCCTCGATATCATTGATAGGTTATGTAAATATTGGACCTTTATAGGGATCTAAAGGCTATATTACTCAAACCCCATATAATTCAAAAGTAATAGCCTCCCATTTCAAGTTGATGATTTCATAATTTTCAAACAACCAATCAATTCCTAGCAAAGCTGGGTAAGGACATTTATCGCCCATAATGTCTATTACCTATTTTTTTTTTTTTTCTGTTTTAACACCTACAATATCTACTTCAACATCCTCCAACTGAAAAATAAGCATAATGTAAAATTGATTTTCCATGCATAGCTGAATAGGAGATAAAATAAACCTTGGTTTCCCCAATGCCTCCCAGGTTTTCCTTAGTAAAATATACACATCTGACCCCAGATCTAGCATAGAATATTTAATTTGATATCAAACAATTTTTTCATCCACTTGGAATTACATCCCTAGTCTATTCTTATTTATATGACCTCTTCTAGAATGACTCTTTGGTAATTAGAAAAAATAGGCCCTTATGAAAACAGATCATCTTTCACAATCACCTTTAATTTCTTGCGCAATTGACCAATCAAGTATTCATCCTCAAAAATCTGTAAGAATAACTTGAACCATTCTAGAATATTTTGAGGTGTTCCTTGTGAATATATTGGACTCTTGTCATTTAATTTTTCTCACTAATCATAATGAGGATTTTGAGAAGAGATCAATTTACTAGAGAGTTAACCTGCAAACTTATAATATTCTTTCTGTTGATTATAATCATACGATTTTTTCAGAGAGATAGGATTTATAGCAATAGGTTTCTCAATTGTTCCTGAATCATATCCAGTTATTTTCGCTCATTGGGTCACAATATTAATATCAGGCTACATAGGTGGATCTAGCTCTCAAGGTTCTATGTTGATTGAGTTTTCCCCTTTCACCCGATTTCACTCCTCCAATCGAGCATTAGGTTTTGGATAGTCCTCAATAGCATGAGTATTTACCCTACAATGTGAACACCAAGGTCTCCTTTGCATCTGAAAATATCCTACAGCATGACCTTCTTCATCACAATTGTAACATCTTATTGGGCCTCTTCCCCTAGTTTTTCCTCCTCTTGGAACTCCTCCTCAACCATGAGGGGTTCCATTGACTCTAAAATTTGTGCGATCAAGATGATCAGTCAAAGAATCTACGGATAAACAATGATCTGTATGATACATAGGTGATCCAAAAAAATCATAAAATATATTCTTTCACACATTGAAATATTTCTGCAATATAGTACATAAATGTGGCAAATGACCATAATATCTACAAATTTCACAATACTCATTCACATACATACCTTGGCGATTAGGAAATACTTGGTACTAGGTATGTCCGTAAAAAGGCATGGTTGAGTAAATCTATATGACCCCAACACTGTGCGGTGGTGGAGGGGGTCCCATGGAAACTCTAGACGGTTCTGGACCTCTTAGTCATGGATAACTTGTAGCATGATATCCTTGAACTTGATATTTTGTATACTAGACATGAGGCCTCACTACTCACACAGAAGTAATATTTTTACCTCTTTCTCTCAAGCTGGAAATTTGATTTTTGAGACCCATAATAAGAGGTTCAATGGAAGTAGCACATGACCTATATTCCTGAGGGTAGCGTTCCATTGCTTCAATATACATTGCCTACTCCAAAGCATCTTGAAAAGTGTCAATTATCTATTGCAACAGGAGAATCCTAGACATTGGCAACAAGGCTTTAATAAAGTAGTCCCTTTGATGATGAGGATCGATTGGATATGACAATTTACTAATAGCATCCTTAAACCATTGCATACACTACCAATTAAATTATCCTTCTCTTTGTGTAATGTCCAAAAAAATTTCCAAACCTTTTGACTGCATTGCAGAAGTTTGAATTCTTGAAGAAAATCTTCCTTAACTTGATCCATAATGGGGTTTGGATTCAATTCGGACCATTTAATACACCATCAGAGTGCTCGATATCACAGGGTAGCCCAAAAATAAATGAGATTATTAGCATCAAGAGTCTGTTTTACCCTCCACAAAGCCTCACAGAAAAACAAGTGTTGTTACACTTCTTCACCATTATGACTAGAAAACTTTGGAAGATCCTCTAAATATTGGAAATATACTTGCTGAAATTTTTAATTCTTACAAAATTTACCAAATTATTTACCAGTATCTTGAAACAGTGCCATGGGAAGGTTAGGGAGAGGATTAGTTGTGCTATCGACTTTCAAAATTCTATGGGCAGGGACTGAATTGTCTTCAAATAATAATCTCCTCATTATAAAGTTCGTATAATCATCAGCTAGATTATGCTTATCATGCATCATAATCATCTGCATCATCAGTTAGGGCGTATGAAATCCTCCTGCCTCTTGGTGGGGTCAATATATCCCATTAAAACTTCCTACAAAACATTTGTTGGCACCTCCTATTCCGCCAGAAGGAGATCCCTCAATTTATCCTCTCCCCCGCGACTATTTATTCCTTCTCTTTGCAACACTGAATTTATTACTTCCTTTCCTATCTTCCACAAATTAATTCTTCTAACCTTAATTTCCTAAAAATTCCTCTCCCTCCATTCTTCAGCTATATGTGCCCTTCTTATTTCTTGAAAGTATCTATCCTTACACAAATCCTCTTGATCCGTTACGACAACCCTTGATTTTCCACAACTGCACAATGTCCCTCCCCCTAGATCCAACCCCCAGCACAAAGGGTTTTAAGCAGCCATCCTATTTTCTTGGAATGGTAGCATATTTTATTCAACCAAGATAATTTTAATCCACAAAATAATCCCCTTCAATAATCACCCTCACAACTCACATTTAAAGACTTCTTGCTTCTCGGAGAAGGATTGGTGATTTTCAGCTGTAAAAATCAACAAACCTTGTCAGATCAATATCTGGTCGGTGAAACTCAGCCAAATTAGTTGTAGTCTAGTTTCGGTGAAGCCTAAGGAAATTCCCAACTCCAACTTTAACTTTTTGTCATGATAGCCAAATCTCAAGTTCTCCCAAAAAATTGCACCAAAATAATTTGTATTGGTCAGAAGCTGTTTTTGCATCCAAAGCTTCTTCCTTAACTAAATCTAGATTATTTTTTCATAGTTGGGTATGGTACAAAACATAATGATCAATTTTCTCATGCCACTAGTCCTAAATATCTCCACTAAGGATTCTTGATACCATGGACTAGATCCCTTTTAAATTATATAGTGTCCCAACAACGAAACCATTTGTTGGCTAAAAAAAATTTAAACAAGAAAGGCACAAGGTTTGACCTTAGTTGCCAACAAAGGTTACTATCATAGTCAATATTTCATTGAAATTTTCACTCCCTTCACAAGAAAAGAGTGTATCTCCAGAGGCGTTCCTGAACAAAAGGGAGATCAAGGACCTATATTAGTGCCAAGAGAAATGAAACCATTTTACGATCCATTCACATCAATCATATTATTATCCCATTTAATGGAGCCGCAACACAGATTGAACATTCGTAAAAAATCATAAACCATATCATGCAAAAACAGTAAAGAAAATTTAAAGGGGGGACATAAATAGAAAGCATAACACTATAACTTCTTCCCACGACACCTTTTATTAGAGACCGGAACATTACATTAAATCTTTGCATAGAATCACAGAATCGTAACACCTTGATTACATTACACCATATTAGAATGAAATATCACAACATATAGAACTAAAACTTGACATGAGCCATCACATTTGTGACAGATCTATTCCTAAACCTTCTACAACTATAATTCTAAAATTTTCAACCAACCCCGATCTCTTCCTCTTCAGACTCTTTTTTTACAGTCATGCTCACTTGATCTGGTCCAATCTAACCATTATGTGGATCTCTTGATCCCATCCTGGTAAGTCTGACCATTCTTTATCTACAACTGATTTTTAAGAAAATTTCCCAAAATTCTTCCAAAAGGACCCTATAGTAGGAGTGCTAATATTCATCTAAATTTCCATAAACAATTTGTATCAACAAAGAATGTTGAGCTCAATTTTTATATTCTAATCCATGCCAAATTTACAATCATCCTTTTAGTTTTCCCCTCTCAATGTGATTGAAGCATATCATTTTCTTCTTTCTTATTGAACATCCATTCAAATAATCCTAATATCAAAACACTAGTATTTTTACTTTAATAAAACCTTATGAGAGGGAAACAATACACAACCTCATCTAATGCGGCCACTTGAGGAAATTTTCCTAATGCAAAATAAAATAGTTTTCTTTTAAGAGAGGTATCACAATCAATCATCAACCATGACCCTCTATGCATTTTAAATTGAGATAATGGACCAATTGAGTGTTAATACATGGATCAATATCCATTAGTATCGAGGATAATATGAGTCGTCAAATAACTCTATGTCTAAAACATATTATGACTATCAGATTACAATGCAACTAATGAAATATGCTAAATAAACACACTAATAAAAATGCATTTATCTATATATGCACTAGACCAAGTTGAAGTTAACTATCTCAAAGTGTCAAAATATCCTAACAAACCTTTCCTTTCTTATTTACTTATCCATTTCTATTTAGAAATACCAGCATTTAAGAAGAATGATTTTTGGAAACATCCCAATATCTTTCTTCATTTTATATTTTTCAATAAAGGTAGAATGTGCTTGCTCAAATTCCCATGTGACCATTAACCCAAAAACTTGCACTATTCCTTTACACAAAGCACAAATACTTGTAGGAGAGCTAATAAAGATATTATAATCAAAGACACTATACCATAGGATAATAAATCATCCAACATGGATCAATACAAATAATCTCCCCATATACCATGTTTTTTGTTCAATGTACTTAAACCTATAATGTCATGGGCATCACATAGAATGTTGGTGTAAAACAAAAGGACAATAGAAAAAATAGATAAACACTATAAAGTATTTCTTGTATTGATGATATTCAGAATGAAAATCTATGCCCGCTTTCCTCTTCAATTGGAAGATGTTAAGCCCTATATAATCCCCATGCCCATAAAACCCCTCACTAAGCTCTACATATTGAGTGATTATTTTTAAATTTTTAAATTTTTAGGTAGACTATAACCTCTAATATTATTATTTTATTATAATTGTACCCTTTATCACACACACACACATACACTCAGGAGGCCTTGTCTCAGGATCATCGAATCTTATCCAGTACATTGTATTCATTATCAAAGGATGTTTCCTGGTGTCAATTTTATAACATCTAGTACCAGATCTCATGATCCTAGTGTTTTACTACTTCATATAGGTCATCATGGAAGTTTTTCTATCCTTTTTTCGGTGGGTTTTAGAAAATGAAACTTAGATAATATTTAGGAGGAATCTTTTGTGATATCTAGTTATAATTTATATCTTGTTTCACTATATTTTCTGAGCTATTCTCTAAGGTAGTTCAGGCTCATGGATGCTCTTGAAAATAGTGTCAAACAAGTAAGTTCAGATTTTCTATTATAATATATTTCTATGAGGTTTCATATAGGGAAACTTGGACCATATTGAGAAGCAATCTTGGCTAACATATGGTTCAAATTTTAGAAAAATTTCTACTATAATTTTGTATATATTCTCTAAGGAATTTAGGGTTCTTGAATTCTCCTTAAATAAGTTTCGAACATGTCAGTTTCGATTTTTCTCAATAGCTTTCTTTTTGGGAGGTCTAAAATAGTGTATCTTGAAAAATATTAATAAAAAATATCAGCAAACATCTGGTTCAGATTTGAGGGTTTGGTCCTCTATATTTTCATAGTTATACCCTATGGAAGTTAGCATTTGTGAACAATCCTTAAAAATAAATAAAACAAGTCAACTTGGTATTTTTTCTATATATTCCTTTCTATAAGTTTTCAAACTGTGAAATATTTAAGGATCTCAGGAGACATACAAATATACATCCTATCTAAATTTTCAAATTATATCTGAAGAAATGGGCACATGACATGTTATACAAGTTTTCGCATAGGAAGAGACCAAAAATTAGCAAGTTGAGGGAAAGTTACCATAACTTTCACTTGGGACTACAAAATCTTATAGTCACATCTGTAGAATTGCAATAAGGAAATATCATAGTATTATAGACCAAATTTTCAGATCTCGAAGGACTAAAATCTTAGAGATATACTCATCCATTCAGATATCTTCCAAATTAAGGTATTAATAGTAAATAAATTAAAAGTGACTTAATTGTTGGGTAGAAGATCTAATATTTTTTTAGTGACTAAAAATTGTGATAAATAGGAGTACCATTATGATTATCCAACATGCTTCCCAATAAATTTACTACCCTCATTAAACTTATTTAAGGATCATCCTAGACTCATGAAGAAAGTGAAGACTCATAAATTAATTTATCTTAATTAGAGAAGAGATTTAATGGAATCTAGGTAATATGCTGAAAAATGCGGATTTATCATATTCTTGAGAAAAACTTAAGAGAAAATGACGAGAAGATGAATGAAAATACGAAAGAAATGAAAAATGTCAAGAAAGATATATAAAAATTCATCAGGAAAGAAATATAAGAATTAAAAATATTCTATTAAAAGATCTCCCCAAAAGGGATCCGGACATCTAAGGAATCAAGAATATAAGGAGAAGGATGGTATTGAGACTCATTCTCATATGGGTGAGTATGCTATCACATTTGGAGAACACAATATTGAATTGTAGAACGATAATATTGAATTTTAAATCTAACATTGACATCCTCAAGGCTCAAAGTTAGCACCAAGGAACTAATACATTCTAAAGATAAATATGAGGAATTTTGATTATAATGATCACGTAACCATGCATATTTCAGATGCAACAATACTTTGATATTTAGCAAGTAGTATCCTTACAAAAGGTAAATATTTCATCCATGTTTTTAGAACAAGGCCAAAATATATGGTACCAATGAATTTGTGAAGGAAAAAATATTCTATTATATATTGTTCCATTTTGATAGAAGAATTGATAACACATTATGGGAATATTAAGAGAAATAGATTCTTCAGAAAATTGACAAATCTTCGATGAAAAGGTCTAGTTACAAAGCACATTTAATAATTCTAAAAGTTTAGTCTCGAAGTGAAGAATATATCATAGGATAATTTTTTATACCTATTTATGTGAACTTTAAAGGAAAGAATCTCATAGGAGGTTCATCTCTTTGAACCTAAATATCTAGAGCATGCTTTCAGTATAGCAAGGAAAGTTGGAAATAAAAATATGGCTACTATAAAGTTGGTCACTAATAACTATAGAGAAAAACATGTTCCCTCTCCTAAACTAACAAGGTTAATTCCTTAGAAAAGGGATGAAAAAAAAAGAAAATAAATTATGTTTCAAATGTGCAAACAAGTATAATAAGGGGCATAATTTTAGCGAGGAAAAAATATTTCGACATAGACTATGAAGATCAAGAAATTCAAGAAGTGGAAACCTCACAAGATTAGAGCTAGAACAGAATACTCCAAAAATTTGTTTCCATGCATTGGCTAGCATCAATACTTCAAAATACCTAAAGATATAAGGATTTATAAAAAATAAAAGGATGTCAATATTTATTTATTAAATTTGTAGCCATAACTTCATTAATTACAAATTGGGAAACCTTCGTAATTATTTTGTATATTCAACACCAAAATTTCAAATAATGATTTAAAATGGAGGTACCATAAATTATTCATGAAGTTTCATAACATTAGGTTGAATATGGAGGAGCATTTTTTGGTTAGTACCATGGTTTCAATCCCAATGGGTGATGATAATGCTGTATTAGGGGTCCACTAGCTACAATCCTTGGAAACAATGGCACTTAATTTTCAAGATCTTTTCAAGATATTTTTCTTAGAAAAAAAGGAAATTAAGCATAAAGGCATCTAAGGGAACCCTGATAAAGTGATACGATTTGATGGTGTGACAAAATTTCTAAAAAAGTGACGCCAAGGTGTAATTTCACAATTATGTTTGTTACATGTTCAAACATCTATATCATTTTCTCTAGTAAATATCCAAAAAGTTATCAACAATCATTGTAAGGTGTTTAGAGAGATGCCTAAGGGTCTTCCACCTACCCAAAATCATGACCATGCTATTCATTTTCAAATTAAAAGTGTACCTCCTAACATTAGGGCTTATAGGTATCAACATGCACAAAAGATTGAGATTGAGTGTATTGGTTCAAGAAATTTTAGAGGCTTACATTATTGAACCTAGCTAGAGTGATTTCTCTTCACTAGTGGTGATGGTTATCAAGAAAGATGGTCCATGATGTATATGTCTAGATTATATGAAACTCAACAAATTGACAATCAAATATAATTTTCATTTTCTTATCAATAATGAATTATTAGATGAATTGCATGGAACAATTTTTATCCTTTTCCCATTTCCACCTCTTTTTCCCATCCTTAGAAGTGTCATGGTGCTTTTTTTCCTTTACCCACTTATTTTCCCTTTCTTTTGGATTACATTATATTGGTATTGTGCATGTACAAAATCCTTGCCCACCAATCTAAGTTTCAATAACATCACTTACTTTCACGAATGGTTGTGTAGACCCCACAAATACTTGAGGTATACATCTATTTTCTTTGGGGAGATACCCAACATTATGGATATATTTATGAATTTGGCAGTGAAATCCTAACACTCTACCTAAAGTAATGCCACTAGATCAACTGGTCCTTTACATACCCGATAGGGTAAAATTGTGACTTTATGAGGGTTTTCAAAACAGTCCCACTTATTCATTTGAGGATCTACCTCCAACCTTGAGATGTATGTGCGGCTTTCCCACCAGGTCAAGGCATGAATTTTTAATTTCAAATGAAATATTTTGTTCTTCCTCTATATTATGAACATTAAAATAAACTTCTAATTGTTGTAACTAGTGATTTAGCTTTAGAGAGTTAATATCTCTTTGATATGGCTTGATGTAGACCTTTTCTTTCATTTTGAACAAGGATTGTAAATGGTTCACAACACTCAAACTAAATTGATCCTTTTTAGGTTCTTTCCTAAATTCCATCTCTACTTCTTCCTAATCATTTTATTTCCCCTCTAGTTTGACCTCGACATGAGAATCTCCATCTTCTCCAAATTATTAGTCAATATCGTTGTGAGGATGCTCATACTACGATTTATATTTCTGACTTGTTCTTCCTACTATGAAAACTCTCCTCGATAGGATCATAAGTTTTATTCACCAATTCATTGGCCATGACTCAAGTTTTATAACTTTCAACTTAACTGATCTAGATCCTTGCAATTCCCCATAACATACCTAAAGAAACTTGCTCTTATACCAATATCCTTTGTAAATTATAAACAATCATAAATGTTCCACTTGAAAATTCATCATAATAGATTTCATAAGATTATACTTAAAAATATGAAATCTATAATATGCAAATTATTTCCTTAAAATATTGGATTATCTAGTTGTAATTTCATGCATGCAATATCTAAAATGTGTAAAATAGAAAAGATAAAAAAAATGTAACCACTCACAACCATAAAAACACATGATATTCCCTAAGAAACCATTTCGAGAGGAAACCTAGCTAGAAGATGAGGTTTATTTTCTCTCTTTCTTTGAATGAAAATGGATATAAGTATAAAAAAGTAAGGCTTGTGGCCCATGAGTTGCTAACGTGAAAAAATATCTTTGTTTTTTATATCCACTCTCAGCCACTTGCTCATCTATGGAACAAAATGTACTTGAATAGAATGGAACCCATTTGGACCGATTATAATGCATCTCAATAGCCTAATAGTGATTAAGTTTGACTCCAAATCTTACCTAGAGTTACAATATTGACTCTTCTAAAATATTTTTCATCATGATCATATGCTAGCCCATTTTTCATGAATAATTGAGCTTAACGTGGCATCCTCTCTAATTATGACAATCAAAATAGGATTTTCAAATTCTAAGTGTATAATTTTTGCATACAAACGTTGATTGAGGTGATTTTTACGTCACTAAAAAAGTTTTTGTGTGTAGAATAATATATAGTTATGTCACACTTAATCAACAAAGTGTTACCCCCAAAAGATGTTGTTTGATAACTCTAACTACTTTTGAAAGGTTTCATACCCTAATTATGGGTCTCGTTGGTAATGACAGTTGTCTGAGCTAATTCTTCCACATTTTCCACTATGAAAACATAAAGGTAGATGAACAAAATATAATGAGTCAATCCAAATCACTAGTGCTTAGGTTTGACTCCATAAATTGTTAACTAGTGTGAGAATATGGATTCTTATAGAGTATTCTTCATCATGATCATGTGGCTAGCCCATTTTCCATGAGTAATGGGAGCTAACATGGCATCCTCTGAAAATATTCTAGTAAAGAAAAAAAAGACAATCCTTGGGTGACATATATTTTCCATACATGTTTTTGATACAATTCTTGAATTGTTTGAAAAGTATGTGTATGTAGTATAGAACTAAAAGGTATAGATATTAAGGGACAACGTTTTACATACAAAAAAATGTTGTTTGATGCCTCAAAGTGATTTTGAAAGGTTTCAACCTCAATTTTCCAGTCTAGGTCCTGTCGTTAAAAAAATCCATTTGAGTTGGTTCCTTAACTTTTTCTACTTTAAAAGCATCAAGATGGATGAAAAATAATATATAACGATCCATTGTGGATTGACATAATATCCAAGATACATTTTAGGTCCCATGTGGTGCTTTTATGGTACATGTATAGCCCATCAATCCTAAAAAAAAAATTCATGGTCTAATGCCTTAAGTTTTTGGCTTTGAGAACCATCCATACTGTGCCAAATATTGAAATGCCCAAAATATAATTTTCTTACATGAAGATCATGTAAGAGTGTTGGCCCATTCATGACACATCTATGTTGTATAAAATTCCTATATAATAAAATCCTAGCTTTTTGTCTCTCCACTATGCCCTAGCCCTTGAGAATAATTTATGCTATATTAAATCTTGAAATAACTATGTTATATTATTAGAGAAAGATAGATTACTTGAGAATCATTCGTGCTATATTAAATCTTGACTTAACTATGTTATATTATTAGAGAAACATAGATTACTTACTGTGATATTGTGTAATGGTCTTGGATCAATGTATGGCTCAACAACCATAGTTGTGGAAAAATGTTATAACATAAGAGTGCGGGATTTGTACCCATCCTTATTAATATGAAACGGAGTTGTCTAAGTGTTTGATGCAGAGAAACTAAGGGAGTCAATCTTATGTGATGAGGTTGAATTTCTTAGTGAGGACTTTTTAGTGCACTTATACTTGTTTGCTTATGAAATTTGATGGAACTACTAAATTCATTTATAATGGGGGCTTATGGATATTTTATGAACAAAAGGCTCTCTGATAAATTCCCAGATGGATATCGAGGTTGTTCCCCAGTGGGAGGAATCACTGCATTCTTAGATGTAGTTTTGGACCTGTAGTTTTGACATGAAGTGCCCTTTACAATGTCTTATATGATTCAATAGCTGTATTTTAAAAGTATAGATATATTTTTGTCGGTTTTTTTTGCACCTGAGACGTGGGATGGTATTCACCAAATCCTGAAATGTGGATTGTATGAGGATCTGAGTTTTTCCACATGGCAGCTCTCCCTAGCCTCAACCTTCTATAATGTTTTTAGGGTTGAATATTATAGTGATCTGAGTTATTATCATTTCTGACGTCTTGATTGAATCAACAGACTAGTCACTTTTCTCACCTCGACATTGTGGATTAATATGGGAAATTGTCTCTGGAATCACATCACGAGTATATCTCTTGTTGTTACTGGGCAGAAGAACAATGCTCCAGATATTCACTACCCAATGATGTGGGATAAGTGGATTCAATCTCTCACAATCACCAAGCCCTACAAAAGTGTTGAGGTTCAAATCTGTCATCATTGGTGGAACATCAACGGATGCATGCACTGTTGTTGCTACCAGTAATCCCGTTTTGGGTGGCGGGGCCGTCTTCGGGGGGGCACATTGGTGCTGCGGATGAATTGTGTTTACTATTCATTTGTCTCACCATGGCTACTGCTTTTGTCTCATGCAGGTCTCGTGTCTGATTTCTTTCTCACAATGACTCCTTCCTGGTTCGAATTTTTCGGTGGTACATTTTGAATATCTAGTGTGGTGGTACATTGTGATTGTTTTGCGGTGATCGGGTTTTTTAAAAAAAAATTGAGTGGGAAGAGTCTGTCATAATTTTTTGGATGGCGACATATATACTTGGAAATCTTTCCATATTAATGATAAGGCATATTTTTTATTGGTACCTTTTTCTTTGATGGGTTGGGTGGCTTATAGTCCATCATCTGTATCGAGTAGGTTACATAAATTGCGCATAGGTGTGTCCGATCACCATCAATTTAATTATCTCCTTTATTCCTTAGTCCTTTGACACCATTTGGGCGACCTATATATTGGGGACTGGGGACCTGGATTTATTTTTCTATTTTCAGGCTGACCACATTTCTTACTGACGGCGGTTTTGGCTGCCCTACTAATCTGTGGGGGTAAAGATGGTGGGCCTCGACTCCTTCCTGGCTGAGTTAGCTGTCGACTCTAATGCCGACACTTATTTGCAAGCAGTGGAGGTGGCGGAAGTGGAAGGGAAGTATAATACTTGGCATGGTACATCAAAATATTAGTTCTTTCCATAGGAGGATGGTAATTCTTCAAGGGGTGTTATGGATCCTCCCTGTGATCTAAAACATCCTTCTTCCCCTGGACTGATTCTCAGCGGGTGCAGTGGGAGACCCCGGTCGTCCTCTCAACACTGTAAACCTTTCAAACCTGCGACAGAGTGCCTCCTCCTTAGATTCAAACACGACATAATGTGGGATATCTCATCGAGCCTTCAATCACGATCTTTGGTGGGACGCTGGTTCTTTGAAAAAGATACCGAGGTAAACATCTCACAATGGCTTATTTAAGTGTGGACTAAGTTTCTTGGTTACCCACCGAAGATTTTCAGGTTACAAAACTGGTGGTTCAACTTCCATCTCATGGACCCTGATCACTTTGGGGAGGTCATGCAGTGACCATGGGTGTTGGGGATATGCTTTCTGGCCTTGCACAAGTGGTACATTGGGTTTAACCCTAACAAAGATACACCTCAGAACCACCCTATGTGGGTCAAATTTCTGGGTCTCCCCTTGGAGTTCTGGATGATCCATGTCCTCACTACAATTGGGAAATGCATTGATAAATGTTGTTTCGTTGACCCTAAATTCTTGGGCATGTATGACAAGCGGGTGGGTTGGATACTGGTCGAATTATCTTTCTCTGGTGGCCTCCCTCCTCACATCAACCTGACGTGGGAACATCTGGTAGATATAATACATATCAATTACTAGTGGGTTCTGTTTCGATGCAACCTCTGTCATCAAACAGGGCACCTGATGCGACCATGTCAGCGATGGAAGGTCGGGGAACAAGCACATAGGGTCGTAGGGACTGGTTGAGATAATTTTCATGTTGCAGCTCACCTGAAGGTGCTCGTGCCACAAAGGGAGCCATCACCGCAGAGGTACACCACACACGGTATGTATCATCTCAATACTCTACCTCCTTCTTATTCTCCTGCAAATCTTGTAGATGGGGAGGGTCGAGTCTATTTACGTAGCGGGCCTGCCGCGAATTAGGAGGTCTCGTTCTATTCAGGAGGGGGGGAGGTACACGTCCCAGTTGAGGAGCTTCTCTATGTCACCAAGGAATTTCCTCAAGACCCCTCTTCGATTTCCTGACATATCACTGCTTAATGGCCAGAGAACCTAGGGACATGACCTCTCGAATCATGACCCCCACCATCATCACCTCCTATGGTCGATAACTCTGAATTGCCTCTAGGCTCCCACTCGCCGACTTCCCTTGGACACAATGCACCGTTATCTCCCTAGAACTCAATTGGCAGTGATATGAGTTTTATGCTCCATAATCCGGATGTCGACCTTCTCCCGTTGAAGGTCCATACTGCCCGCCCCTTGTCCCCCACCATTGTCATTAGTTCTTCGTCTGCCTCCAATGTAACTATCCAAAAAGGGAAGGGTCAACCACAACTCAAGAAAATATCCCTGTCATCTTGGGTTACAGATTCAGATTTACAATCTCGAAATTTTCGGGATGTCTCGGTTTCCCTCATTATTGATAAGGTGATCCTTAGAGCATTGGAGCCCGATAATTTAGGTTCCTGATGATTTTCTGCTCTTTGAATCTTCGAGGTTTGGGGGGAAGGGACAAATTTTTATCATTGCATGATTTATGCCAAAGGCTGGATCCATTTTTTATTTTCATTCCAGAAACCATTACAGCAGTAGACAAGTCGTTATCTTTCTTCTGTACTATGTTTCCAGCATGGCACATGGTGGCCAAGGATGCCGAGGGGAGATGAGGTGGCTTGGTGGTGATTTGGGACCCTAGATGGGCGGCCCTTAAGGCTTTCAGCTTTTTTGGGGGCATTATATTGATAGGTAATATTATGGGTCATACGGACAAGATTCATTTGGTTAATTTGTACGCCTTGTATTGGGATCGGGAACAATTCTAGAAGAGAATGGATGTTAGTGGGATTCTCACACTAGAAAATGCTATCATTGCAGGCGACATGAACTGTACACTGGATGTGGGTGATATATGGGGTGCACAGTGCAGATGAGACCCGTTGTCTGACTACATCGGAGACCTGACAAGAGATGTGAACCTAAAGGATCTGAAATTGGAGAAAGCATGCCCAATTTGGTATAATGGATGAAAAGGGAAATATTACATGGAAAAACATATTGACAGATTCCTGGTTAAATAAGAACTACTAGAATAGATGGGAAGGGTTAGAACCTGGGTGGAGGAACTACTAATCTTTGATCATCAACCAATTGTAATGGAATGGCAGTTCGAACAGAGGTTGAAGGGGTGCATGATTTAAGTTTAATAGAACGTGGATAGAAGACAGGGATTTTAATTACATGGTTAGAGAATTTCTATGCACACATATGCATGAGGCGGGGGCCTCACCTATGAAATATCTGTCGGACACACTGAAAATCCTAAAATAGAAGGTCCGCGCTTGGGAAAGATGTAAGAAGCAGAAAATGATACTCGAACAAGAGGAGATAGCTAGGGAATCCAAAAAAATCTTTGGGATTATGGATGGAGGTCACATGACCCCTGAAGGATGGAAAAGACTCAGATCGTTGGAGGTGGAGAAACATAGGATACTACTCATTCAGGAAAAGACTTGGAGGCTCAAGAGCCGAGATATTTTTGGCTCAAAGAAGGAGACAGGAACATGAAGTATTTCGATTCATTTACAAATGGCAGGAAGAACTTGAATGTCATCTGGAACATCGACATCGAAGGGATAATTGTTAACACTACTGATAAGATACAATAGGAGGCGGTCAAATGCTTTGAAAACTTATACAGGAAAAGAGAGTCATCATATGTGGAGGATTAGTTATGGGTCATAGTGGATTACCAACTTATGTTTTCGGAGGAGGACAACCATAGAATGAGAAGTGCAGTCAGTATGGATGAGGTGGAAGGGGTGCTCAAGTCTTTCACTCCTGACAAGAGTCCGGGCCTGGATGGGTGGACGCCATACTTTTTCATACATTTCTCTTATCCGCTGATGAAGGATCTAACAAACATGGTTGAAGAGGCGAGACAGTCAGGCCACATACATGGTGCAATCAACTCTACCTTTATTGCTCTCATCCCGAAGAAAAAAGGCACGAGGACATTTGAGGACTACTGACCAATCTCAGTATGTAAAATTTTGTACAAAATTATATTTAAAATCATTGCAAAGAGGATCAAGGGAGTATTGTCTAGTTTTATTACTAGGGAAAAATTTGATTTCCTCAACAACTGAATCATTGATGATGTCGTGGCTACTACTCAGGAGATTCTACACAATCAACACATGAAAGCAGTGGTCATGAAAGTGGATCTTAGTAAGGCATAGGATATGGTGGACTGGGCATTTCTGAGAATGGTTCCATACAAAATAGGGATGAACAGTGAATCTATGGAATGGATTATAGGGTGCATCACCATGGCATCGATGGTTGTACTCATATATGGGATTGCTTCCATATTTTTTAAAGCAGGCAGAGGACTTAGACAAGGCTATGCTTTGTCGCCTCTTTTGTTCATTCTGGTTATGGATGCTTTTAGCATCAAGATCAATTGGGTTGTGGCTGGGGGTACTTTTCGCAGCATCAAAATAACAAAACACTCAAAGATTTTTTGTTGATGATGTGCTAATCTTTGGAATTTTCTTTCAAAAAATTTGGTTAAACCTCAAAAACATATTTCAAAGATTCTATGATGCATCGTGGATGCTTGAAAATGACGAAAAGTCTAGTCTAACAATCACAGAAGGGGAACATGAGGTCATAGAACAAGTTGGTGAGACTTTTAACTTTAGAATAGGGCCCTTGGCGAAAGGTTTAACATACCTAGGCTTCTATTTAAAACCTTCTTGATACTGGGTGACTGATTTGCAATGGATTATTGACAAATACAGAAATACGATAAATGGATGGTCTTTAAGATGGTTGTCGAAGGGAGGCAAGCTCATCCTAGTGCAGGTAGTCCTAAACCAATTATTCGTTTATTGGGCTCACCTTTTCCTTATTCCTAAATCCATTACTGATAGAATTAAGGCCACAATGAAAAACTTCATTTGGGAAGGTGGTAGTGGGCAAGGAAAGTATCATTTGACCAGATGGGATCATATCACTTTGCCTAAGAGCCGGGGGGAGGTGGGACATGATGGATGTTGACACTTTCGGGAAGGCACTGCTTATGAATTATTTCTGGAGATGCTTACATACACCTGGGTTATGGCGGGATATTATCAGATATAAATACCTTAGATCTCAAAATTTGGAGACCATCTATATATATGGATGGAAGAATGATAGCAGGGGGTCATTCATATGGAAAGGTTTCAGGAAAATATTGTCCTTGTTCTCTCGAAATCTACATTGGATTTTTGGAAATGGGAGGAAAATTATGATAGGGACGAGGTCATCCGAGGTCATCCTCAATTAAATTACATAAGTACACATCTGGGAAACTTCCTCCAAGGAAGAGGCATTTTCTACCTTGGACAACTAATAAACAAATGGAACGAGGGCACTCTGAGGTGGATGCAGACCAATGACATCGGACTACATGGCCAACTGGTTGATGAATGGTCAAAATATTGTTGGAATTTCTTAATATTCCAAACACACAGGGAGAACAAAGAGTATCCTCTTACAACATAGAGATTCAATATGAAAATTTCGAATTCTGGATAGAGATGGAAAACTTTTTCTATTTCATTAACAAAACACAAACTATTGCAAAATAAAGATTCTATCTTCAGAACTAAGTTCTGGTTTCACAGTGGTTTAGCTGCTACAGACGTAGCGTTTCAATCTTGTCTCTCTGTCTCTCTTCTACCTTCGGGCATTACAAAAAACAACACACAGTCTTCTAACTGCTACAATAAGCCTACGAGCTTTTATTTTATATGGTGCGACATTTTTAAAACATAAAACAATAAAATATATTGGCGAAACCCTTTCTGTGGATCCCTACGGAGGCACTCCTCTATGGGTACAATAGATCTATGTTGTGCTGCCGCAGTGATCCTCCATCGTTGATCATTGGTCAACGCTTGATGGCTCGGTCAACTATGGAGGCACTCCCTCCTATTAACCTCTGCGTAAATCGTGCTCCCACAAATCGTCGATCTTCTTTAACTTCTCTCTCACCCGTTGATCTAGGCGGCATTAACTTTGGTGGGGTCTGGCTCTTTCAAACCCTTAATACTCCACGTAACATTACTTTTAAACAAAAACAATGAACTTTAAAACCCGGACTTCAAATCTTCAACAAACTGAATTGCATTCTTTTCACGTTAAAAATGCCCCTACATCAACGAGGTTAAAACCTGCGCGAACACATTTTGATTGGCTTGTGCTGGGGCCCGCGGAACTCAAACAAAAATATAAACTGGATCTTATAAAATCTCCGCGTAACAAATCCTCCATGTGACGTCATGGAAAAAACGAATGCGAATCAACACGATTGGTCCACCTGGCCTTGAACAATGGGACCACATCGCATCAGCGCTTCGGTGGATCGGTGGATCGGCAGATGAATGGTTTAGCGGAATGGACTTTGGCGATGAGTGATGTTGCGATGTGCGATGCTGCGACATGGGGACCACATCGCATCGTTGCATCGCATTGGCAATAAAATTCGGCGGAAACATATGCGGATGGGCGGATGGCGGAATTGCGATGTTGCAATATGCGATGGTGGTAGGGACCACATCGCATCGCAACATTGGTGATGGAAATTTGCGGTGGCTTAAACATTTTTCCATTGCGATATGCGATGTGCGATATCGCAACATCGCATCGCTTCAGGACTTTACATTAACAAGACACTTCGCGCCTATTTTAAAACAAAACACTAGCGCGGGAATAAAACACTTTTTGTTTGGTTGGTGAGGGCTTTAAAAGCTTGATAAGACTTCTCTTTAATAAAAATGTTATTGTGTGGTTGAACCACGATTTTCTTCAATTCCTATGTAAATTCGGCTGCAGCCATAAACATTTAAATTCATCCTTACAGCTCCAATTAAACTCTGTTAAATGCACAGAGGTGTGCACTCAACCTTCTGTTGCCCCTGTTGTACTATGTTTCTACCTGCACAGGGTTCGCAGGTGACTTTAATATTTTCAACACTCCCCCTTAAAGTCAGCTGCTGGGTTATCAGTCATACCCAAGCATTTTCTCAAATATTCAAAATTATTTTGCCCCAATGGCTTTGTCAGAATGTCTGCAAACTGCTCCTCTGTTCTACAATGTTGTAAAACAATTTCTCCATTGTTCACCAATTCTCTGATGTAGTGAAACTTTGCATATATGTGTTTAGTTCTTTTATGAAACACAAAATTCTTTGAAAATGAAATAGCTGAGCTATTATCACAATAAATCACTGTCCCTTTTACCTGTTCTTGACATAAACTCCTCAACATCCTTCTCATCCAAACTTCTTGACACGCTGCTGATGTAGCTACCACATATTCTGCCTCTGCTGTAGACAATGCTACAATAGGCTGTTTTTTAGAAGCCCATGAAATGGCTCCTGAACCCATATGAAAAAAATAACCAGAAGTTCTTTTCTGGTCATCAATACTTCCAGCCCAACCACTGTCAGTATATCTAATCAATTTAGAATTTTCTGAAGTGGTATACAAAATACCACACCTTTTAGTTCGTTTCACATACCTCAGAATTATTTTTGTTGTTTGCTAATGTGCTTCTTTTGGCCTTTCCATAAATCTGGAAATCAAACTAACAACATGCATAATATCAGGCCTAGTTGCAATCAAATACATGAGGCTGCCAACTATACTCTTGTACAAGCTAGGATCAAAATCCTTGCTGCTGTCATCTTTGCTGAGTTTCAATCCCATCACTGTGGGAGTAATTGCTGCCTTGCAATCCTGCATATTAAATCTCTCCAAAACTTCGTTAACATACTTTGCTTAAGAAATAAAAATCTTATTTTCATTTTTCTCTACTTCTATTCCTAAGAAGTATCTCACCAATCCCATATCAGTCATTTCAAATTCATCCTTCATGACTGTTTTAAAATTATCAATGAGG
This sequence comes from Pinus albicaulis, assembly GCA_034641835.2. Classification (NCBI taxonomy): domain Eukaryota; kingdom Viridiplantae; phylum Streptophyta; class Pinopsida; order Pinales; family Pinaceae; genus Pinus; species Pinus albicaulis. Next base: position 1,298,505,715 of record CM076581.1, on the reverse strand, counting down.
TAATTATCATTACCTGTGAACATCACATCATCAACATATAAAACAACAATGAGCATCTTACCATCTTTCTCCTTGATGTATAATGTGGGTTCTCCTTCACATTTTTCAAACTCATTTTCCAGTAGATAGGAATCTATCGTACTGTACCATGCTCTTGTTGCTTGTTTCAACCCATAAAGAGCTTTCTTCAATATGCAAACTTTGTGCTCTTGGCCCTTTTTCTCATAGCCTAGAAGTTGTTCAACATAAACCTCTTCCATTAAAACTCCATTTAGGAATGATGATTTTACATCCATTTGGTAAATCTTCCATTTGTTTTGTGCTGCTATGGACAGCACTGCTCTCACTGTTTCCATTCTTGCAATTGGTGCAAAATTTTCTTCATAATCTCTTCCATGTTGCTGCTTATATCCTTTGACAACAAGTCTGGCCTTGTGCCTTTAAATATTACTTTTAGCATTTCTTTTAGTCTTGTAGACCCACTTTACTCCAATGACTTCTTTACCTTCTGGGAGATCAACCAATTCCCATGTTTTATTTTTCTCTATGGCTTTTATTTCTTTATCCATAGCTTCTATCCAATTCTTATCTTTTATAGCTTCCTCAAAATGAATAGGATCATCAACATGATAATATAAAGAAAATAAAGAGTTCATACCTTCATTTTCTGTCTCTTGCTCATAGATTTCATTTAGATTTCTGAATCTAGTTCCTCTTTCATTTGGTGTAGTTGTGCTTGAAGAAACACTCAAATCTACTCCATGTGGTGTGCTTGAAGAAGCACTCTCATTTCTTCTCAAGGGTGTTCTTACTCCTGCTTGAGGTGTACCTTGCTGTCCTTGTGTTGGTGGAGGTAGTGCTACCGATGAGGTGTTCCTTTCAGCCACATCTTCCTCATCTTCATCATGAGACAAACAGCTTTTGACATTGACTGTTTTCTCAATGCTTCCATCCCATGCTTCTTATTCTATGAATTGCACATCTCTGCTTATAATAAATTTCTTTGTGGATGGGTTATACAATCTATATCCCTTGGATTCTTCACAGTATCCAAGGAAGATGCACTTCTCCCCCTTACTGTCCAAATTCTTTCTCAGCTGATCTAGAATGTGTGCATAATCCACACACCCAAAAACTCTCATGTGGGTGACTCTTTGTTTTCTGCCATTCCACGCTTCTTCTAGAACTCTGTTCATCACTTCTTTTGTTGGGCATATATTCAAAATATATACCGCAAAATTTGTAGCTTCTGCCCAATACTCATTTGGCAAATGTTTTGCCTTCAACATACTTCTCACCATTTCCATGATGGTTTTATTCTTCCTTTCTGCAACACCGTTTTGCTAAGGTGTGTACCTTGTGGTAAATTGTTTGTGTATGCCATTTGCTCTACAAAAACACAAGAATTCTTTTGAGATATACTCACCTTCTCTGTCAGTTCTATGGACTTTGATATGCTGCCCACTTTGTTTCTCTACAAGAGCTTTAAAGTGGCAAAATTTCTCAAACACTTCACTTTTATGTTTCAAGAAATAAACCCATACTTTTCTTGTGAAATCATCAATGAAGATCAACATATAATTGCTTCCTGATACTGATGATGTTTGCATTGGCCCACACAAATCTGAATGAATAATTTCTAAGAGTGCTTTTGACCTTATGCTCTTTCTTGATGGAAAGTTTTTTCTGTGTTGTTTTCCCAAGATGAAACCTTCACATAGGCTGTCTGGTTTCTCAATCAATGGTAGTCCTCTTACCATTCCTTTCCTCTGCAACAAATTCAAACCTCCGAAATTGAGATGTCCAAATCTCAAATGCCATAACCAGTTCTCATCTTTCACTTCCTTTTGAAAGACCTCTTGAGTTACAGCTGCTACATTCTTTCTCTTTCCCTTCAAGTCAGCATTGAGCTTGAGTGGAAACATTCTATTGCTGGTCATTTGCACTTCAGCAATAATCTTCTTGCTTGGAGGTATCTCCATTATTGTGCACAGATCACTCTTAAAGAATACATTGTAACCTTTGTTAATGTGCTGCCCAATTCTCAAAAGATTACATTTCAAGCCAGGAACATAGTATACATCTGGCACAAATTTCTGCTCTCCATTTCTTGCACGAATACTTACTCTGCCTTTTCCTTTCACAGAGATCTTAGTATCAGTTCCTGTTCTTACTTCAGATTTAACATCTTCATCAAGATTGGCAAACATTGCTATGTTTCCAGTCATGTGATTACTACAGCCTGAATCTAAGAACCATACATCCTCCTACCTATCTTGCGCTACATTACATGTCAACAACACATTCTTTGGGTTCTTTTCTTCTCTTGCTACATTAGCATCCTGCTTATTATTCATGTCATTTTTCTTTTTCCTACATTCATTGGCATAGTGCCCATATTTCTTGCAATAATGACATTGGACATTGGATTTTTCATACCTTTGTCCATGAGCATGTTGGTGTCCACCTTGTTGGCTGTTGCTTTGGCCTTGGCTTTGATTTTTATTGCTGCTCCTTCCATGAGTATGTGAAGGGTTGTTTCTTCCTCCTCTGTTTTGGCTTCTTCCTCTTCCTCTTCCTCTGCCTTGACCTCTTCCTCTTCCAAAAGGAATATGGGTCTTGAAGGCATGCTCCAAAGATGGGTTTACTGATCTTCCCAAACTTTTTTCATGAGTCATCAGTGATGCATGAAGTTCATCAACTGTGAACTTTGAGAGATCCTTTGTCTCTTTAATGGTGGTTACAATAACATCAAACCTTGAGGGTAGGCTCCTCAATAGTTTCTCCACAATCCTTCTTTCTTCAAGTGTCTCTCCATGAGACCTTATCTGTGTGACCATCCCAATCACATGTGTGAAGAGTGAGCCTATGTTATCAGACTCTTTCATACAGAGAGTTTCAAAATCTCTCCTCAGCAATTGTAGTTTTGTTGTCTTCACTTTCTCCATACCTTGATAGCATATCTTAAGAGTATCCCGTGCATCCTTGGATCTCTTAGCTGCTGCTATCCTTGGAAACACACTCTCATGTACTGCTTGATAGAGATAGAAGAGGGCTTTAGAGTCCTTCTTCCTATTGCTATTCAATAGATCATTCTCTGCATGTGTTAAGGCATTAAAGGCTTGCTCATCAACTGGTTCATAAAAACCATCTTCTACAAACTCCCATAAATCCTAAGAGGAAAACAGGGCTCTCATGGTAATGGCCCAATAATCATAGTTCTTCCCATTAAATTGTGGGAGCTGAGTATTTCCAATACTCATACTGGTGCTTGGTCCAACCATTACTTATAAACTAAACTTGACTGTGTTTTTCTTAAACAAATTGTCTTTCCTTCTTTAAAAGACAAGCTCTATCTCTGAGGACTGCACTCTTTTAAACAAAACAAAACTATGTTTTTTAAGAAATACCTTGACTTTTGCTGAGCCTTCACTCTGCTGGAGAACTGCTGCAACAAATCTTTCCTTCAACTTCTTTGACACCTTCAAAGAGCCTGGACTAGCTTCGATACCATGTTGGAATTTCTGAATATTCCGAACACACAGGGAGAACAAAGAGTCTCCTCTTACAACACAGAGATTCGATATGAAAATTTCGAATGCTGGACAGAGATGGAAAACTTTTTCTATTTCATTAACAAAACACAAACTATTACAAAATAGAGATTCTATCTTCATAACTAAGTTCTGGTTTCACAGTGGTTTAGCTGTTACAGATGCAGTGTTTCAATCTGGTCTCTCTGTCTCTCTTTCTGCCTTCGAGCATTACAAAAAAACAACACACAGTCTTCTAACTACTACAATAAGCCTACAGGCTTTTCTTTTATATGGCGCGACATTTTTAAAACATAAAACAATAAAATATATTGGCGAAACCCTTTCTGTGGGTCCCTGTGAAGGCACTCCTTTGCGGGTACAGTAGATCTATGTTGTGCTACTGCAATGATCCTCCATCGTTGATCTCTGGTCAACGCTTGATGGCTCGGTCAACTGCGGAGGCACTCCCTCCTGTTAACCTCTGCGTAAATCGTGCTCCTGCAAATTGTCGATCTTCTTTAACTGCTTTCTCGCCTGTTGATCTGAGCGGCATTAACTTTGATGGGGTCTAGCTCTTTCAAACCCTTAATACTCCGTGTAACATTACTTTTAAACAAAAACAATGAACTTTAAAACCCGGACTTCAAATCTTCAACAAACTAAATTGCATTCTTTTCGCATTACAAAACGCCCCTACGTCAGTGACGCTGAAACCTACGCGAACGCATTCTGATTGGCTTGTGCTGGGGCCCGCAGAACTCAAACGGAAATATAAACCGGATCTTATAAAATCTTCGCGTAACAAATCCTCCATGTGACGTCATGGCAAAAACGAACGTGAATCAACGCGATTGGTCCACGTGGCCTTGAACAGTGGGACCACATTGCAGCAACGCTTCAATGGATCGGCAGATCGGCGAATGAATGGTTTGGCAGAATGGACTTTGGCGATGAGTGATGTTGCGATGTGCGATGCTGCGACATGGGGACCACATCGCATCAGCGATAAACTTCGGCGGAAACATATGCAGATGGGCGGATGGCGGAATTGCGATGTTGCGATATGCGATGGTGGTAGGGACCACATTGCATCGAAACATCAGCGATGGACATTTTCGGTGTCTTAAACATTTGTCCGTTGCGATATGCGATGTGCGATATCGCAACATTGCATCGCTTTGGGACTCAAGACACTTCACGCCCAGTTTAAAACAAAACACTGGCGCGGGAATAAATCTCTATTTGTTTGGTTGGTGAGGGCTTTAAAAGCACGATAAGACTTCTCTTTAATAAAACTACTGTTGCGTGGTTGAACCACCATTTTCTTCAATTCCTCCACAAAGTCAGCTGTGGCCATAAACATTTAAATTCATCCTTACAGCTCCAATTAAACTCTGTTAAATGCATAGAAGTGTGCACTCAACCTTCTGCTTCCCGTGTTGTACTTTGTTTCTACCTGCACGGTGTTTGCAGGTGACTTTAACATTTTCAACAAATATATGGAGACGTTAAAAACTATGGGATTCTGGTACAACATTAGCAGTGACTGTATTACATGGGGCATTCTTTTAATAAAGGGCCAAATAAGTTCGAGTGAAACTTATAGAGAAATGATAAAGATTTAATGCAACAAAACAGAAAAAAGCTGGTTCACGGAGGTCTGGAAGGTTAAGGTTCAATTAAAAATCATCATTTTCCTATGGTTGGTGAATTTTTCTACGAAGCACTTTATTTGGACACTGGTTCTCCACTGAGAATTGCCATGGGTGTGGACCGGTGCACAGGCATGAACTGTCAATTGTCACTTAGCCGAGCGACTTTTGATGAAGCAATTTCTGCCTTAAATTTAAGATCAAGATATAAGTGTATATGTATTGCTTTTAGATTCCAGATTATTTTTGGATGCGAGATCTAGCACAGGCTAAAATTTTGCTTAAACACTATGGAGACTTTTGTGGTCACAGAATGAATGTGTTTTTTTAAAGTTTCACATGTATTTTCTCACTTGAATCTCAATGAAAAATTTGAGGTGAAATGTTGATTTGTGTCATGTAAATTGGTTTTTTAATTACATATATGAATTCAGCGATTTGAGAAATCCCTAGTGCATTTCTATTTTGTAGAATTTACTCATCAAACTTGTGATCTTGTAATTTCAATAAATTCACAAAAATTGAGATAAATTAAATCAAAAATATTTTGAAAAAATCACATTAAAAACAACTCGATATAAAATTCATATAAAATTAGCGTAATGATCTCCATAATAATTCACTTATTTAACATATGCATAAACGCTCGAATGAGAGCTTGGGCATGTAGAAGGTCAAGGGACTCGCTATTGAATCGAGTATAAATTCGCAGCACGATTATACACGAAGTTATCCCGCTCGTTGATTATCTAGTGCAGTGTTAAAGGCGGTAAAGGCGGTGAGAGTGGGGGCGTGGAAGGGGTGTGAGAGGGCAAAGGAGAGAACAAGGGAAAGGGCGAAGGCGAGGGCGTTGCTGCAAGATTTCCTTGATTTCCATTGGGAAGAAATCCTCATTAAAATATGCACTCAGACTCTAAACCAGAAGACTCGTTGCACGATCCCCAGAAAACTCGCAATATGCCCGAGTACTCCATGAGTATGGAGACATTTTTTTTGAGGACTGGTCTCCTAAGTTGAATAAAAAAATCCGATTTATCATTCGACGGGAGAAAGAGTCACGGAGGCTCGTGGAGCTTCGTGTAGGCCTTCAAATGCGTCTGCGCCGTATCTCACGCATAAGAAATAAAACATTAAAAGTCCTGGCAAAGTTTATAGCTTCCACCTGGATCAGCAGACTATCTGTATATCGCCATCGCCAAAGCTATCTGCCACTTATACGTTATCTCTTGCCGCGGAGTTACACTCAGCTCACAAAAAATGAATTTTGTAAATTTCTAAAATGCACGTTTGGCTATTCAATTTGTTTTAATTTTCAAGGTTCAAATTTCCATAAATCAAAATTTAGAATCACTGAATATTATACTTTACATATTTTTTCATAACTAAGAATTTGATTTTTGTGATTCATACAATGTATATAAAAATTTTAGGTAATATCCATGTCACATAGAAAACTTCCAACCATATTAAATGCATGTATTTCTTCCAATTATCAAAGCTTCCGAGCATCTACAGTACTGAGACTAACACATGGTTTCTTGTTACCATATAGGTTTAAAAAGACGAAATGGATGCCGGTCACCAGACCAATCCTCTTACCGGTTCTCCACTGTAACCCTAACAATATTATTTTGTTCTTTACAGCATTATTATAAAAATATCCATCTTACCAGTTATCCACTGTAACCCTAACAATAGTGTTTGGTTCTTTATAGCATTATTATAAAAATATCCTTCTACCAGGGCCTTGATGCGCACGGCTGAACAACATATGCTACTTGTATCAATTCTGTATATCAAAGAAAGGTACTGCAAGTTTTTTCAGATAACCAGAAAATAAATTTATTATATCAGCTTCAAATCTTTAAAATCAACGAAAGATACTGCAAGTTTTTCAGATAACCAGAAAATAAATTTACTGTATCAGCTTCAAATCTTTAAAGGAACATGTCAAAGCTCAATTCAAGAGCAATTCAAGAGAAAAAGGCTGAGAATAAGAATCCATTTAGGAGTCTTATAAAAGAAAAAGAACTGAAAATGCCGAAAAAGCAAAAATTGTGATGCAAACGGACCAGAATGCGATTCCCCCGGATGAGATGCCAGTTATAAAACCCTAGACCTATTTAAAAGAAATCCTCAAAAAAGGACCGGACTCTAAGCGCTGGTAAATTTTGTAACAGCCTTAGTACCCTCAGACACGGCGTGCTTGGCCAGCTCCTCAGGAATAACGAGTCTTACGGCTGTCTGGATCTCCCTGGAAGTAATAGTTGGCTTCTTGCTGTAGCCAGCGAGTTTCGAAGCCTCGCTCGCCAATTTCTCAAATAAATCATTGATAAAACTGTTCATAATTCTCATGGCATTGCTGGAAATACCCATTTCTGGATGGACCTGCTTGAGAACCTTGAAAAGATCTGATAAATCTTGTAAGTCTCCACATTTTTTTTTATGCTTCTTGCTCTTTTTGTCTCCTTCCTTTGGTAGCTTATTATCAGACTTCGAAGGCTTCTTTTCTGTTGAAGGGGATTTCTCCACCCTGGGTTTTTTCCCAGCCACAGGGCCTTTTCTCTGCCTTCAGAGCCATTGATGCGACTATCGTGACTCGAACCTGAGACCACAGACAAGACTCAGGCTGGCAATATCAGTGAAAAGGAAACGCTTCTATCGAAAATGAAGGCCGTTTCATTATATATAGGGAGTGGAGTGTCGTTCCTATTGGCTGATCGCGTCACGGATTGCTGATGTAGGGAAGATTTTAATTATTTATTTAAATTACTGGTTGATATTAACAGTTCAGGTTTTTTTTTTTTTTTTTTTCTTCCCCCCGCTTCTCCTGAAAAGTTTAGTTATAAGTTAACCATAGATTTTTTTAATTATTTTATAATTTCGAGAAGTTTTGTGATAAGTTTTGAATAGATATTTTAAATATAAAGTGAAATGTTAATGTCAAGAGTTTAGTTATAAGTTATGGATTTTTTAGTTATTTTTTAATTTCGAAGAGTGTAATAGGTTATAATTATTTTGATTATAAAGTCAAATGTTAAACAAAAGGGTTTTACTGGAATATGTAGGGATTTTTATTTTTATTCAAATTTCAAAGCGTTTGTTATAAGTTATAAATAATTATTTTGAGTATAATGTTAAATTTTGTTATTTGGGATTTATTTTAAGATGGTTAAACTTTAAAATTCATGATAGTTGAGTGGAAATTAAAATAAATTTAATTTCCAGATACAAAGCTCAGGATTGATTGTAGAAACCACACTATCGTCAAATAGGTGTTGTAGAGGGAGATGACCATGGGAGACCTCATGGATGCAGATATTGACAACAATGGCTCTGTCAGACAGATCTTTTGTCCAAACGTCAAGATTTCGACGGATTGATTTTTATGGTGAACGTCGGCAGTAAGGATGGAATCGTAGTGATATTTGTTTCAATCTCCCTCAAGCCAAGTTCATTGCTCCCTATCACCAGGGGGAGGGAGCGGGGAAGCTAGATCCAGTTATTATTTCCAAGTATGTTCCACTTGCAATATCACATGAAGCCGGGGTTGACGTCGATGAAGCCAGATTTGATCACAGAATAAGATATTTTTTAGATTCAGACCTACACATTTGGGAACTCAAAGAGTGGGGTTTGGGAAAGCAGAGATCTCTCGGCATCAAGAAGAGTTGGTGGGGAAACTTGGTAAATAATGAAGCCCTTTCTCTTCTTGGGATTGATAGTAATTTTGAAAGAGTGGATCTATGGATAAATACACTGTTTTCTGTTGGATCTCGCCATGTTACCTGGAGAGTGATATGGAATGCATCTCAGAGATTGGTTTTCTTGCTTTTCCATGTCGGTATAAGTTCTGGAACGTGAACTGGTGGATCTGTTGGAAAGATGATGAAGAGTACTGAGACTAACACATGGTTTCTTGTTACTATATAGGCTTAAAAAGATGAAATGGATGTTGGTCACCAGACCAATCCTCTTACTAGTTCTACACATTCTCTGTATTGCATTACTGCATTGCTTCGTAGTGATCAAAGAGATAGAGGTCGGTGGTGCTACCTCTGGTATCCTGTACAAATTATTGACCAGAGGAAATGAACTTAATGCATTTCTTCACAGTGATTAAAGAGATAGTGCTAGGCAGTTCTACCTCTGGTATCCTATAAAAATTATTTCCCAAAGTAATAATAACAATGCGAGGTCTAGACTCATACACAACATGCCACAAATATTATCACTTAAACTGAAAAGTATACACAGTCTACTTCCCCTTGCAAATTGAGGTTTAGATTGCGACAATAAGATTCAAAAGGCCAAGGTCTAACAAGATATTATAAAAATGAAGAATGCAAAAGAGTTTTTCATCTCACACACACATAAGTTAGGCTTTATATTCAATGTGAAATCTTTACACTTCTCTCTACTTCATTCATATAAATCCTCATCTTGTAGGTCTATGGGATTGGTCCTTACTTTGTTTTACTGATGCAGAAGATCCTTGTTTTTGTAGATGCTCAAGGTGGGAGGTCCTCTTTGAGCTAGGCTCGTAGGCACAAGATTATTATTGGAGCAGCAAGAGGACTTTCCCACCTTCACACTAGGATTAAAATGCACATAATTCATGGCAACCCCAAATCCAAAAAAAAAATGGTGGAAGAAAAATATGTGGCACATTTGACTGATTATAGTCTAGACCGGTTAATGACTCTGTCATCTGCTACTCACATGATGAATGAAACTACACTTGAGGGATACAAGGCTCTCGAGCTCTAGAAGATGAAGCATACCAATACCAAGACAAATATATACATCTTTGGAATTCTCTTGTTAGAAATACTCATAGGAGAGAAACCAAGCAAGAATGAGAGATCTGATGAATTTTTGGATTTTACTTCTATTGTGAACACCGTTGTATTGGAGGAGCGTATAATGGAGTTGTTTGATGTTGATATCTTTAGGGGATTGAGAAGTCATGTAGATGATGGATTAGTTCGAGCACTTCAACTTGCCATGGGTTTTCGTGCACCTTCTCCATCGGTGAGACCAGTTATTAAGGTTGTCATCCAACAGTTGAAGGAGGTAAGGCGTAAGACTCATTCTGCTTTATATACTCCAACTCATACTAGAAGTTAACTAGAGCTTGCATTTTAATCATTATTAAACCATTTTTTTCTCCATGCTGGGCGAAGGCATCTATACTATTTAGTAGGAGACATGCTAATCTTGATAGCTTATTTTGTAGCATCAGATATATGAAACATTGTGTCACTTTTATTTTTATTTCAGATTGTGGATTTGGTAGACGCATGATTCATCCATGGGAAATTGAAAAATGTTCAGAGAAATATGTGACAAATGATATCGAGGCCTTCAATATTGCTTTGGATGCACGTGTTGTGTTCCCCTCTAATTACTTTAACATAGATTTTGATTTAAGAATTCAATATGTTCTTGATTTTAAAATTCTGAATGAACATGTTAATCTTGTGTGTAACATAATGTGAACAAAGTCAGTGTTGTTTTTATTGAGGTTTCATTTAGCAGTAGTCAATTTTATTAGTGAGACTGAGGTCCAAAATTCGCATATCTTAATCTAATATTTCAAGCAACATACCGAGATTCTTTACATTTTATATGCAGTGTGGAGTTTATTACTTTGGCCACAAATAATTCCCTTCACGATGAAAATTAACTTGGAGATGCTTCACTCTGTATATATGTTTGGTGAATAATTTCAATTCAATGTTTGTTATCTTTTCATTCTTGTCTTTACGTTGAATTATAATGTCACGCTTTTACTCTTAAATTGTTGTAATAAGATCTCCACATGGCTCTCACAGCTTGGAAGCATATATTTTTGACTGATGTGTATCTAGGCATCTCATTGATTTCTATGTTTTTGTTCTCCGTTGATTCATATAGTAAATTAAATTTTAACTCTTAAAATGTCGTATTCTTGTAGTCAAGAGGTTGGGACCACTACAGGTTGTTGCGAATCAGAATAATGTGATCAAATAGACCTTTAATAAGTATACCTCTACACAGAGTCTGGGAAATGTTAAAATTCCTTTGGAGACTCTCTCTGCATCTTCCTTGAGGAACTTCCCCAAATAATTCCCTATCCATTCTAGTACTTTTTTATGCCAAAAATGCAGGGGTAGATTATGTAACTTGACCCACACTAGAATTTTGGAGACCACCAAGGTATTATGAATAGACATGCATTACCCCAAAACCATGGTCCCTCGTTTTATACATAATCCATGTCTTTTGTTGTGTCAAACTTTACAATAAAAAAACCCCTGGAACATAAGTGGATATCACAAATTTTTGTCCAAGTAGAGAAAATGCATTGATGTAAAGTCACTTATTTGGGCCAAAATCCATTAAATCTGCAAATAACTACTCTTGCATGGAAGAGATCATTAACCTCGAGAAGGTTGACTGTTAAAGTTGACATGTGGTTCATCTGCTCCAGGATATAAGGACCAAGGAGATTGGGGGATTGTTCTAAATTTTTTTGTGGATCAATCTTCCCTTTCATTGCATTCTTGAAAGAGACTCAACCTTTGGAGCTAGATCCAGGAAACCCTCTAAGAAGTCTCATGTTAAGGATGTTGGTTGAATCTCTTACAAGGCCATAGTCCTGCAACTTATAGTCCTCTTGCAATGTTTTCTCTGCATAAATCAGATTTTGGAGTCCTACTGGAATACCCATTTGTTCTTGAATCTTTTGCTTAAGCATTTGTACCTGATCCCAGATCCAGACCCTCATACACACAGATTTCCCACTCAGAATTTTAATAAAAATTTGAAGCAACACATCTTCAAGCATATCTAAGGATTGATATCCAAGATTCGTCCACTTATTGGACTCGACTAGTAAATTCAAGGGTGGATTGGGAATCCAAGAGAGGTTTTCTGAATATTAGTAGGGAAAGGAGTTGAGATCCTCCTTGTCATCGTAAACTCCAAAAATCTAATCCATCTAATTCCCGAAATCCCACAGACCTGAAAAGATCCATGAATTATTAACTCGGCAAGGTCCTCAAGATCTATGACATGAGGGGGATCCATATTTTGTGACCAAGATTCCTCAAAGATAAAAATACTTTGACTATGTTTTGGGCCCACATGCGATGAAGCCTTGGCTCTCTAATGTTTTAGATTCCACCAATCGGTCTCATCATACGTTTATGTCAACGAAAGATGTTTTAGATCGGTCCTCCGATAGTAGTTACACACTCTTCATCATCTTTCCAACAGATCCACCATTTCATGCTCCTAGACCTTAGATCGATATGGAAAAGCGAGAAACCCAATATCTGAGATGCATTCCATCTCACTCTCTAGGTAACATGGCCAGATCCAACAAAAAACAATGTATTTATCCATAGATCCACTCTTTCAAAATCACTATCAATCCCAAGAAGAGAAAGGGCTTCATTATTTACCAAGTTCCCCCACCAGCTCTTCTTGATGCCGAGAGATCTTTGGTTTCCAAAACCACACTCCTTGAGTTTCCAAATGCATAGGCATGAATCTAAAAAATATCTTATTCTGTGATCAGATATGGCTTCATCGATGTCAATGCTAGCTACATCTGATGTTGCAAGTGGAACATACTTTTAAATAATAACTGGATCTAGCTTCCCCACTTCCTCCCCCTGGTGATAGAGAGAAATGAACTTGACATGAGCGAGATCGAAACATATGCTGGTGATAGAGGGGTTAACTCTCGCACATTTGGTCACTACGATTCCATCCTCGCCGCTCATGTTCACTATAAAAATCAGTCCGTCGAAATCTTGACATTTGGACAGAAGATCTGTCTAATAGGGCCATTGTTATTGATATTTGCATCCATGAGGTCTCCCACCGTCATCTCCCTCTGCAGCATCTATTTGGCGATGGTATGGTTTCTACAATTGATCCTGAGCTCTATATATGGAAATTAAATTTATTTTTAATTTCCACTCAACTATCATGAATTTTAAAGTTTAACCATCTAAAAATAAATCCCAAATAACAAAATTTGACATTATATTCAAAATACTTATTTATAACTTATAAGAAAACCCTTTGAAATTTGAATAAAAATAAAAATCCCTATGTATTCCGGTAAAACCATTTCAAACAAAACATTAACATTTGAATTTATAATCAAAATACTTATTTATAACTTATTACACTCTTTGAAATTAAAAAATAACCAAAAAATCCATCATTAACTTATAACTAAACTCTTGGTCCAGTAAAACCCATTGAAACCAAACATTAACATTTCAGTTTATTTTCAAAATATTTATTTGATGGTGATGATGATGATGGTTAACGCCCACTGAGACCAATCTTTGGTCTATCGGACCTAAAGAAAAGAGTTATTTAATTTGATGTAATATTTTATTCCTATGCTCAAAAAGCTTGGAGAGAAGCCTCCCGAGCTCACTATAATTTTGACATCTTAAAAGGCTAGGAAGGTCAGTATTGCAACAAAGATTATGAAATTGAGCTCTAATGTGGTTGTACGCGGGGCACTCTAAGAGGAAGTGATTTTCATCCTCTATGTTCATATTGTCACAGAGATGGCAGATCCTTTCCATCCATGGTTTTTTAGGAACTGTCCAACGACCTGTTTCACTATGGAGCTCATGAGATTTCGTTCTAATTGTGGTTATATTAATTTTCTTCTTTGAGCTAGTTAAAATAGAGAGATACTTTTGATCTTCTAAGGTGGGGTTGATGACCTCCTTATAATGCCTTAATTTTCTTTTAGCTGCTAGATCTTTCTCGCACCACAATTTTCTTTGAACTTAGAAGCAATAATTTTTTTAATGTTATTGATGTTTTGCAATGCAACATTCTCGTCGATCTCCCAATGGTTTAACCAGGCCTTGGTGTCTTTATACCATCCTCGTTTAAGCCTTAGGTGATTTTGGCTAGAATTTAAAGCTAGATTTGGAAGTCTATGGTCTCCTATGCTATTGAGCTTGTGCTTGTACAAAAAAAGCCTAGTCATAGCTAGGCTCTCGATATGGGAAAGACCCACTTCTATAAGGATAATAGGATAGAGTTTATTGCTTTTAATTTTAAGGTTATACATTATAAAACACTTCTGGATTTTCTCAATATTTCTCTAGGATTCTTTAGAGATGCTGCAACCCCAAACCTCACATCCATATAAGATAATAGGAGTGACTAAAGTTTCAAAGAGGAACTTCTTTCTATCCCACATTACGAGGTTTTCCATTTTACTATTATTTCAAGACCAAAATAAGTTTTCCACCCCCCATTAATCCTTTTCTGAATGCTATAGTTCCAGTTGAGCTTGTGATGAATATCAATTCCTAGGTACTTGTAAGAAGACACTTCCTCAGGGTTATTATTGTCATACATAAAATTAGCATAAGTGTCCTTCTTGGATTTGATAATCATAATTTTTTTTTTTTCAGTGTTAACAGACATACCCATGGTAGAGCAGAAATCCTTAAGAAAAATTCTCAGAAAGCTTATCGGAAAAATTCTTGAAATTATAAAATAATAAAAAAATCTATGGTTAACTTATAACTAAACTTTTCTGAAAAACAAGAAAAACAAAATCGTTAAAATTAACCATTAACATTTAACTTCATATTTATTTATAGCTTATCCCACAACGTTTGGGAAAAAATAAAAATAAAAGATAAAATAAAAAATTTCAAGGTATTTCAGAAAAATCTTTAAATTGACCATCAACCTTTAAAAGATGTATGGATTAGTTTTAAGGAATTTATTGCATCGAAAGATATTCTTGGTAGAGGTTGTAATGTTTAACATTTTGATTGGGTTAAAATCAAATAAAATAAAATAATTAATAATTATAATTGTCAAAAAAATATTTTAAGTCAATTAAATTAATAAAACTAAAAATAAAATTTAAAAAGATGGTTAAAATCTGGCCCACATCAACAATCTGTGGCGCCAGCGATCAACCAATAAGAAATACACTCCACTCCTTATATAATGAAACGACCCAATGCTTTCATTTTCCATAGAAGTGTTTCCTTTTCACTATTGCCACCCTGAGTCTTGTCTATGGTCTCAGGTTCGAGTCACGATAGTGGCATCAATGGCTCCGAAGGCAGAGAAAATGCCCATGGCTAGGAAAAAACCCATGGTGGAGAAATCCCCTTCAAAAGAAAACAAGCCTTTGAAGTCTTATAATAAGCTACCAAAGGAAGGAGACAAAAAGAGCAAGAAGCATGAGAAAAGTGTGGAGACCTACAAGATCTATCTTTTCAAGGTTCTCAAGAAGATACATCCAGAAATAGGTATTTCCAACAATGCCATGGGAATCATGAATAATTTTATCAATGATTTATTTGAGAAATTGGCAAACGAGGCTTCGAAACTCACTTGCTATAGCAAGAAGCAAACTATTACATCCTGGGAGATAGAGACAACCATAGGACTCGTTATTCCTGGGGAGCTGGCCAAGCACACGGTGTCTGCGGAACTAAGGCTATTAAAAAATTCACCAGTGCTTCGAGTCCCATCCTCTTTTGAGGATTTATTTTAAATATGTCTAGTGTTTTATCACTGGCATCTGATCCAGGGGAATCACATTCTGGTTCGTCTGCATCACAATTTTTGCATTTTTGCATTTTCGGTTCCTTTCTTTTGTAAGACTACTAAATGGATTCTTATTCTCAGTATTTTTCTCTTGAATTCCTCTTCAATTGAGCTTTCACATGTTCCTTTAAATATTTGAAGATGATATAGTAATTTTTTTTTTTGGTTATCTGAAAAACTTGCAGTATATTTCATTGATTTTAAAGATTTGAAGCTGATATAATAAATTTATTTTATGGTTAACTAAAAAACTTGCAATACCTTTCTTTGATATATATAATGTGTACATGTAGCATATGTTGTTCATTCGTGCACATCAAGGCCCTGGTAGGAGGATATTTTTATAATAATGCTATAAAGAACAAAACAATATTGTTAGGGTTACAATGGAGAATTGGTAAGATGGATATTTTTATAATAATGTTGTAAAGAGAAAAACAATATTGTTAGGGTTACAGTGGAGAACTGGTAAGAGGATTGGTCTGGTGACCGACATCCATTTCCTCTTTTTAAACCTTTATAGTAATAAGAAACCATGTGTTAGTCTCAGTACTATAGATGCTCAGAATCTTGGATAATTGGAAGAAATACATGCATTTAATATGGTTGGAGGTTCTCCATGTGACATGGATACAGAGAATCTAAAAAAGCTTCGCAAATTTCTGGTTCTTCCCAATTCCTACTGCAAGTTCATGTTGGGGTTCTCTCGTATCACTTGGCCTTTGAGTCAAGCCACCAAGGGAGGAGCAAAAGAAAAATTCTTTTGGTTTGAAACTCAGCGTAAGGCATTCATAGGGTTGAAGCATCGCCTTTACTCTACACTAGTTCTCACATTACCAGACTAGCAACAACCATTTGAGATTGAGACACATCCTCTGACTATGCTATTGGGGCAGTAACTACTCAACATGGGCATCCAATGACATATCACAGTGAGAGACTTTCAGAAACAGTCTGAAAGTATCCCACCTATGACAAAGAAATGTATTCCATTGTGCATGCATGCCGAAAATGGAAGCATTACATTTTGGGGAAGAATACGGTCATCCACATAGATCACCAACCCCTATAGTTCATACAGACATAAGGGAATTTTTAGAACTATCGCCATCAAAAATGGTCCACATAACTGAAACAGTTCCACTTGAACATCAAGTACAAGAAGGACAACACCAATAATGTTGCAGATTTCCTCAGCCGACCGTTGATCGTGGCATTAAACATTGTGCTCGACTCTTGTGGGCATGAGACTTCAGGCTGACCGCATCTCTACAAAAGTGATCCAGAATTCGACAACACATATGGGACACTATTGGAGGGTAAGAATGTTCCAAATTTTCATCTCTAGGATGCACTGTTATGCCACCTAGGACATTTTTGTGTTCCTTCAAGCACCTTTAAAATTTTCTTAAGCACTGATTCCTTTCACAACCGAAGGATTGTCTCTTAAGATACAACATTTTTTGGGATTGTTGTTGGGGAAAAAGGCACGAATTTATTTTTCCCTCGTTATTGAAATCTATTTCTTGATGGTGAACATGATTTAGATAAAAATTTGATTGTTTATTATTCACCTGGTGACTCCATTGATGAAGGTTTCATTAGATGAAGAAGTCTGCGGGCAAGAAAATGAGAAAGCACCGTGGAAGATACGTATATCAGAGTTTGAATATTTTAAAGGAGGTTTTATTTTTCACTATCAATTTGGTGGTCTATTTTCCCTTACGTACCAAGAAGATTATTTCTTGCTTTATTTTCTCAAAATATTATAAGGCCCAAAATGTACATTCTTTATTGGAGAAAGAAGATTTTTCTTCCGATTGTATTATTGATCTTGACACAAATTTATCTCCTAAATATGAAAGGAGAGATGGTTGTTGCATTACTATTCTTGAAGGTAATCTGTCACAGTTTGGGCATAAAGGTGAGGATTCATCATCTTTGGGTGATAAAATTCTACCTGATAAGAAATCCGCTTCTTTCCAGCTTGGAACCAAGGTGATTTTCAAACCCTTGGTGCTACCCACAATCCTCCATCAATATCCTTCAAAAGGATTCAAATTTTTGCCATTTTTTTCTAGAGAGGAGGAATATTTTTCAGCTAGACAACATATCTTGGAATTTGAGTACTTTCTGGACAAATTTCAAAATATTTATGAAGACGTGGCTTTAAGGATGTTCTTTCATTCATTAAAGAAGGGTGCTCAGCAATGGTTCCAATGTTTGGAAGCAAGTTCAATTAGTTCCTGGCAAGGTTTTCAAGATATATTTCTTGGATATTGGGGCGAGCGTAAGTCATATGAAAAACACCTTTTGGAATTATATTCTATCTAGAGGCAGAGAAATGAATCAATTGCTGAGTTTAATACGAGGTAGCATGCCAAAAGAGATTCGACCTCCTGAAGCTACAACTATGGCTTACTATTTGAGGGCTCTTTATGTTGTATTGGCTTTCTATCTTAAGGAGAGAAAGCCTTGTACTCTAGAGTTGATGTTTCATTATGCACAGGAAATCGAAGATAATGTGTGGGCTTGTATAAATTTCTCCTGTCGTGATGAAAGAACACGTTTTGTTGAAGACAAGAGGGCCTGTCAAGAAAACATTGGAATTTATTTACAAGATAATGCAAATTCAGAGATGAACAAGGATTTTCAAAAGGGGTCAGGGGATTCTTGTATTGCTAAAACACAAGAATTCAAGAATTCTGAGTATTCTAGTCAATAATTCATTGCAACGACTGAACTACATGATGAAAGCCTGGAAGATCATTACAATTTTCATAATTTTAATGATTTTGTGAATAGAGGAGAAACTAGTGGAGATTCTCAGGTGTGTTTGTAGGAGGGAGAAGTTTCTTTTTTCAAGAATTGACATTATATGAAGAACATCACCATTATGAGGAAAAAACCTTAGATTTATCTTTCCAGCCTAAATGGTTATCAATTGAAAACAAAAATCAATCTGCTCACATACAACCTCAAATTGAGGATTCAAACAGTGAAGGAAGTTTCCCTGTTCAATAAGTCTGCATCAACAGGATGTTAAAGAAAAGGAAGGAGCCGAAGATTTGTCTCATCAGTTCTATGATACAATGGCTGACTATATGAAAACTTTCTTTTGTCAGCAACAATCATTTATGCAAGGGTATGTGAAAATCTCTGTATCTAGAAAATTTTCATTGTACGTCCATGTTTTGATTTTCAAATTTCTACAGTATGGGGGAATTAAGTCTAACACACAGATGTTAGGTTGGTGCCATTGGAAGGTTGATTTTACCTAATTAATTTCAGCCATATATATATATATATATATATATATATATATATATATATATAGGATTAGTGCATAAATAAGCTCAGAAGTTGAGCATTTTTAGTTGTAGTATTTTCATTTCGGTATTTTCAGTAGAAGAATAAAGGAAGGAGTCCAAAGTGTAGCAGGTTTCTAGAGGATTTAATACTGGATCATCTCCCATTTTGGATTGACTACATGCCCAATAAAATTTGTTGATCTACAAGTGCTCTTTGAATCCATGCCCAATAAAGGCTACTGATCTACAAGTGCTCCTTGACTCCATGCCCAATAAGGGCTACTGATATACCAGTGCTCTTTGAATCCATGCCCAATAAAGGCTACTAATCTACAAGTTCTCAACACTTTGTTACCAAAGTGTTATCCCCAATTGGAGCCAGATGTTGTAGCCTAATTTGACTCAGCCAAAAGTCAAGAGAGGTTCTGAGCAATTCAAGGTTATTGAGGAACAATTGTTAGAATTTCAAGAAGACCTGCAATATGCTCAAAAGGTTAACCACAAGCGCAACAAGGAGACGTCATCACATGTGCTCCAGAAACAAAATCAAGGAAGCAGTAGCATTGGAGGTGTAATCTAAGCCACAGGAGCAACAAAGAGAAAAGTGTGTAGGAGGGTTCGAGTCAGGCTCATTCACGTGCAATACAGTTCAAGATTCAGGCCGATGGGCACGTTCAGAACATTACAAATAGGTCGGGGCCGATTCAGGCATATTCATAAGCTCAGGAGGGTTACACTATGGATAAAATAATTAATTTCTCGAAGGCAGCAGAAAGGCAAAGGCAACAAAATAGCAAAGGGAGAGTCGTGAACGATAAGCGTATCAATTTGTGAACGGTAAGTGGGGAAGGTCGTGAACGAGTCAAGTGTTCTACGAACAACAAGAAATAAATGAATGGGCACAACCAAAGCAGCAAATTTGGAAAACCGGAGTAAAGATACAACGAGGATCGTTGGATCAGAGCATAGATCAACTGTGAAGATTAAATCGTAAATCCAGCGGTATTTCGCATATCGGAGAATTTTACATTTATATGATAATAAATCACAAATTAAATTGTTTAAGTTATGATGCGATAAGTCACAAAAACTCTGAAATGCGAAGTGCGGGCGGTGACGTGGCAAGGTGACGTGGTGGTGACATGGAAGGGTGACGTGGCAGTGACATGGTAGGGTGGCGTGGCACGATGATTTGGACCTGTCCCGCATACTGCATATCATAGTAGGATAAGTTTATTGTTAAAATTTAAAAGTTGCAGGCTGCGACGGAGAGTTCACTGCAATTTGTGAAATCGCAAAATCACAAGTATTGCGAAATTGCTATAATCTAAAAGTTGCGAAGTGCGATAAAAAGGAGCAGACACGATGGAGCTTCAAAGCTAAAGTTTAGAGAATTTAAAGTCCGACATGGGACCCATCTGCATACCGCACATCACAATCAACGATTATTACATTTGCATTTTAATACATCGTAATTTATTTGTTTTGCGATGCGATAAGAAGTTCGGTTTGCGATGCAATGCAATCGAATATCGCATATGTTAAAGGGAAAATTGTTAGCGCTAAGATCTAAACCCTGCGACATGCGACAAGAGCCCGGATGCAATGTAGTGCCAGAGTCAAATCACAAAGGATTTGAAATCTGGATGTAAAGACTTTCCAGTGTTAAATCGCATCGTAGGAAGAAAGGAGGATTATAACGTAACGCTGGTGAAACACCTTGATAATGGAAGAAGGTATGAATGCCGGTAGAGAGACTCGAGTAAGTGAATCGATGCAGAGCATAGGAGAAGAGAAGACTAAACACAGCAGGCACACATAGAAGAGGCAGAGTCGGGTAGTAGATGACATGATGACAACGTTTGAAACGCAAAATCATGGGCAATGTCGGGTGGAGATGCATTTATCCATACTGTTAGGACATGTGACAACTGAAATAGAAAGAGATACATCAACAAAAAATCATACTCAGTAAAAGGATTATATTCTGAGTGTATTTTTTTTTCTTTGTTAAGATCGAAGCTACAATGGTGTCCTCGATTGCAATGTAATAAGTAGTTTAAAATTTTAGGCA
The DNA here is from genome assembly GCA_034641835.2 of Pinus albicaulis. Classification (NCBI taxonomy): domain Eukaryota; kingdom Viridiplantae; phylum Streptophyta; class Pinopsida; order Pinales; family Pinaceae; genus Pinus; species Pinus albicaulis. The sequence continues at coordinate 1,298,484,534 of CM076581.1, read as the reverse complement.
GTTTAGGAGTTTTCAAGAAGCTCAAGCAGTTACAAACTATTGTTGTTTGTATTTAAGGAAGAAATAAAGAGAGAAGAAGGTTCTAAGTTTTGGACCTCTTGGGGATTACATTTTGTACTTCTTTTTTTGATTGCTAAATGAAACTAGCCAAAATTTTCCTACAACTGTTGATGGTGATTTGTATTTCTTGTGCCATTTTGTGTCCCTTATTATTTGAATGAAGTGAAGTAATGTAGCAGTAGGTCTCTTAATTACATCTGTGTGTAAGAGTTAAATAACTTTAATTTTCGCTCCTTCACTCCAACTTTTTTCTCTTCACCAATTCTCTCTGAAACATTAAAGTGGTAGATTATGCTCCTCATCATATCATTTTTAGTTTCCCCTCTCTTCACAAACTCCTGATGAAAATTTAAAGTAATAGATTCTGTGTTTACAACATATTATTTCGAGGTTTCCTCTCTCTCTCCATGAATTTCCTCTAAAACTTTAAAATGGTAGATTCTACTTGTCAACATATCATTTTGAGTTTCCCCTGCAATTATTCTTTCCAGTCATATATCAGTAGTGAATGGCATTGTGAAATCATTTATTATTCCAGATCATTAAGGGTTTTAGAAAAATAGTTCCAAGAGGGATAGAACAAATACCTCATGATAAAATCATTCCTGTGACACACTTTTAAAATGTTCTTAAGCATTGATTCCTTTCACAACCGAGGGATTATCTCTTAAGATACAATAGGTCCAAAACTTGGAACCCTTATTATTTCTTTATATCTTGCTTAAATACATCAAAAACAGTTTGTAACTGTCTGAACTTCTTGAATCTCTTTTGACTACCTAAACTGTTATAACTACTTATTGCATTGCAATTGAGGACATCACTATAGCTTCAACCTTAACAGACAAAGAAAATGAATTAAAATTTGAAAGGTTATTCTTTTTTCTGAGTCTGATTTGCTGCTCATGCGTCTCCCTGAAGTATTGATGTGTCTCCATGACAGATCAAACATCCTTGCCCTGCCTTTCTTCTAGAGTTCAACACTTGTCTTTTCTGCTCACTGTCATGTATTTTCTACTTCTAGTGTGTTATTTGAACAATTCTGCAATAATGTATCCTTGCCTAACTTGACCCAGATGTTGCATTTCCAATAGTGCCACTATGTGCTCTCTTTTCCCGACTCTGCCTATTCTGCTCGTGTCTGTTGTATTCTGTATTTTGTTTCACTTTTCTCTGTGTCGGGTCACATACCCGAGTCCATTGCATATGTTCACGTTTCTCCATAAAACCAATACAACTGCACATTATCTTGGACTTTAAATAAGTTCAACTTAACCTTCGAATGGTATCGTGTTCACCTTTCCATCATTTCGGCCTTCAGCATTCACAACATATTTCTTAGCACCTTTCCTCCTGAGCTTGTGACATGCGATATGTGATCTCATCGCTTCGTAATATTGTAACTTTGGGCCTTATCGCAAATCGGATTTTATAATCTTTACCTCATTAGCACTTCGCAAGATTGCCAATTTTTAGTTCCTCCGATCAGCGCAATATCTTATCACATGCAATGTGCGATATTCATCGCATCCCCAGATCTTAAACTTGTCGCTCTTCACATCGCATCTTTGCAAATTTAACCATATATCAAACTTGTATCGTTTACCAAATGTGATATGCAATGAAACCTATGGCCGTCACATGGTTTCTCTTCACAACCTTCGATCCATCTGACTTGCATTTCTGTGATATAATCTCATTCGTCCATATCTCCGCTTCAATTATGCGCCTTGATCCTGACCGTTGATTTCCCCCCTTTACGCTTCTTCCAAAGCTCTTAAGTTTTTAAGGAAAATACGCCAGTTATCTTCCTTCAGGAAATCTATAAAAAAATTTCGATAATGAACACAGTTTCATTCAACAGGCTCGCATTTGTTCCTTTAACGAATAAACAATCTTGATTACTATTTTTTTTTTATCCATGGTGTAAACCTCCTGAGCTTATTCAATATTTTGTTGTGCTTGTCTCTCCTGAGCTTGCGAATAAGCCTGACTCAACCCACCTTCACATATCTACACATAATGTTAATACACCAACATATAAATCAAAATTTTTTTTGACATACAAAAATATTACCTTTCCTAACATATATGCTTTTTTGGTGTTTTGAGAAATATTTCAAAAGTAAATGAAAATGAGCTACAACATCTGGCTCCACCCGAGGATAGTGGATTTTACCATGAAAGCTCTAAGAACTGTAGATTAGTGCCTTATCCATTGGGCATGGAGTCAAATATTTCTTGGTGACATATGAAAAATGAGAAATCTGGTATTTACAATGGTGAAATGTTGAATTTTAGTGTTGGAAATAATGCTTCAGATACTGCGCATTCACATGCAGCTGCAGATATTCTCCATCTAAATCTTCCAAGATGAAAGTATTTTTTGATCTGGCTTCAAAGATTATGTATGGTCCAGACCAGAGAGGGTCAAACTTGCCATGCTTTCCTTTATCTTCCCTTCTTGTGTCCCATCTTAATACTAAATCTCTTGTTTGAAAGAGGATTTCTTCTTCTTTTTTGTCAAATATGGAATTCATCTTTGTGTGATAAGAAATCAAGTTATCTCTAAATTTGCTCCTGTCTTCACTTGATTCAATCACCTTGTTCAATCTTCTCACTAGAGAATTAGGTTCTTCTTGAGCTTCTTGAAGGAAAGAAATCACTGGTTTGGCCAAATGAGTAGGAAATAGTGCCTGATTTCCATAAACCAATTCATAGGGTGACTTGAAAGTAGACCTCCTAGTGGTTACTCATACTTCCCAAAGAGAAAACTTCAACTTTGAATCCTAATCTTTTTTATTTTCAATGATTGTCTTCTTCAGAATCTTGACCAATGTCTTGTTTGAAGACTCTACTAATCCATTCCCTTGTGGATGGTAAGCTGTGGAATGTGAAAAATTACATTATATGTTTAACATAAATTAATGAATCGAGAAGAATTAAACACTTGAGAATTATCAGTTACAACCTTGACTGGACATCCAAACCTACTGAAGATGTTATCCCCTAGAAACTTCATCACCACTTGGTCATTTTATTTCTTGGTGGGGATTTCTTCAACCCACTTTGTGAAGTGATCAGTAGCAATTAGAATCCATTTGAACTGCCCACTTGATGGTGGATTGATCTCTCCAATAAATTCCAGTCCCCATTGCCTGAAAGGCTCTTCTATAAATACTGGAATGAGAGGCAACAGAGCAAGTCTCTTTTTTTCTGCAAACAATTGAAACTTCTGACAAATTCTGACCAGTCTATATACATCAGCAAAAAATTTAGGCCAGTAAAAGCCCGACTTGAGTATTTTGTGTGTTGTGACCTTCCAACTATAATGTCCTCCACATAGATTTTCATGATATTCCTTGATAACCTCAATGGATTCACCTTCAGTTAAACACAATAGAAAAATACCAGCAAGATCTTTCCAGTAAAAAATTTCTTCTACTATGACATATGACTAAGATTTAAGCTTGAGAGCTCTGTATTTGGTTCTATTTAGCACTTTGATAAACCCTATCCTTTGATTAACTTGGTGTGTTTAATGTCCAAATCGTACTCTTGGATTTTAGCTATCCATTTTCCTCTTTTTCCTTCAACATCACTTTCAACCAACACGTCCTTGACATCTGAATTATGTACATAAGCAGTTATTTGGGATTGTAACACATAAGTCCTGAAGGCTTTGAGTGCTTTAGCCAATGCATACACTTGTTTCTCCAAAATGTTATATTTGAGCACAACATCTCTGAGAAATTTTCTGAAGAATGCCACTGGTTGTTCCTTACTATTGTCATTTTTCTGCAATAACACATCAGCAATAGTGGTGGGGGAAGCAAATAAAAATATTTGAAATGCCTTTTGATAATAAGGGCTTATTAAAACAAGAGCTTCCTAGAGTGCTTATGTTATTCTGGAAAATTCTTCTCTTGCTTCTTTATCCCACCTCACTTCTGCATTCTTATTCAACATGTCAGTTATATTTCTCACAATCTCAACATAATTTGGTACAAATCTTCTCATAAAGTTTATTTTTCCCAAAAATATTTGAATATATTTCTTTCTTCTGGGTAAAGGTATGGTCTGAATTGCCTCCACCCTTGCTAGATCAATCTTTACTCCTTGTTTCAAAACTATGTGACCCAATAATTTACCTTCCTCCAAGGCGAACACAGATTTTTTGGGATTTAGTGACAGGCCATAGTTCCTACACTTTTCGAAATTCCTTTGCAGATGTTCCAGGTGTTCATCATCTAATCCTAAAAAAAATATTTCATCATCCCAATATAACCACATACTTGTCTCCCACAAACGCTATGTCCGTGGCCCTATGAAAAGTTTCACCTGCATTCATAAGACCAAATGGCATCTGTGCGCACATGAGGGTTGTAAAATTTGACTTCTTCTGATCTTCCTGATCCACTGCCACTTGGTTATATCTAGAGAATCCATCAACCAGAGACATCATGTAAGCTCCTATCACCTTCTGTAAGACATAATCCATTTTAGGTAAAGGATAATTATCCTTTAGAGATTCTATGTTCAAATTCCTGAAATCCACACACAATCTTATCTCTCCATTTCTCTTCCTCACAGGAACCATATTAGAAATGCAATCCGAATATCTGAGAGGGACTATGATTTTTTCTTGCAGCAATTTCTTCACTTCCTTCTCAATAGGAGCTAATAGTAATGGATTAATCTGTCTGGGCTTTTGTCTACGTGGTTGATTCCTTCTTTCAATGGGATCTTATGTTTTATTATGCTTTTATCATATGTTTTCAAGTCTTCATAGGACCAATAAAACACATCCATATAATTCTTAAAACGTTCATTGTATCTTTCTTTGTAATTTTTGGGAACAGCCTTGAATAATTTCACCATTTTTGGCTCCTGGTAAGTTCTCAAATTGAAATATTCCATCTCTTCCTCTTGATGTATTTCCTTTGAATTAACAACAACATTGTTAGAGTCAAATATTCTTTCAAGGGGAACTAGTCCTTTAGGGAGGATATTTTCTTTCAATTGGATAATCGTCTGCTCACCTATTGACTACTTGAGGTTTCTTACCTCCCCTTTCTGCTCTGTCTGTTCTTCTTCTTGATCTATCTCAACATATTCAAAGTTTCCAATCATTGTCAAGAAATGATTTATCTTCTCATCATCTTCAAACACATGCCAATGTTTCACATTGTTAGGAATAGAGGGCCTGTGTCTAATTTCAATCTCATACCTTAACCTTGGATTCATTAGAGGGTTAAATGTACTAGCTACAATTGCTAATGGATCTTCCAAACTATTCCCCTCTGTCGGGATGAAATGAAGATATAAGGCTTCAAAATAGTTCTCTATCAGATCCGAAACTTCATTTATGTATGATCTTAATCTCAGATGCTTGGTCTGACAATGATTTTTGATCTGTCTTATTATTAGTTCATAGTCACCGAAAATTGAAATACACTCGACTCCAACTGTTTAGCAACTTGAAGGCTTAATATTAAGGCCTCATACTCAGCCACGTTGTTTTTTTAATCAAACTTTAACTTAAAAGAAAAAGGCATGAGGTTACCTTCTGGTGATATTGGCAAGAATCCAGCTCTCGTGCCTTCCTTGGAGTAGGCACCATCAAAGTAGCATTTACAAATCATTTTTGAGTGCAACTCATTATTTACAACTGCCGAAGAGAGATGATTCCCTGTTTCTTCAACAAATTCTGCATCTTCATGCAGCATGAAACATGAAACATCTTCTGTTTCTCGACTATAAATAGGGGAATTTCCTGCATCTTTCTTGGTAATAGTCTTCATGAACCTTGTTTCCTTGTACAATATCCTTTCTTCTCCATTGAAAACAATAATGACAGCATAAGTGAAATCGAATTTAAGAACACCTCCCAACTTTTCTCCCCAAGATCTTGACAAGAGCATTCCAAACCTGGTTGGAATGTCAGCAACCACTACATCCATGAATACACTCTTTTCTAGAATTTGTGCCAAAGAAACTACTACATCTTTAATTAACCCAATGCATTTCACCCTTTTGGAATCAAATGAATATAGATCCTTGTAATGTTTGGTAATCTGCAAGTTTAATTCCTTCATAACAGACTATGGCATGAGATTATGGGATGCTCCTGAGTCCATCATACAATTGTGGAGAGTGAAATCATGAAGAAAGAGAGAAATATAGAATGGTGGAATGAAGGGGTCTAATTCTTATACATGAGGACCAAAGGTGATCACTGGCTTCTCTTCTTGTAAGTTCACAGTGTCACTTATATCTTCAATCTGTGTGAGATTAATAAATTCTGAAATTTCTTTCTTGTAGGCTTGTATTTTAGCTAATTCTAGAAGAGGTACCTAAATTTTTACCTTCTCCAAATCTTTTGTCAAACTGAAAGGATGAGTTTGTTTAGCATTCTTTTTAGGTTCGTCTGCACTCTTTCTAGAATTTGTTGCTTTTTTGGGTATAGGAACAAATCTCTCCAAAATATTAGTATCAATTGATTTACTCTGGGAAGGTTCACCCTGTTGCACATCTGTTCTATTAACTAAATTTACAGGTTGCTTCCCATTACTGACTTTTTTTAGAGGGTCATTTTATTGTGGAGTCGCCATTGGAGGAGGGATATAATCTTGTTTTTCACATTCATTATCCTGCACTCTAGATATCATTCTAGACCTCAAATCATACTTTTTATGAAACTCAGCTTGCATTAAATCTGTGAATTGCCTACAGTATTCATCCATTTCATCTTGGTCAAAAGATACTTCAGCTTTAGCATATTCTCCCTCACCATATTCCTCTTCATCATCTTCTATTGTTTACATAGCAGATATTTGATCTTCAGCTTCCCTTTGGTCATCTTATGTTGACTCTCCGGGTGCTGCTTCTATATACAATGGTGCTTGAACCTGCTATTGATATTTTCATTCCCTCTGCAAAATTTGCAGGGGATGCCTTCTGAATTGAGGGTTAAATCCCCCTTGGTTTTTTTGTACTTTTCTTTGGGAGTTTTTACTTTCCGATTCCATCTTAACTAGCTTATTTGACAAATTTTTTATCACCTTTGTCATATCTTCAATTCTTTGATCTTGTGATGATTCTTCTTTGGCTTTCCCCTTCTCTTGGACTGGTTGTTTCCCTTTTTCCTTTCCAACTGCAGTCATATTAGCTTCAATCTCTAAAGCATTTGTTTTTATTTTCTCTAGAGTAGGGGATCTCCTTTCTCTAAGCATGAAACTAATATTGGCTTCAAAAGCCCCAAAAAAAACGACCTTTGCTCCAAAAGGAGGGGGCTTCATTTCTACAGGAAAACTGTTATACAACCTATTGAATATTTTGATAAAATATGATATATTCTCATGTATTTTTCTTTTGATTGCATTTAATTCTATCAGTGAATATCCATGATCCCTTTTTTCACCCCATCTCTCGGTGAATCGATTTTCCAGTTCTTCCCATGTATTAATAGAATCATATGGAAATCCCTTAAACCGCTTTCTAGCCTCTCCATCCAAACACTAAACAAAAAGCCACATTACAACATCAAGATGTTCTACATTCATATTTTCAGCAAAATTACAAAAAATAGGCAAGCGTTGTTCTGTAGTTATTTCATCTTCTCCAGTAAAATGTGGGAGTAAATTAATATACTCTTGAGGCATTGCATTCATTAGTTGTGGAAGGTTAAGTGGAGCATATCTGTTCAATAAAAAGGATGATGCTGCCATGTTTGGACCTTGGTTGACAGTTCTATGTTAGATGCAGTCGATGAATCTTCTATGAAAATGAACGAAGGTGGAGGTAAAAATAATATGGGGGTGGGTTGATGAAAAATAGCAGAGTGACCAGCAACTGGAGTCTATTGAGCTTGAGTAAAGATAAAAGAAACAAACTCAAACGAGTGTTCTTCCAACTTAGGTTATTGAAAATAAAGTGGTGTAAAAGGTGAATCTTGTTCCAGGAAAGGAAGTACTTCATCGATATCTTCAAACAGAGGATTACTAGAACTACTGCCAAGAGATGACAATGTAGGACTAGGTTTTGAGGGGGTTTTGGGTTTCCGAACCCTTTTAGAAACCAATCTTTCAGGGTATGACAAAGGAGGGACCTTATGCTGCGAGGTATCTGACCTCATGTGAGGCATTTTGTGAGCCAAAATTCTGAGAATAAAAAACACAACCAAATATTTCCTCCTCACTGAACAACTAGAGGAAATAATGTGAAAAACTCAGGGAAAATAACTTTTTCTCTTCGTCCCTGACAACAGTGCCAGAAAATGTTGTTTCTTAAGAGACAATTCCTTGGCTATGGAAAGGAACCAGTGCTTAAGACATTTTTAAAAATGTGTCACAAAAGTAATTATATCAAGTGGTCTTCGTTCAATCCCTTTGGAAACTAATTCTTTAAAACCCTTAACAATCTGGTATAATGAAAGACTTTACGATGCCATTAACTACTGATATCTAAATGGAAAATAAGAACTGCAGAAGAATCTCAAAATGATATGCTGTAACACAAAATCTATCACTTTAAATTTCATAATGAATTTATGGAGAGAGAGGAAACTCAAAATAATATTTTGTAAACAAAAAATCTATTACTTTTAAGTTCCACAGAGAATGTGTGAAGGGAGACGATTTGGAGTGAAGGAGTGAAAATTAAGGTTATTTAACTCTTACACATAGATGAAATTAAGAGACCAATAACTACTTTACTTCACTTCATTCCAGGAATAAGGAACACAAAATGACACTGGAAAATGAATCACCATCATAGTTGCAGGAAACTTGATGCTTCTTTCATTAATTTCTCAAAAAATTAAGTACCAAAGCTTTAGTATTCTAGAGGTCCAAAAAATGGAACCCTTCTTCTTTATTTATATCTTTATTAAATACATAAAAAATAGTTCTTAACTACCAAAACCTCTTGAAACTCCTTCAACTACCTAAACTGTTAAAACTACTTATTACAATGCAATTGAGGACATCACTATAGCTTCGACTTTAACAAACAAATAAAACGAATTAAAATTTCAAAGTTTATTCTTTTTGCTGAATTTGATTTGTTGCTGATGCGTCTCCCTGAAGTACTGATGTGTCTCCCTGACAGATCGAACATCCTTACCCTGCCTTTATTCCAGAGTTCAACATTTTTCTTTTCTGCTCGCTATCATGTCTTTTCTACTTCTGGTGCAGTATTTGAACAATTCTGCAATAACGTATCATTTCCTGACTTGACCTACCTGTTGCATTTCCAATAGTGCCACTATGTGCTCTCTTTTCCTGACTCTTCCTATTTTGCTTGTGCCTGCTACGTTCTTTCTTTTCTTTCCCTTTGCTCTGCATCGAGTCACATACACGAGCCCACTACCCACGTTCACGTTTTTATGTAATACCAACGCAACTACACATAATCTTGGAGTTTAAATAAGTTCAACTTAACGTTTGAATGGTATCACTTCTGCCTTTCCATCACATTTCGTCCTTCGACGTTCAAAACATATTTCTTAGTGCCTTTCCTCCTAAGCTTGCGACGTGCGATATGTGATTGCATCGCCTCGTAATATCGCAACTTTAGGCCTCATCGTAGATCGGGTTCTATAACCTTTACCTCATCAGCACTTCACAAATTTTCCAATTTTAATTCCTCCGATCTCTGCAATATCTTATCGAATGCGATGTGCGATACTCATCGCATCGCCAGATCTTGAATTTGTCGCTCTTCACATCACATATTTGAAAGTTTAACCATATCTCAAACTTGTATCCTTTACCGGATGCAATATGCGATGGAACCTATGGCCAACACGTGGCTTCTCTTCACAACCTCTAATCTGTATGACTTTCATTTCTATGATATGATCTCCGTCGTCCATCTTTGCACTTCAATTCTGCACTTTGATCGTGACCGTTGATTTCCCCCCTTTATGCTTCTTCCAAACCTCTTAATTTTTAAGGAAAATTTTCCAGTTCTCTGCCTTCAGGAAATCTATACAATTTTTTCGATAATGAACACAGTTTCATTCAATAGGCTCGCATATGTTCCTTTAACAAATAAAAAATATTGATTACTATTTTTTTTCTCCACGATGTAACCCTCCAGAGATTATTCGGTATTCTGTAGCGCTAGTCTCTCCTGAGCTTGTGAATAAGCCCGACTTGACCTTCCTTCACATCTCCACACATAATGTTAATACACCAACATATAAATCAAAATTATTTTTGACATACAAATTTTTTACCTTTTCTAACATATATGATTTTTTGGTGTTTTGAGAAATATTTCAAAAGTAAATGAAAATGAGCCATAATAGTTGGTAAGGTTAACTATGATCTATATAATCATTTTCTCTACAAGCTAGATAATCATTGTGTTCCTAAAGGTGAATGATTTCAACTTATCAAAGAGGCTCATACCTGCAAGATTACAAGGCATGTTGGTGTTGGGAAGATAATTGGAAATTACAATGGTATGTGTGTTGGCTTAGAACACAGGAATATATATTATATTAAAGCATGCATCACTTCTTATACCAACAATATTAGTGATATAAATAAATTTTTATACCATACCTTACCTATACCCACTCAATCATGGAAAACAACTTCAATGGATTTTGTTGGTTACTTGACAATAAATCAGAAGGGACATGACTATCTATTTATGATTGTTGATAGGTTCAATAAGATATACATATATTATTCCTTTTAAAAAATATTCAAAGGAAAATAGGCAACAAACATGTTATTTGAAAAAGTCTTGGTTCTCTTTGGGATGCCAAAAAGCATCATCTCAAACGGGCATTCAATATTCTTAGTGCCTTTTGGATTACACTTTGCAAAACATGGAAACTTAGATCTACAACATTCTATCCACAAAAATATGAGTGGATATAAGAATTCAATGGAAATTTGGTTCAACATTATAATCAAAATAATTCAAATACTAGAGATGAAAATTTGATCTATATTCAGCACTCTTATAAAAAAGTAGTCCATACTTCTATTAGGAAGTTCCAATTTGAAACTTTATTTTGGTATTTTCCAACTTCACCCTTGGATGTTGTATATGGATAACAAGGAGGAGTGTTGGAAGACATCACATAAAAGAACTAAAGGTGGAGAATATTATTAAAAATATTAGGAAAAGTGATTTTAAATTGTAAAAATTTCTAAAGAAGTCGCAAGAAATCTATAAGGTCCAACATGAGAAGCACAGAAATTAGAAATAATTTAAACTGGGAGACAGGGTCTTGTTACGAATGAACAAATAAATATTGTAAGTTACTATTATAAGGATCAATTATCTTTCATATATCCCTTTCGAAATATTGTATAAGATCAGTCCTAATGCTTACAATCTCATTCTATCCTTGTATATATGATTTAATTAGTAGAGAATGTGGAGAATCTAAAACTCTATTAGACTCCTATATCAGATCAAGAAAATAAGGAATCGATCCCACCTATCATAGAGAAAGAACAAAAAGCTCAATTGAAGTTGGTATAATATATATCTTTCCAAAATAAGCCTACAAATACTAAACAAGGAAAGCATGATCTATGGCAAATTGGTTTGAAAATACAATTTCCAAGTAAGGAAAAATTGATACTCTAGGGAGAACGTAGAGGAAAATTTTCATCACCTAATTCAGTAAAAATTATTCAAGTGACCAAAAGTCTCTCTAAATGGAGAGATATGATTTGAAATAAATTACTATATGATTTTTCATCTATCTTATAAATTTTTTGGTGGATGAATTGGAGAATTTGGACTGCATGACCCATTTTATTAACAGAGTCTTATTGGAAAATTAAGGTCCAAAACAGTCTAGATCCATTTTGAGGCATTAAAAGGAATTTTTCTCAATCAAAACCTTCTAAATATGTCTCTCATCCTCTTAATTGTTTTTTATACATTGATACTTTTCCAATAGTGGGGAAATAACCTTTATTGGACCTCCAATGTATAATTTAAACCTCCCACAATTTTTACCTACCTTGTTGACCACCATGATACAAGTGGATGCCATATCATCCCCCATTATTAACATATATGTAGTTATCCACTTATATTTCAAGAAGATTTTAGAAGGTCCAAAACCTTATCACTAATTAAGGATTGAGGATGCAAAATCCTTAATCCTAGATAGGTATTAAGCTATGTTAAATATCAGGCCACTAGTAGGAGAGGGGTTCCATTCTCTACCATTATACATGTTCCATGGTTAATTAAAAAACCTAAGAGTGGGATTTCAGACCCTAACATAGAAGGAAGTATATTCTATAGTAGTAACTACGACCAAAAAGTCATAAGTAATGCCATAGTAAGTGCCCATTTTTGCGTGTGCATATCACAATTAAGGAAAGGACGATAGAGCATAGGCCTCATCTACTAGTTAGGTTTCTCCTATTGTTGTACTTCCCAGGATACACCTTGTATTCATTTTATGATGGGTGTGTTAATTTTATTTTTTTCATTCATTTCAATTTTAGTTATTTCATATATTAAACACTAAGCTACTAACAATTAATGTGGGAATCTAAGGAAATAGTCTACATTATCTAATATTTTCAAAATATCACAGATATGTTGTGACAAATTATATCACTAGAGCATCCATGTATGTATGACTCATCATCCTTGTGGAAAAATGTTATGACATAAGAGTGTGGGTTTTAGACATATACTTATTATCAAATTAACCAAAAACTCTTCATACTAACTCACTTATTTAACATATGAAAAAATATCAATTATGTCATCTTTAACTAGTATATACAATGGAACAATATTGATTCTAAAAGGGTGAAATCATATTTATTCAAAAAATTATTATAATTTATATTTATTTTTGTTATCCATTTTTAAGAACATGTGCTCCTCCAAAATTCAAAAGATAATAGATTATTTACACTTTCATAAAGTTACATTGAATTCAATGCACAAAAAAGTAACCCTTCCTTCACAAATAATAATCTTCCACGTGAATTTAATCTAATTTACATTAAGCACATGGAGGTAGTTCAATTGAGAATTTCCTAGAAAATGAATTTATGTTCCAAGAGATTCTAGATTCAAACCGTCGCGGATGAGAAAACCAAAAAAAGATAATGTTTGCATTAAAATTAAGTTTTAACTATTAAGTTTTATTAATAAAAATACCACAATATTCACCCTAAGATATCTATATTTATTCTTCCATGTTTTTCACACATTAAACATATTAAATTAGTGTTTCCTACATTTCATTATATTGTATAAAAACCCACGGTGTGATACCAATTATTGTGGTTTCAATATCCTTGTTTTTCTACCATTATTGTGGTTTCAAGATAAAAAAACGCTTGAAAAATAGCTTAGGCATGTAGAAGTTCAAGAGACTCATTATAAAATAAAAGTATTCTACTATTTATAGATATATATAAATGTGCAGAGAAATAATGGAAGAATGAATGCCATTGGTTGCTTATTTAGTCTAGTGTAATGGTTGCGAGGGAGTTGGTGTGGAATTTCATTCATTTACTTCGGAAGGAATCCCTCATTCTATAATATGTGATTCAAAGCACACAAACAAAAAGTGATAGCAATAACACTCTAAGTAATAGAAACAAAAACTTGCTACATGCATATATATGTTCATAATTAATTATTCTACAAACCAAATAAATTTTTTAAATGTACAAGAAACATTAGTGTACTTTACTTGAATAGTCAATACTGAGTTCCATAGTCCTACCAAACCAATGTAGCTACATCAAAAACTGTATATGAGTTCTTTAAAAAAAAAAAACTAACTAAATTTTTATTAAAAAGATAGTTTTCATAAACACATGTCTTCTTCAGATATGGCCATCCTAAAAAAGCATACAGTCTCTCTCAAAAAAAAATTTACTTGTAGCACCTCGGTCCATCTATCTATTGACTATAGAATATTGATATATCCGAGACTCAAACTGTTACACCAATTGTTGGTCAGCTAACATGTATAATTATATGGATCGAAATACACCATGTAAGACCAATTTTACCATAGTATAATTTCTTTCACTAAGAAATAATTTAATAAACCATAGTTGATTAAGTTATTTCTACTCCAAATAGAAAACCCCATGAGGAATAATTAAATAAATCCTTATTTATTTCATTTTCCTCTATGAATAATTAATTAAACCTCCGTTTAATAATATTCCTGGTCATATTTAACCCAATTAATGAGAAATAATTAGATAAATAATTATTTTTCTTATTATTCTCTAGGGATAAATAATTAAATCTTTATTTAATTAATATTCCTTGTTAAATTTGACTAAATCATTTAAGAATAATGAAATAAATCATTATTTGTTAAGTTATTCCTTGATCCCATCCTTGAATTAATAAAAAAATATATTATTTGTTTATTGTTTCTAAATAAAGGGATTTAACCAATTTAAATTCATTTTCCCTCCAACAAAATATAATAAAATATTCCAAGCAGTTAGATCTAGATCTTGGTTAATAAAATTTTACTATGCACCATTATCAAGGATAACTCAATATTTTGTGATAAATATGACAGTTTTCCATTCACTTCTTACCTTTGATCCATTTATCTTGGCCAGACTTTGATCTCTTATCATTGCCACAATTTGATTACTTTTTATTTTCTTTTACTTATTGAACTCCCTTTGAGTTCTACACGTCTTGGGTTTTCTACACCATTGAGAGAGAAACTCTGAATTTGAAGAGTTTGAGGAAAACCAAGAACCCATCCCATTGAGGGAGACTTATTGGTTCCCTTCCCAGGTGTTACATAATATAAAAAAAATCTTTATAATTCTTGTCTTGTCCATTGGATATTTTGAAGAAACTCTTATTTAATTTTTTTGTTTAGCTATTTTATTTGCATAGATATCGGTTTATTTTGCATTTGTTTTAGCTATATATTGTAGATCTAAGAAGTTAGAAAAACATCTTTGTTTTTAGGGCTATTTTTCATGTGCAGCTAAAGTGATTTCTTTCCATACACTTGTGTTAAGAATTCATACTAACAATTGGTGACTCCATATGGTTTTATTGATATTTCTTGCGTGACCATCTGCTCCAGTACCTAGGGTTTTTATTCAGCTATTTTTTAGCCTCTTAAAGTTTTTTTTTAACCTTTTATGTCCTAAAATAGTAAAAAATATAACTTCTACAAGTTTCTGGGTGTTTTACGCAGGTAACGGGTATTAGCTGCGCCATAAACAACAAAATTTTTCTACAACCTACTGCCGAGACTTACATAAGTTTAGATCACACTTTTCAGCCCGAAACCTACGAGTTCAAGGCTCAGATAGCAGCCATTAGGCCAAAAACTACGAGTTCACCACCAAATAGGTTAGTACCTGCGAGTTGCAGTTTTTTGCGGGGTTTTTTTTCGTAATTTTCAGGGTTTGTCGCAAGCACTATTCAGGGTTGTTTGACCTCTGTTTCCACCCGTCTTAGGCCTGAATATGCTTAGCTTTTCTTTTTGAAGTGAGAACAAGTCTCTTAGGGCTTTAGTATGCTTCCACCTTTTTAGGAAGGGTTTAGCTGAGTAGGTAGTCTGAGATTTTGCAGCGCTTTACGTTATTTTTCAGGGTCTAGTCCCTATTTCTTTCAAACCCATTTACATTGTTTATTATATCATCCAAAACTCACTCTTACGTCTTATTTGACCTCTCCCTTAAGGTTCCTCTTATTTCCCTTAGGGTTTTAACATGTCGCCTCAAATTTTGCAGCAGTTTTCCCTCTCGTTTCTTGTTGTTTTCTGCACCTCTTTTCAGTAGATCTAAGTCATTATATCCCTGTCCCTTAGAATTTAGATCTTTTGGCCATTTTTTATTTTTTAATTCCATTTCTCTCGCCTCTTAGAATAGATTCTTGGGAGCCCTTCTTTTCGGGTAGAATTTATGCATATTTAGCTCTTTATTTTATTGTCGTTTCAGTTTTATTTATAGTTATGAAACATTTTTTCTTTTTTATTTATACACAATCGTCTGGGCTTGATTAAAATTAACACACATATACACACACACTCACACCTAAAGTGAAGAAAGCTTGGTTTCCACCGCCAAGCCAAGAATTAAACATCGTAATTAATTTATCTTCCCCTCTGCGCCTTTGATTATCCCTCTTCATTATTTGGCTATATGTGTCTTGCAATCATTTCACCCCCAAGGCGTTTATACCGGAGACTCATAGGCCTTCATCCTCAGTTTCCGTTAGGAAGAATTACTCCACCTCGTAGACGTTGAGTTAGTCCTCCGTCGAGTCCCTATGCCAACTCTAATTTTGGTCCTTCGGGCGCTCATTCAGATTCCAAACCCGGTTCCCCTCTATCTCATTCTACCACCATGTGAGGTGCGAATGCAGGTACAGGTCCTAATGCTGGTAGTAGCCCTGACCCTAACTCTAGAGCTTCTAGTAGTGGAACCAATACCAGAACCATCCCAGCTACTCCCTTGCTATCTTTTATGGAAAGTTTGAGCCTTCTCGATTTCAACCAGTTAATCAACGACCCTATACACCATGATCCAGGTTGGCCTGTTATGCCAAATAACCTTCCTTCTAACATCCCTAAGTTTGAAAGAAATGCTGGAGAGGACCCTACTAATCACGTCCGCTCCTTTCACATGTGGTTTTCGTCCAATTCTATCATTGATGACTCTATCCATCTTTGGTTATTCCATCACACACTCACTAGAGATGCTGCAAAGTGGTATGTCTACCAGGCCTTTGCCTCTCATTCCACTTTTGCAACTCTTGCTAAAGATTTTTTGTCCTACATCTAGTTACCTCTATGATATGATACCGGTACTGAATTGTTGACCGCTTTTCGTCAAACTTCTGTTGTTATCACGCATAAATTTAGATTTTTTATTGATAGGGTCACTAATTTAGGTTTCATTTTGTCTCAATAGGTTGGTGCATGAAATTGATGAAAATACATGGAATAAACCTTTTTCCTAAGTCTAAAAACACTCCATTATTCATGTCATGTCACTCATATCCACCAAATTCCATTTCAGGTTCACATGCATGGTTTCAAATCAAAGTAATGCCACATGTCTATTTTTTCATGGTTTTGTAGTGAATATAACTGTAGAATTGTAGATTTCGCTACCGAATCACTTGAAAATTTTGTAGTGAATTTTCCAGGTTTATAACTGTCTTCGCTACAGAATCATGTTTTTCTACATAAAAATAGAGGACCCTGCCTGGAATTATGTCAAAAACCCCAAGGATTTCATGCTCAAATATCAAAGGATTTTGCAGTAAACTTTACAGGCACAACTTCAAAAGTAGGGGTTTTAAATTTTATAGTGTCACCTACTACTATTTCTCAAGCCACAGAGATACCAAGAGAGGGTGAAGAATGGTTCAAAGCCATTAAATTCAAGATGCAGAGTTGTGAAGAATTTATTAAACAAGAACATATTGGGATTGACATGGCATCTGGGATTCCAAGGAGTTATATGAAGGATAATTATTCTAAACTGTTATTTGTGATTCATAAGTACTTGTGAGGGGAGGTTTCATATGGTTTACTTGTACCATTTCAGGCTTCTATTACACTTCACTGGTAAGCAGTCCCTTGATCTTCCTTTATTTTTGTTTTGGAGCTTAGGGAAGATGTATGATAAGGTTCAAGCCAAGTCTGAAGGTAATGAGACATCAATATTTCACCATGGTTTAATTAAACTCTTAGTGCTAGAGTAATTGAAGAAATTAAACAGAGATTGGGCAACTTTCCTTTCCCTCAGTGGTTATGAAGTGGATTCAGTGACACCTAAGAAAACCCCAAAACGAAAAACTAATCCATCAAATAAAAGTGATAAATCTCCAGTTGTGACATAAGTTGTAAATGAAGAAGAGGTAGATCCTATCCTGTAGCCAATGGATGTTCAAACAGAAATTGTACAAGAGGCATAAATTCCACAACCTTCACCTACAAGCAATAAATAGAAAATTAGTAAGCATGGTGGCAGGAGGATAACTAGAAGTCAAACAATTTGAAAGGGAAATATTGAAGACATTCTTCAAGCTATAGATATTGAGCAGACTCCAGTTTTCAGAGCTGAAGAGATTGAAGGTGACAAAAAGAAGAAAATAAAGGTAATATTGTTAAAAATCTTGATTTTGCAGGATCATATGTAGGTTTTTATTTCAGCCAAGGAAAATACTTACTAGGATCCAACTTGCAAAGGGTGTCATGGAAAACAAGAAGACAGAAGATGTTGACAAAGGAAAGAAACCTATCATATAAGAAATTATAGACTTGTCTCCAACAACAGAAGAGGTTTTTGTGCAAAGGAAAGGAAAAGAGAAGATGGTGGAAAAAACTGAAGTGCAATAATTGAAGGAACAGTTAAGAGAGGCCAGAGAGGAGGTCATTGAGACCAAGTAAGAGTTACAGGAAGCCAAGGTGGATAGAAAGCTGATGGAGAATTTCAAAGAATAATTAAATAACCAGCTAAACAAATATGATGAATCACTAACCCATGCCAATATGTTACTAAAAAGTACACTTTCTTTGAGGAGGGTAATGAAAAACAACAGGAAGAGAAACTTATGGTTAAAATATAAAAGGAAGAGACACAAAAGATAGGTCAAATAATTGGAAGATAAAATGGATATGATTCTGTCAGAACTGAAGAAAACAGGACTTCAAATCAAAGTGATAAATGAGCCTAAGGATATGCAACTTTCTACTACTCAAGATGAAGTTCCCAAAGCTTGAAGAGCTGGCCTAAAACATTTTTTGCAATTTTGGAGCATTCAAGAACCATCATTTCCAGTGTTAAAAGTGGAATTTTGAGGAAAAATGGATTTTTTATTTATTTATGCCAATTAGGAAATTTCGTAGCGAAGCCTATGCTTGAAGGCCAAATTTCGCTACGAAATCCCTGTAGGTTACTTTTTGCAAAAAATCACAGTTTTGGTGGAAATCAAAGGAGGATAAAATTTGTATTTAGCTTATTTTGTCCAACAAACATATCCAAATCAGAGAGGAAGGCTAAGGATTTACCTAAATTGGTGAAATGGAGTTGCTACAAAATGACACTATGAAACTGTCTGTTTCACTCTTTTTTTGTAGCGAGCAACTTTTGGTAGTATTTTTGTATTTTGAAGGTGTATTAAAGGTCAGCCAACCATGTGGAGGCATTAAAGGGTATCAGTGGAACACTCTAGCATAGATTTTCTCCTCGATAAAGGTGTCATCTGGTCCAGCTCAGCATAAAGACAGTGACCAAATGTCATGCTTATCTTTTCCTTAAAAGTATGGTGATTGGTTGCTATATCTAGTGGGATATTTGTGTCTTAATTATGGTTAGTGAGACTCGAGAAATTGGTCATTATTGATGTAACTATCCAATTATGAATTTAATTGAATGTAATAAATAATATGTAGAGTCCTAATAGGTTTCTAACTCTAAAGTCATTAGGTGTCTGTTTTAGTTCCAGGTATATAGTTTATTGTTAAGTGAGTTGTCAAATATGATGGTTAGATGATCTAGCCAGATGGGTAGATCCAATGTAATTTACAAAATCTTGTTAATAGGCATAACTTTGAAGAAGAAAGGGTTGGATAATGTTACTTGACACTACCACTTTGTAAAGTATTTTTATGATCAGTAATATATAATGACTATGTTTTTCTTCTTCACCTGAGATTCTTATAGTGTTTCAATGAGTATTTGTCCTATATGTATTAATATTTTTCTTCCAATATCTTGATGTTGAATTACTCAGAATTCATGTCCTTCATGGTTTGACTTCCTTTGAACATTAAGCTATTGAATATTTATGTGTGTGTATTGTCTTTTCATTGAAATATTATAAGCCTCAGCTTCCATAAGAAGAGTCATTTTCATTGAATTTCCTAACATTGACTCCATAATCCCAATGGTAGTAAACCCTATACATTTTTCACCTGCAATCAAACCCATTCAAGTCAATATCATATAGTTATCCATTTGATTGAATCCTAATTGAAAAAATCAAAAGTTACTTTGAGAGAGCCCTCTTAGGCTGAAGAGGCTAATTTTCAGTCAAACGCTCGTTTGAAGTAGTTACTCTAGGTTGTCTGAAGGAGCAGCCCATCTGTACCAATTTAGAGATAACATCTGCTACCCTCCTTTCTGACCATGTCCAAGAATGGCATAGGAGGAGCTTATGTCGATCTCATACATTCGACGACCGTGTTTATATGGATTGGTTTCTAAGAACGCTTTTTCCTTTTATTGGTAAAGATGTTGCATCTCACTTCCCTCAAAAATAGGAATAAGCTCTCCAAATTTCCTTGAAATATGACCTAATCTATGCCCAGTCTGGTTATGTTTATATCGTCTTACCATATCTTCCTAGACCTGGTGGTGCCAACGCACTGGGGGCATATCACATCGCTGATGGTATCCTTGGATCTATTTCATATCTGTATACTCATCCTCCCATGGGTTATGGTTTTCCTCAGGCAGGGTCCAACTCCTTTAGTACTTATCCCCCTCCCGATAACATGTATCCAGGATAATTCACACTTTCCCCATTACATCAATAGACACCAGAGCCTGCGATCGCTCAACCTCCTTTTTACCCGTATCAACAGCCTGGTGCTCCAGCCCCTCCGGCATTAGCACCCCAGCCTCCTACGTCTTCTGAACCTCTACTTTAGAAGCCACCTCCCCCTCTGAGTCAGGTGTATGCGCACCATAGCACGTATTATCCTCCAAATTCCAATAAAAAGAGGAAAGGCAACCAAAATCAACTCGCACAAGGTGGTCAAGGACGCCAACCTAACCAGGAAAACACTAACAACTAGCAACAGGGAAATCAACCCAAGTAGGATAGGCCTCTTTGTACAAACAAGACTTGTTCTTGTTGTAGTTTCCATGGCCATTATACTCACGATCATCCCCTTTTACCCCAAATGTACTAGTTGTGGGAAGCACAAGCAGCATCGAGAGGACAAAAAGGCATGGTTTCAGATCCTCCAAATATTGTTCCTGTTCAACAAACTCTTTTTACTGATCCTTTCCATCAGCAAGGATATGTGGTTGCCCAACCCCCTCAAGATTAGGCCACCCCTCAACCTTCACAGTTTGGTACCTCTGATTACCATATTCTCATGATGAATTTTGAAGTGGTTAATACCGCTGATGTCAACCTTTAACCTAGTTTGCACCAATCATGTAGGGGTTGCTCCCTCCTATTATGTGGATTAATCCCTCTTACAGACAAGAGTGATATCTCTAGTATTCAATGAATAGAGAGAAACAAACATCCATTTGGAAACCCTTTTATCTATATTAATTTCAATTCATAATTATTATAATAAAAGAGAGAGGACATGCCCCTACCTTTAAATCCAACGTTCGATGCAATATTTTGTTTAGTTTCTCCAAAGAGGCTTCTTCAGTAAGTAGAACCTGAAATCAAAGACAAGACAAAATAATTAAAGCACTTGCAACATATAATAATCAAGAAAAGATAATACAACTTAGTGATCAAGGAGTCTAAGTATTTATGCCAATCAATAATCATAAGAACAACTCAATGAGAAAAAGAGATCCATATGTATTATCTTGTATAAAAAGAGTAATCTTACAAACTAACGCCTTGGTGTCATACAGATTTCTCCCAGGGTCCTGAACAATCATTCCTCCTTTAGTTTTACAAGCCTTCCTCTATGAATACTAGCATGGAGTAATGGACATAAGGTTGTGATCACTGTCATGCCAATAACAACTAGTGTAGAGAGTGTGCACTCTTGGGAATTTCTTCAGCAACTAACATGTACAAGCTATCATCTATACAATGGACCAGCTACCCTTGAGACTGAAACTTGAGCTCAATTTATAGGGAAATGGAGGTAGTTTCAGTTCCATGAATAGGGGGATGGATTCCTCTCATGAAGGGATTTGAGCTCCATAGACCAAGGGATAAGGTCCATGAGTGGAGGGATAAAGCTCCATGAGTGGAGAGATAAATCTCAAACTGATCGCGCTTCTAGAAGCTTCCGTTTGGGAGAATATTCAACCAACTATGCTTCTAGAACTTAATTTTTCCTTTATTTGAATTTTACAAGGGTCCGCAGGGTTTAGTAGTAGAACGTGCAGAAGTTGCCATAGTTTATAGACCAAGTATCTGCGAACCCACAAGAAAAGGCTAGAAAAAGTGCGGAGGTAGACTTTTAAGAGTTTTAAAGAGCTTTTCTCCAATTCCAAGACTTGGTCTAGGAACATTAGGGTTTTTTACTTCTAAGGGAGCACAATATAGGTAGTGATAGACCTATATGGACAGTCAAATGTCATGGTGACAAAATAACATGTAACATATTTCCCCTTAAGGTGCAAAGTCTGAGGTTGTTCTAAAGAGTAAAGTATTTTATCATTCTGAGGATTGGATTGGGGACACCAGTCGAAAACCTATAAAAACATTCAATGTAAGCATATATATCATAGCCGAGGTAAGAATTCCCATACTTAGATCAAAACTAACAAAATGTTCTAGTACAGATATGGTTTCAATATTACATCAAAAAGTAGACACAGTATGGGCGCAACCATCTGTCATGAGTAGTCTACTATATCATAAATAATAAAACTCCTTGCAGCCTGGATGGTGGAAACTTGATCCAGGGTCTTGATTTCCGCTTCCTGAACTAGTACGATTCTATCCATGCAATTGATTATGTCGAAGTCGAACATGGTAGAAACCACTTGATTACCGTTCAATGATGTGAACTGTTAACAAGTGTGAGAGAAACCACCAATAATGACAATGGCTCTCAAAGTACTCCAGTACAATATATAAAGTGTGAATGAATGATTTTCAGTCGAATACTCATAGAATCTTCCAATCAAAGGTCAATGATGAAACCTGTCATCGAATGCGATAAACCTGCCTTTAGGGCATGTAGATCCCAAGATACTGATAGGATTCTAGATAAACTTTCTAGATGATGAGCTGACGTCAATAGAAAGTGACCTGTCGCAGGAAAGCCTACGACACGAAACCATTAGATCAAGTTTTGAAAATTATTTGCAAGGACTAACTCAGGGATGGTCAACGCGAATGGAGACAACTGTTTGCAATGAATGGTTTATTTGAACTATCTCTTAAACACATAATGACACTACAGATGGCTTGGCAGAATTTTACCTAAAGCTAATACCCAGAAACTGGCCGAAGACTTTCAATGTGGTTTAATTAACTGTTAGACAAAGGATTTCCCAACCTAGGTACAAGTGTGACTAAGTGTCGTGTTCAAGAGTGGCATGCTGATTTCTAAATAAGGATGACAAGTGGATTCATTTTCTGTCTTTTCCCCCACCATTTCTGGCAAGTACCTCTTTATTTTTGACAAGCTTGAGAAGGATAAAATTTTCTTGTTTATATAAGCTCATCCTTCAGATGAGTCCATCTTAGTATTAAAATCGAACCCTAAGAAGGAGTGGTTCGGTTGTGTTTGTAATTGATAGGTCCTTTACTGTTAAATTTTAATGAGTCCAGTATAGGAGAAACTCGGCGTTTTTTAGTTTTAGGGAGTCAGAAGAAAAACATAAGTAAACTCCATGGTTGTTCTTTTTCGTAAATTTAGTCTCTCAAGCCCGAAAAAGGATAAAATAATGTAGGAGAGAAATCTATTGACCATGATTAGTCAACGTATACCTTTTTCTTAATTAGTCTATTTCTGTCCAGAAAAGGGGTAAACTTATACTGAAGGGACGACTGTTCATTTACCTTAACGAGTTTGAATAGTCAAGTACTCAGCGATATTTTCATATTTAGAGAGTCTAAAAAGGGTTTAAAAGAGAACTCCAGGGTTTCAATTTTTCTTAATTTTCAAGAGCCCGAAAAAGTGATAAAAGTATACTCAGCGTCAAAATAATTCTTTTCACCAAAAAATCATGTATCTTGCACAAAAATTCAAAATATTACACATACCTGTTTCCAAGAAGTAAACATATTTAAAAATAGCCTTTTAAAGTGAAAAATAAATATAATATAATATTTTATTCATTCAAAAACAATAAAAAAGAGTTAAAACTAAATCATTTAGATCAGTGAATTGAGAGCTTTTGGCTAAAAAATTTTGGAGTAGTTATGAGGAGAATTGACCCTCCATTCCTCGAACCGTCAGAACTAGGTAATCCACATCATCTTCTTCTTCATTTATATCCTTTTAATTTCTCTTTTAAGTCTTAATTTAATTTTTTAGGAGGAAATTATATTTAAAAATACGCTCTCGGTGGTCTGTAGGTTATGCATGCGGTAACTGCGAACCATGATAATTTTTAAATGAAAAAATTATTAGGCTACCGCGGTTTTTGTGCAAAGCCCATGCAGACATCCGCACTGTCTCTTCACAAAAACTACGGAAGCACAGCAAACATTTAAAAATTCACAAATTCTCTTAAAAACGATTCAAGTTTTTCACTCAAATGGTTTTTAACTTTCAAATTTGTTGATTTGTAGGCTATTGTACCATGCTAGAGTGGAGAGAATGTGAACATGAGCGTATAGAAAATGAAGCTATGAATGATCCTACAATAATGCGTGTGCTAAATAATTGTGGATTTCATAAGTTCTGGGCTATCCAAGGTATGAAAACACAGTTAGAGCTAATGACATGGCTGGTAAACGCATGGGAAGTTCAAGATCGATGTTTCATCATTGGTGATCACCAGCTTGAAATCGAGCAAGATGACATATATTTCCTCACTAGATTGTCCTAGAGAGGAGGAAACATATCCTTTTTTGGGGCCAGACAAGAAGGTATTCCTATTGCTAGCTACAAACAACAATATTGCAATGATGAGGCAGACTTAATGGACTATAGATATTTAAAATATCTTACGATTAGATCTTAAAGTGATAGCATTTACTGTGACAAGATTGTGCAGGAGTGCAGCTCTGCATGTGGCCACCAAATCCCAAATGTAGATCGTCATGGAGCATTTTTGAGGAACCATTTTTAACTGGTGTGAGGGAGTATTGGCCAACATCAAAGGCCAATTAACTAGAGCAAAGAATGCAAAGTTGAAAAACTTTGGTTATGGTGCCATTTTTATTTCATTTTTTTAGAGAGAATCCCGCTTCTCACCCCTCAGTTGATTCCAATAGATCGTGGAGAACCTCGGGAACCTCGGATGGTATGTTGGATAGCATTAATGGCTCACCATGGTGGCAATGGGATTTCAGTGGTTTGATTTACTCCAGCATACTTTATGTGTCTAAGGAACCAAGTCCATCGAAGAATTCCCCTATGCGAGGATGGATTTCAGAGGTGATCCTGAGATGTCCTTGCCTCCAGGGGCACAGTGGGACGAATCAGGTAAGCGAACTATTTTTATGTTTTTAATCTAATTTTTATTTGTTTTTATCATTGAATACTGATAATAATATTTAAATGCATATTTCATTGCATGACGACCAGCTACACTCCACCACTTTGATAGGCGGCAAGCACAGCCTATATCACCTCCACAAGATCAAGCAATAGAGATCCTAGCAGATATGGAACACAACCTGGAGAGGTTAACCATATACATTCCTGAGACAGGAACATATGACATTCCTCTCTAGCTTTAAAGACATGTTATAGGCATTCTAGGACATTTTAGGATATTTATGCGCAAGGTGGCGCGTGCCATAGTCTATTACCATGATCATCATCATGGATAGTGGATGATCATTGTGGATTGAATTTTTTTTTTTTGTATCAGTATGTATGAGATCATAAGATGTTTTAACCTATGATCACAGACAATGTAATAATTTTTGAAAACAAACCTATCTTAATGAAAAAAATACTTTCTCTGAGTGTCTTGTTCAACATGGATTAAATGTTGTTTTGGCTTACTATGTTAATGTTGCAAAATTTCTATTTAGAACACAATTAGCTAATGCATCGGCCAATGTGTTTAAATTTCTTGAAATATGTTTATACTCGATGTAATCAAATTGTCGTTCCAAGAGACGAACCTTAAAAAATAATCTCAATAAAACTGGATTTCTAATCGAATATACTCTGTTTAAATGTAATATAACGAGTTCTGAATCTAATATAATTATCAAACGTCGAATACCAAATGAAATGGCATCAGATAATAGCTCAATGATTGCGCTATATTCTGCAATATTGTTCGTTGTTTTACCAAGTAATGCCCCATGCATAGAAACTAACTCATCGGTGGGTGAATAGATAACCCAAGCCGCAGAAGAGATATTCCGAGTACTACAATAGGCGCCATCAGCAAAACCAATGTATGTTTGAAGGGATGTTGACATCTACAATATCAAGGGTAATCAAGATAAGAAGAGATAGTGGTAAAAACAAATCTAATCTAGGCACACTTATCTAATCTAAGGCGCACTTATCTAATCTAACTATTGTAAAAAAGAGATCTTCACACAAATGTCAAGCATAATATCTCTTAATATAAAGACCATTTATGGGCTTATCTAAAGAGACCCCGTCATAATCAATCAATTCATAGGCATATTTTGCAAGCACACGCTTGACAATGTAGGGACCATACCACATCGGTTCAAATTTTACAACACCTAGCTTATCGTTAGCTTGATCGTATACTAAGACTAGGTCACCTTCTGAAAAAATATGAGGGGTGAAACTTTAATCATACTGAGCTTTTACATGTTTCTTATGAGATTTGGTAGCTAATGCAGCGGTACGTCGAGTATCATCTAATTGTGCTAAGTAAAAAAAGCATTTTTCCTCTTCAGAAGTAGCTGGTAATAACTCAATGGATAATTTGAGTGATGGTATTTCGCATTCAATGGGTAACACATCTTCTAAACCATATACAAGTTGAAAATGAGTGAACTCTATAGCAGGTTTTGGTGAGGTTCGATATGCCCATAGTTACAAAAATAGCATGGTATGCCAATTTTATTTGTGAATTCCGATAATCCGTCTAATCATGGTGGTTAAAACCTTATTGACAGCTTCAACTTGACCATTGGCCTGCAGGTAATATGGAGTAGAATTATCATGGCAGAAGCCAAGTTGATCAGAAAGTTCGGTCATCATAATATTTCGAAAATAACTCCCATGGTCTATGATAATAGCTTTAGGTAAATTGAAA
Source organism: Pinus albicaulis (assembly GCA_034641835.2). Classification (NCBI taxonomy): domain Eukaryota; kingdom Viridiplantae; phylum Streptophyta; class Pinopsida; order Pinales; family Pinaceae; genus Pinus; species Pinus albicaulis. The sequence continues at coordinate 1,298,457,355 of CM076581.1, read as the reverse complement.
CAAGCAATCACATGATTGAATACAAAAGTAGCTGCATTTTTTCCATCTTTCGTGAATGTAGGCATCACCTCGACCCATTTGGTAAAATATTCTACAATGAGAATAATATATCCATGCCCCTCGACCGAGTGAGGGTTACATGTAATGAAATCAATTCCCCATTTCGCAAAAGGACTGACAACAATGATTGGGTGAAGAGGAACTGGAGGTGGACGCATCTTTCGATCAAAAATTTTACAGTTGTGGAATTTTCAGACTGCAATAATACAACCTTTGAATAATGACGACTAAAAATAACCAGCGTACAATATCTTTTGGGTTGTGGCAAACCCAGAAATATGAACACCATACACTCTAGAGTGACAATCATTCAAAAATATTTCAGCCTCTTCATGAGTTATACAATGTCGAAAGACAGAATCCACACTATGATGATAAAGAGTGTCTCCAACAATATTATATTGCCGGAATTGATATCAGATTCTTCTTCGATCTGAACGTGAAAGCTCTAGGTGAAAGTTTTGAGTTTGAAGATATGATGATATCTCCATACCATGGATCTAATGTACTGATAAGAAACAAAGATTCAACTGCAATAGGATTCTCTACCATAGTTTATGTCTCAGTATTGGGAAAGACACACATAAGCTCTGTAAACACCAGTGATTTCTTTGATTTCAATTTTTTTAATTCCAAATCAAACTCTTGTAGGATGACAATCCATTTAGATTATTTTCTCCCGAGTAATTGTTTTATCAAAATATAAATCATCGGGTTGCAATTATATATCATATTTGTTTTACATAACAATATGTAGTGACGAAATCATTGAATAGCTTGAACTGCTGCCAGGGCCAATTTCTCCACATGCGAATATTTTATTTCCATCGGGTTGAGATTCTGACTTATATAATAGATCACATGATCATTGTGAGATTCCTCCTCTTGAACTAAAACAATTCCAATGGTGGAATTAGAGGCAACTAAGTATAAAAAGTAGTCCTGGTGATAATTGGGCGGATGCAACAATGATGCATGGTTCAACACGTGTTTTAATGCATCAAAAGATTTATCAGCAATCTCATCCCAAATAAAAGGAGAAATTTGTTTTAACAGACGGGTAAAACCTTTTGTCAACTCAGCATAGTTCGGGATAAACCTACGTAAAAAAATTTCTTTCCCTTGCAAACTTTGGAGTTGGCGAAGTGTGGAAGGAGGAGGTAAGTTGATGATGGACTCAACCTTCGAGGGGTCAACACGAATGCCATCTTTCGAAACGATGAATCCTAGTAATCATCCTGATTGTACACAAAAAACACATTTGTGCAGGTTCAAACGAATCTTTTAATGTCTACATCTCATGAAAATAGCTCTCAAGTGTGTAGGATGATCCTCTATGTGTAAAGAGTGAGTAGGTAAGTATTCCAGATAAGGTTGTACAATATGTTTGATTTCATGAAAAGCGTAATACATAGCCCTTTGAAAAGTTGCACCAGCATTTTTTAGTCCGAATGGTAATTTACAATAAGCAAATGTTCCCTAAGGACAGATAAACATTGTTTCTGGTTGATCGACAGGGAGTATGTTGATTTGATTATACCCCGAAAATCCATCCATAAATGAGAAAATTTCATTTCTAGCAAAATCATCGATAATTTGGTCAATATAGGGGGTAGGATAATTGTCCTTTGGACATGCTTTATTGATGTCCCTATAATCAAAACATACTCGTATAGTCCCTTGTTTCTTTGTAACAGGAACTATATTAGATACCCAATCTGTCAATCGTATTGGATAAATAAATTCCGCTAGTAATAACTTCTCAACTTTAACTTTAATAACAATAGATTTTTGCGGATGTATTGGACGTAATATTTGTCTAATAGGCTTGGCATCCTGTTATGTCTTGATTTCATGAATTACAATCTTTGGATCGATTCCTGGCATCTCTTCGTAAGACCAGGAAAATATGTCTTGGAATTCTTGAAATAGGGCTTTGTATGTGTTAATCTCTTCCATCGTACAAGAAGCACCTATATGAATGTTTTCAATAATTCCTTGTTTAATTGATATGTTGATAGGAACAGTTGTGGAAATATTTCCCAAATTAGTCTCAGAATCTGAATGTGTAATCGATATGGGATTTTGTGATTCCTTGATGTAATCAAATGTAAAAATAGACGAAAAATTTTCTTCAAACCTATCAAGATAAGGTAAAAATGAAGATCTTTGATGGAGATCATCCCAGGGTAATTTTTCCAATGACAAACATTCTCGAATACTTTCATCAATATGAAACACATGTTGACAGGGATTAGAAAGTGATGTCAAGGTTGAGCTTGATAGAGAAGTGGATTCTTCGGTGATCATATTCATTTGATCAAGAGTAGTTGAAAGTGTGTCGGAATATGACTGTACTGCCACATATGCCATTTCAAAAGGACTCAAAGGCATCTCGCCATTGAAAGAATCCAGTTCTGATGCTGAAGGCACTATCCAAGTGTCATAGAATGGTATAGTGCTTGATGAGATCATATTGATGTTGGCAATGGTACGCAGTATGTTGGGTGGAGTTATAGAGAAAGTTCCCATCAAAGCGGACTCTTTTACAAAACCTATACCAACATCTTCATATGGGATAGTCATTTTTCCAACGTGTTGGATACTGTCCGTAGAAGTAGGGTTTGAATAAAAATATGACAACTGATCTATTTTCACAATATTTCCTTTATGAGGAAACATGATTAATCGAAAAACTGAGGAAACGACAGCAGTCATGGCATAATACCAAATACGACCCAAAATAAGGTTGTAATCAAGAGGGGCATCAACAACTTCCACATCTAGATTAGCGGTTTTACCTTCTACTTCTATAGGTAGATCCTAGAGTATTCTGTAAGGATGAAATCCTCTTCCATCAAAGGCTTTAAGGATTGTCGGGGATTGGTTTCATGTTGGAGAATCGATAGATTTCCAATAGTTTAATGAAATTATACATGTGGATTCCCCCTCATCAATAACAGTATGAAAAACTCATCTGGATTTGACTAATACTGGTATCTGAAAAACCATCTGATGAGGGAGTATCAGTGTAAAATTTTCTAGATCAAAGACCATGAGGTTAGAATCGTGAAGATCAATAGTTCCAATAGCCGATAATAGTAATTTACTTTGTGCTGTACATGATTGTAGAACTTCTAAGACCAAAATTTCTGAAAGAGATATCGCCAAATCTTCAACAATGTTGTAATTCTCAGCAACTCTCGCATGTGGATTGAAAGATGACTTTCAAAGTACACCTTTAGCAGGTGGTTTAGTTACTAGATCATGATTAGGTTTCTCGATATGAAGTGGATCGAAAACTAAAGGAGATACATCTGGTGTTTGACTAGAATTTTTCGTCTCTTTACCAGTTACAGGATTTTTAGTTCCATTTTCTTGAGATCGAGTCGCAACCATAACCTCAGACATCATTAAAATATCTGTCGATGAATTTGAAGAAGATCCTATCATTTTACTATCTTGAGTGGGAAAAGGATCCTTCAATACAATGGGTAAGGGTGAACCTTTGACAAACTTAGAGACCTTGGACCGATGTGGACACTCTTTAGTATAGTGATCCTCGTCATAGATACGACAAGGATAATGAGGATTCCATTTTTCATCATTTTTCATCATTCTTTTCATTTTTCTCTTTGGGAGAGGTATTTTTTTTGTTTTTATTCTTTCCTTTATTCTTATTACCAGTTTTAGATTTAGCTGTAGATGAGTCTACAACATGAATGTCGGTAGAAATTTCAAGGGAAGAATATCCTTTCGGTGAATCTGGTAAAGTTATGATAGGAGAAGTAGCTTTGGAGGACTTCTTCTTACTCTTATTAGCACTAACTAAACCAATTACATCGTCTAAAGCATGAGAACCTGAAGGAGTTGTAAATATTTGGCCGAGACGTGGTAAGTCAGGAATTTTTTTGTATAAAGTACCAAACCATGTATATACAAGGTCTAAGTATTGTGCTTGAACAATGACCTGTTCTTCTGTAACAAATCCTCCCTTAGCCACATCTGCAGTGATCTTTGGAAGTAATGATTTGATGAACCATTATGCCAAGATCTGATTCGGAATAAAAAATTTCACTAAACGTCGTCTATGTCTCCATTCATGTATCTAATCTGAAATGTGCGTAGACATAGATTTTTTTAATGAAGTTAAGAGTTCCATGCCATTTTCCTATCTGACTAGAAACTGAAAGTATCTTAAGAAAGTTGTTGCTAACGCATTGAAATTGTTGAATGAGTCATGTGGTAGTTCAATATACCATTTTGCAGCTAATCCTATTAGTGTTCTTTGAAAAAGTATTAATCGAATGGAATCATCGATTGAAGAGTTGGATGTGCACTAGAGTTGGTAATTCATGACATGGTTTGAGGGGTATTCTCTCGATTTACCGTCAAAGTTAGGAATATCACTAGTCAACTTATTCGGAATTGGTGGCCAAAACAAAATATAATAAATTGGATCGTTCATTAGGCACGACAAATCTGGCAAATCCAAAGTTGCAATGAATGGTAACCGATGGTTAGGATCTTGTTGAGAAAATTGATAACCTTGCGGAATGACACCAGTACCAGGAGGAGGATATCCTGGAATAGCCTGTGCAGTTGGGATTGGAATGCCTCTCAGATAACCAAGATTAGCGGTACCATACTAAGGTTGAGCTGGTAACTGATATGTGTAACTAGGGTACGATTGATGGTGGTATACTGGAGTTTGTGCTACAGGTCTTTATTGATATTTCCCTTTATATGGTTGATAAACAAGCTAAGGTTAGCTTGTTACAATCGTAATTGTACCAGGTTGTCCCACAGAGATCTAAACAGTAGTCTAAACTGTGGATCCAAGTTGATGAGAAGTGACTTGAGGGATCAGTTGTGTTACTTGAGGGGCTGTAGAAATAGGGGCTGCAGAAATTCCAGAGACAGGTGTGGTAGGCTGTTGAACAGAAGTTGATGCAACAATTTGAGGTGGAGTTCTAGGTGTACTCGGACCGGGTTGTTGAACACTACTAGGTGTGGATACCTGAGGTATAACTTGAAACGTAGGTTGGGCAGGTTGCTGGATTTGAGTATAAGCAACTGGCTAACCAGGATGTTGGTAAGGTATTTTCACGATAGGTTGCAAATTATGTTGATTCAATGATGGATTCCACACTGTGTTTACTCCAGGATATGGAGCTCCCATTGAAGGTTGTGGTGTGTAAGATGGACCATAACCAAGTTGATAATTTGGAACATAAGTTTGATATTTGGTTAGATAATTCCCATTAAAAGATTGACCTTCCAATAACAATTGTTGTTCTTGATAAAACTGCAGCCCCAAAGGAGGCTACTGTCCTTGAAAAGATTGCTGCCCTGGGATAGGGTATTGTACTTGAAGAGGTTGTTGCCCTGGAATAGAGTACTGTCCTTGAGGTTGATATTGTCCTTCAGGTTGCCCCCTGGGCGGTAAATTGCTACCTTGAGGGTATCCCCCAGGCGGTAAACTAATACCTTGAGGTTGCCCCCCAGGCGGTAAATTACTACCTTGAGGGTCAGGTTTAGGGATATTTCTAGACATCATGTAGACTTTTTCCGTGTTCAAATTTTCGGTATGATATTTATTGGGACCAGGTGATTGTACTAGTTTTTTCGGGAGAGGGAGATGCTCCTGAGAAAGTACCAGAAAGAAACCAGCATCTCAGAAGAACAGTCAAACCACCATACAAATGTGTTTCTATCGATGCAGAAAACATGGATGACTCACCAGACATATTTAATGAAGGTCTGTAATTACCTCTTAGTATGGCGTAAAAAGGAATATGGGGGGTGAATAGTTGAGACTAGAATTGTGTAGAAATTTGGTTAGCTAAGAATACCAAGGATCTTGTTTGAAAGGGCTATAGTAAATCGATTCAATTTTCCTAAGATATAAAGATTCTTGACGTGAAGGGAGTATAACCTCTTCTTCTGTGCCAGTAATCTCTTCGATGCTAATGAAGCCAGGAGGAAGGTTCTCAGTGATGTGAAACTTCACTCAAAGTGAATCAGGACAACCAGGGGTCGGGCTTACGAACTCCAAAGTAGGCTGAGCTGTAGCAGGTTCAGTTTCTAGTTCAGATATTTCAGGCTCAGTAGCTGATAATTCACTAGTTGTGGAAGCAAGTTCAGCTCGTTTAGAAATTGTTAGTTTTCTTTGAGAAATTTCTACTATTTGAGGTTGATCTACTTCATAATCACGATGTATTATTAATGATGTTTCTTATTTATCAGTTGATCCGGTCCTTGATGGTTGTCCTTTTTCATATTTAAGCTTTTCTAACTAGCTTGGTGTGTACTCAAGGGGTTTCCCCTGCATTCTACGGGATTGTCTCAGTAATTCAGCCACGATTAAATGTTTAACACACGAAATCAAAGAAAATTTAAACAAAACAGACCTAAATTCGCTAGGGAAGAAATAAATTTGAACACACGCCTACAAAATCTAAGAGAGAAATCCATACACAAACAGTATGTTTCCACACTAAAAACATTAGTTGGTGATGAAATCCAGCATTGTAGAATACTAATGTGGAAAACTAGTGGTTATAATATCTACCTCGACAACCTGTTTAATGAAACAGTCTGGTGCAAGTATCCCCACTTATTCCATCTCAAAGTGAAGATTACCCTCCTAAAAGTCCAAGTGAGTCTAGCCGACGTCTATTCCAAGTACAGTGGGACCTTCCCTCCACCGTCGCCTTGGGAAAAATCATGAAGATTATGATCATTAAGGTCACCAATGGGAATAAATGTACCTGGGGGAACAATCTACGATCTGATATGCATGCAAGGGAAGAGTAACAAGCTCAATCCCCTTGAAGGCTCCTTGATATGGTTAATTCAAGGTTTACCAACAAGTAACCCCAGGCTCCTCGACAATGGTCTATCCAAGGTTTACTGTTTTTAATACGTACACATCTGCTATATTTCCCAGTGAGATAGGTATGATTACCTCACTGGTTCCGACAAGATCTCGTGCTTGACTCTTTTAAGAAGAGCTCCCCAGAGCACAAATTCTACAATTGGATTTTCCTACCGTAATATGCTACTTGTTTGTTTAAACTGTTTTGGAATGTTAACTACAACCTATTCCAAAACACTAGCCTAAGATATTTTGGTGGAATGAGCCCTAGAAAATGTAAAATATCTAGATTAATTTTATTAAAGTGTTGTTTTTAATTTGGCTATTGCTTAAGACAAAAGGTACGAATTTGAAACTTCAATGATGTTTGTGACCAAACTCAAAAAATACGCTAAATGCATCTAAATGAAAAGTGAGAGATTTAAAAATTTTCAAAGCACCAATTCTTTCATTCATAAGAAAAATCTTTGAAAAGAAGACGTTTTTGTAGAGAACTCAATTCGCAACAATGATCAATTACTCTTTTGAAATAAATTTCCTTTAACAATCAGATCAAAAACTATAAATCAATGGATAAAATTTTTCCAAAAGAAAACAATATCTAAAATCCTAAAAAAAATAAAATTCAAAATCAAAGAAAAACTAATTTTGAAGTCTATCTAGAATTTTGAGGAATTTTTCCCCTAGTTTGTGATTGAACTGAGGAAAATTTCTGCTTATCTCAGTAGGAATGAAAACATCCAAAAATGCTTTGGTGTGATATCAGGCTCTAGTAAGCCAAAAGCTCTTCCCATTTTGAAAATGAAAAAGGAATCAATTTTCATAAAAGTAAGGTTTGCTATGAACTTAATGGCTAAGAAAGAGAATATCATCATACTGTTAAGCTAAGGTAGATGAAGGTATCTTGTATGGAGCAGCAATAAAGTAGGGAAAATATTCACTTATAAGATGCAAATAGGATGATAAATCACACAAATGCAAAAGTTGCTGAAAAGAAATTCACACATAATATTTGACAACTAAGATAGACTAGGGCAAAGACAAATTCAAGTTTTCAAAAAAGTTCCTAAGGTCCGCGGTTTTTAATGGAGAAAGGAGTGGTACCGCACTATTTTAAACTAAAAAACTATGGAGGCTACCACATTGTTTTCTGACGAAAGCCGCGAAGGCAAGGAAAATTCCAGAAAAAATAAACAATCAAATTTTATTTTTAGGGATTCTTAAATTTATCCACCCAACCCAATCTCAGATAAGTAAAAATCAGAAAACTCTAAAATTCAAACAGAAAATAGAAAAAGAAAACTAAGTTCTATTCCCTAGTGGAGTCACCATTTTATTATGTGGATTATTCTCTCTTGCGGACAAGAGAAATCTCCCTAGTATTCAATGAATAGCTAGAAACAAACATCCATTTGGAAAACTTTTTCTCTAGATTAATTACAATTCAGAATTATCATAATAAAAGAGAGAGGATATGCCCCTACCTTGAAATCCAACGTTTGATGCAGTATTTTTTCCAGTTGCTCCAAAGAGGCTTCTTCAGTAAGTAGAACCTGCAATCAAAGACAAGACAAAAGAATCAAAGCACCTACAACATGTAATAATCAAGAAAATAAAATCGAGCTTAGTGATCAAGGAGTCTAAGTATTGATGCCATTCAATAATCATAAGAACAACTCAATGAGAAAAAAAGATCCATATATATTATCTTGTATAAAGAGAGTAACCTTACAACATGATGCCTTGATGTCGTACATATTTCTCCTGGGGTCCTGAACAATCGTTCCTCCTTCAGTTTGACAAGCCTTCCTCTTTGAATACTAGCATGGAGTTATGGAAATAAGGGTGTGATGATTCTCATGCCAACAACAACTAGTGTAGAGAATATGCACTCTTGGGAATTTATTCAGCAACTAACATGTCCAAGCTATCATGTGTACAATCTACTAGCTACCCTTGAGACTGAAACTTAAGCTCAATTTATAGGGAAATGGAGGTAGTTTCAGTTCCATGAATAGGGGGATGGATTCCTCTCATGAAGGGATTTGAGCTCCATAGTCCAAGGGATAAGCTCCATGAGTGGAGGGATAAAGCTCGAACTGATCATGCCTCTATAAGCTTCCAGTTAGGAGAATATTTGACCAGTTATGCTTCTAGAACTTAATTTTTCCTTTATTTGACTTTTTACGGGGGTCCGCAAGTTTTAGTAGCAGAACGTGCGGAAGCTGTCGTATTTTATAGACCAAGTATCCGCGAACTCATAGGAAAAGGCTAGAAAAAGTGTGGAGGTATCTTTTTAAGGGTTTTAAAGAGATTTTCTCCAATTCCAAGACTTGGTTTAGGAACATTAGGTTTTTTGACTTCTAAGGGAGCACAATATAGGTAGTGATAGACCTATATGGACAATCAAATGTCATGGTGACAAGATAATGTGTAACACCTCCGCCTAGAATGAGAAATGAGGTCATTGAGGTAGGAAAGGATAATATGATCTAGGTCATGGAAATAGTATGACATGGCCCACTGAAAAGTGGCTCCGGCATTATTTTGGCTGAACGACATGACTATATAAGCGAAAGTTCCCCACAGACTAATGAACAAAGTATTTAATTGATCAACACTACAGATAACTATCTGGTTCTATCCGAAGAAACCATGTATAATTAGATGGATCGAAATACACCATGTAAGACAAATTTTACCATAGTAAAATTTCTTTCACTAAGAAATAATTTAATAAACCATAGTTGATTAAGTTATTTCTGCTCCAAATAGAAAACCCCATGAGGAATAATTAAATAAATCCTTATTTATTTGAATTTCCTCTAGGAATAATTAATTAAACCTCCATCTAATAATATTCCTCGTCATATTTAACCCAATTAATGAGAAATAATTAGATAAATAATTATTTATCTTATTATTCTCTAGGAATAATTAATTAAATATTTATTTAATTAATATTCATTGTTAAATTTGACTAAACCATTTAGGAATAATAAAATAAATCATTATTTGTTAAACTATTCCTTGATCCCATCCTTGAAATAATAAATAAATATTTTATTTGTTTATTGTTTCTACATAAATGGATTTAACCAATTTAAATTCCTTTTCCCTCCAACAAAACATATTAAAATATTCCAAGTAGTTAGATCTAGATCTTCGTTAATAATATTTTATTATGCACCATTATCAAGGATAACTCAATATTTTGTTATAAATAGGAGGGTTTTCCATTCACTTCTTACCTTTTATCCTTTTATCTTGGTAATACTTTGATCCTCTTATCATTGTCACACTTTGATTAGTTTTTATTTTCTTTTACTTATTGAGCTCTCTTTGAGTTCTACACGTCTTGGGTTTTCTACACCATTGAGAGAGAAACTCTAAAGCTGAAGCATTTTAGGACAGACAAGAACCCATCCCATTGAGGGGGACTTACTTGTTCCCCTCCTAAGTGTTACATAATATAAAAAATTCTTTATAATTCTTGTCTTGTCCATTGGATATGTTTTAGAAACTCTTATTTAATTTTGTTGTTTAGCTACTTTATTTGCATAGATCTCGGTTTATTTTGCATTTTCTTTGACCGTCTATTGCAGATCTAAGAAGTTAGACAACCATATTTTATGTTAGGGTTGTTTGTCATGTGCAGTTAAAGTGATCTCTTTTCGTACACTTGTGTTAAGAATTCATCTAACATAGACCAAGAATGATCCCAAGCATATACCCAAAACAAAAAGACTTAGACTTATCTACACAATAAAGAATATGAAAATACAACGCAAAATCAGAAAGTATATCAAGAGAGACTACCCTTAGGTTTCAATGTGTATGGCCCTCTGATATGTGTCAAAGGAAAAAAATAGAGTAACAAATATTTCTCGACACCTGGCTACATCCTTCTTTTGACAAGCTATCATTCTCTTAATTTTTTTCTTAGAATATGTGTGTGAAAAAAGTCATTTCCAAAGAAGTGATAAGTGACCTAACCCTATGTATCCAATATGAAAGAGTTGGAGCCTGTAAAGAAATGTTTTTATTTTCCCACTCGATGATCACCTTGGAATCTCCAAATACATCTATCTTGGCAATGTTAAACCACTTGGCACAATAGAGGATACCCCATAGTGCTAGTAACTCTATTATCATATTAGTACCACGATTACTAAACCATTTCAACTTATAGAAATTTTCAAGCCTCATAATAAATTAACATCTCGCTGCCACATGTCTCTAATGATGACTCTCCATCGAAAAAAGAAACCGAGAACGTGTTCCAAATATCCCTCAAAATTAAAACATATTTTTTATATTTTTTTTTTGACAGGGCCCTGCCCCGTAACATAAGAAGATATCTTAATGTTGGAACTCCTCACATCCTACTCCTATTTGTAAACAATATTAGAATTTCTCACTTTCCAAATTCCGCATAATATATATAATGGAAGAGATATATATTTATTGTACTAAACGAACCACTAAGATGGGAAAGCACCAATAACATCATGATTCCAAGAAGCATTGATACGTATACTGTGGAGAATTTCCTTCCAAACAAATTTATCAAATATGATCTTAATAAAGAAATTATTAACATATTCCAATGATACCTGAAAAAGAGTGCATCTCATAAGCCCCAGGAAGGCTCTTTTGAGAATACTTTTTCCATGTGAGTATTTTATCATGGATCACTAACTATCAAAAAGAATTTTAGATTCTGTGGGATATCCCACTTTCATGTTTCTTGAAACCATAAAATACATCAATTGATCCTAGGACAAGAATAGGTAAATTTCTTTGAACAAAAGTTGATCCTTGGCCATAATGTCATTCTAGATCATTTGATCTTCTTTTGTTTTTAATGTGATACCTTCCAATATGATAAGAAGAATATAATCATTCCATTCTTCATCGAACACACTAGAGAGGTCTATGTCTCCTACCTCTCTCTAGGAACTTTGTTGTAATCACGGGCCTCTATCCCTGAAAATATATTTTAAACAGAAAATAAATTTACTATGTAAATATGTCAAAGGAGGTATCGATAATGTATGTAAACAAACATTCATTCAATGGCCACCAATCTAATATCTTCCATCACACTTGAGCCAATCACTCATCCTAAGTTACCTAGAAACCAAGGTTTATATTTCATCAAGCTCCTCTAGGACATATATGCCTTTTTTTTTCTCAAGTTACCCCCCTCTTATCAAAATTGTTAGTACTAAGTTTTTATATGTCCAAAGGGTCAAAATATTTTAATGATCAGTTGACTACTTCATTTAGAAACAGGGAAGGATTAAGTCTGGAGCTATGCAAAAAACATTTCTTTTGTATGTGTTAAATTTAGATAACAATGGTGTTTTATGCTTGATGCACTTTTACTTCAATATTTCATAGGCCCAATACGAGATAGAAATCACATAAACTTGAAAGTAAAATGCTGATAGAACACAATAATAGATCAATAGAAGACCAGCGAAATATAGATCAGATTTACAGTTCCTTATGTCCATCAAAGATATGAGATATTGTTGCGTTACGGCAATCAGCAGGATGCTTCAACCAGCAAAGTCTTTCTCATTCAAAAAACATTTTCATGTGTCACACCCACAACCCTCAAAGACAACTCATCATAAGTCAATGCAATTCAAACCAAGAAAAGCGCATAAAATTCAATGCAGGTAGCTTCAGAAAAGTCAACGTAGCAAACTATGGCTTCAGTCAAACAACCTGGAATTCCTCAATTTTAGTGCCTAGCTGTACGCCCTCCTAAAATCAAAATCTCTACAGAATATTGAGGTCAAACGACCAAGGGTTGACCATGGTCAATGCTGTAGCAGAAAAGGCCCTAAATAGATCAACGTAGAAAACAGAAGCAAGCCCTAAACCAATCAACACAGAAAACAACAACAAGTTGTAAACAATTCAGCGCAAAAAACATCAGCTTTTATCCACATGTGTGAGAATAAAAAGGCCTCAAAAGGCTTGAACCAATTAGATCACAAAGAGAGAAAGTGTGATGAGAGGATGAGAAAATGACCTCCAAGTCTCTCCAATTTATATCCATCAATGAGGGTGTGTGACACATCTCTTAGGCATGTGGGATAAATCCGGACGACCTTGCACATGTGGAAAATAAATTCAAAATCAATGTTCTGGTCATCCGATCAAGATTATCTTTAGATCAATCTTGTATCTCTCTGAAAGAGGAATCCAAAAAAAATATGACCATCGTTATATGAGTAGTGCAACATGGAGTTTGGACCTAGTTGCCCAAAATTAACAGTATCGAATGGTGACATAATGATTAGAAGTATTTTAATAAGGTTTATTTTTATTTTATATAATTATTTCCTAATTTATGTAAAGGATTAGAGCCTATCGAATGAAGATAGTTGACACTACGAAATATTTCCATAGCACCTACAAATAATGTAAAAATACAATCTTTTAAGCTACCTTTTTCATCATTTAAAATTCCCAAGCCATTGTTGAATGTAATTTAACCTAGGTTAAAACCTCATTATACATGTAAAGAGGTTTCTAAGTATTAGATGAGTACTTTAAACTAAACCTAAAATCGTCATTTCCAATGTTTCTAGAAACTAGTTTTGTAATGCACATAGGCGTTTCTGGTAGTTTTTACAGTTTATGACCAAAGGTTGGTGTAGTTACAGTCGAGAGATGGGAAATTATGACCATGTTAAGAGGTATGAGCCAAATGGAATACAATGGCTCCAATCCTATGAAGAAATCATTCCGATTTTCACCAACGTTGTATGGGAGCCAATTTTTCATCATTTTAATGGATATAATATGAGGTGGTGCGAAGACTTCATTAATTCCTTTAATGGAAGTACAACAAGAGTAATAGGTTTGGATTTTACAATCATCGAGGATTCAATTATACAAGCTACAGGGTTACCTTTTAGAGGAGATAAGTGGTTCAAAAATCAAATGGTATAGAATGTATAATTGAATTTCTTCTTGAAGGAAAACTATCACCCTGATTGGAGCGTTGGAGTCCCTCAAAGTATACTAAATCCTAAATGGACCATTGTTCTAAGGAATGTGTAGTTATTAATTACATGTCAAGTCAGATATTCTAAAGTTTATTTATATAACATGAGAGTTTTATGTCACTTATATGGTTTTACAAAAATCATTCTACCCTATATTTTACTTCAAAGTTTTCTCAAAATGACCACTAAGGCTAGAACTAGAACTGAGTTGTTTTCTCATGATATATGCCATCATGGATTAATAAAAAACCTATGCACCCATGAATTGAGTAATCATGTAGATTTTTTGAGATGGAGGACATGGAGGAACCCTACACCTAGAAATAAAAATAAGACCAAAGTTAAAACCTCTATCGAAACACTGGCTCCAAAATCATAGGCCAAATCTATCCATCCAATTCCTATCCAAAATCTCACAAAAAAAACCCTACAAGTGAACCAAACATTAGGGTTTATGAAATAAAAACAAAAATTAAGTTTAAAAAAGCACAAGAAAGTGATAAATCATAGCATATAGTAGTAGAAGACAAAGAGCGAAAAAATCCAAGCAAGGAATCAGGGGATACCAGTAGTGAAAGAAAAACTAGGGTTCATTACTTTAGGAAACATCATATTGGACCTACCAATAAGATGAGCCTAGAATTCAAAGTTAAATTCAACCCTAGACTAAAAGAGACAATATTTATTCATGAAGAGGAGGATGTAGAATCTTCCAAAGGTAAGAAGAAAGCTGCAAGAAATTAAAGGAAAACATAATCTCAAAAAATAAAGAAAGGGAAACCCTAATAGCTATAAAAGACATTCATGAGAGTGGAAAAATGGTTACAATATCAAATATAAGTCAATAAAAGTTTAGAATGCTTGCTCAAGTAGTTGAGGTGATAAGAAATTGAAGAGGTTTACATTTTTTACAAGCAATGGGTTGATCTAAGAACAAGGGAAATGTTTGTTACAAAACGCTAATTTTGGCTCAGTGATTTATTATGCTTCATTTTATCTTTTTGAAAATCATTAATATACTCTAGGGTAAAATTATCATATCAATATGTCACAAAAAAAAATTGGTTGAATAAATGCAGATGATGCAAGTCAACATGAGGAAAGTGCCTTAGGAAGTGGAGACATTTACATAAATTCAGTTGCATAGCTTGAGGGTTTTTGAAAGTTAATTTTACATCATAGATACCTACAAGGGAGAGCTACATATGTCATGATGGTGCATGATCCTAGAAACCAATGAATAGTTCCAGATCCTAGATTATAGCTATGTGAATCATCATCATTTCTAGAAAAGAAGCAGGGAACTCGTACAACAATTTCATAGATACTTTGATCAGTGTTTACATGTCAAGTTTAAGTTTAAATAACTATAATAATAGGATTTAATTATATTTTGTAAATTATATTGTGATGATACTATAATAATTGACAATTAAAATTTCCAGACATTGTGGATCTTGGAATTTTATGTAATTTTCCTATATATTAAATGAAAAAGGAGGGAAAAAGGTTGGACATTGAAACAAAAAAATGGTATTTTTGTTTTTGTTTATCAAATCATATGTATTTTACAAGTGCCAATATGACTAGAATATTATGATCAAAGATACATAGATTCTTTTGATGGTTTACTCAGCCTGTGTTTCTTTAACGACAATTTTCCTTCCTATATGATTCCCATTTATGTTTTTCTTCTGATGTTTAAAAAAGGTAATGTGACATAATTAATTATTTTAATGCTCAGGTTCATATTTTGTAAACATATATACTCTTTCTTCTAAATCCTACAGGATTCATGTTTCATGCCCTGTTATAGTGGATTTTTATTTCGTTATTTTACTACCATCTCAAATGATTTTTGACAGGTCTATAGTTTTCCATCTACCCTGCCTCTGTCCATCTTGATTCATATATTCAATATCTTGGTAATTTCACTTAAACCTTACTTGTTGACCACGTTACCCAATGGATTAATTTCTTCATCTGAACCAAACCCTATTTCCAACACAACCCTACTGAAGACCTAACCATTGTTTAAAGACACAACCATTTGCTAAGCTTAGTGATTAGGTTGTCATAGAGATCCCTTTATGGATTGAAGGGGCTAGCCTTCAATCTATAAGATTGGTTTGAAAATGTTACCTGAGGGAGTTTTTTGTTACAACCAAGAAGGATTTCTGAGTGATAATTCACATCACCAATGACTGGTTCCTTAGATTTTTTTCCAATTATTAATTGATGCCATAAGGCACCTCCAGTAATGGTTCTCGATAATTTTTTTATCAGTAATGCGACATTGAATATTTTAAGAGAAATAATACCCTGGCCACCTAAAAATACCTACTTAGACAGTGTTTCTAGACTCACAAGGTGATTTTTCCTTTTATTCTCATATCTAGCACACAAAAAATTGGTTAAGATAGATTTTTTTTATTAATAATAGCTTTTGGAAGTTTGAAAATATGCATCCAATATATAATAATGTTTTGAAGCACTTCCTTTATCATAATGAGATGAACATCCATTAATATCCATTTGATAGAGCACAATATTTTTTGTTTTTTATGACCCAGAGGAACCTACTAGCCCGACTGAAACATGGCTACTAGTAAAACTCATAGGGTATACGATCTATCCTTCTCTCCATAAATCTAGTTGCAAATAGTGGTATTTGAACTTGGGTCCCTCATGTTTCAATGATTTCATGATATTAGCCTCTTCTCAAATTTCTTCACCATCCATTCCCAATCACTTTTCTTTTAACAATTTATATTTATGAAAAAATAAAAGGTATCTAAAGCCACCATCCATAGAATAATACTTAACTAAAAAAAGGTTAGAAATCTCTTTCACCGAAACTACCTCGTGTTCTCATAAAATCAAATCATAATTTCTTTGCTCAAGGTAGGAACCAATGCTTCCCAAAATTTTGGTAGAACCTGATGATATGCCTTCCATTTCAAGATGGTTCCTTTCCCAATCAAAACAACTTCATCAATGAACATCAAATGATTCAATGTAATATGTCTGAAAATATTGCACCAAGTGATAATCCACTTAGACTTCTCCCAAATGCTTCTGCTAAGACTATCAATCACAATCATGAACAATAGAGGTAGAAATCCTTTTTGTAAAACTCTAGATGCTCAGAAGAACTTGATAGATATCCCATTTATGATGACCTCCAAGTCAGTCATAAAATTGACTGACTAAAACCCAAAACCAATATTAAGGAGAATCAACCTAAGAATCTCCCAGTCCACACAATCATAGGATTCGATAAGGTCTATCTTCAATAGACATGCCTCAAGTTTCCTTGATTTAATAAAATGTGCACATTATTGAGCAAGTGCAACAACATCATGGATATATCTTTGTTCCAAGAAACCAAATTTCTCAGATGTTATATGATTTGCTAGTACATGCTTGATTATGTTAGTGATTAATTTAGAAATCAATTTTTAAACCGAATTACAAATGAAGATAGTGTTGGCAATATGATTCCTATATGTTGTCCTTGATGGAAACTCTCTGGTAAAAGATGAAGTATATCTCTTCAGTAGAAGCTCAGGAGTCCATAAGAAGAAATGTGAATGTCCAACAAAGGATTTGGTACTATTCATATTGAAGATTCTATACGCGGTTTTGTAAATGCGAAGTCGCGTATACACACGGATAAGAATAATCCAAGTCGCGTATGCCTTTAGCACTCCAAAAAGATAATACCACGGTGGCATTACCATGGTATTAGCCCATAGGATTGAGCACCATGTTTTCTATTTGATTTCTTCCAAGAATACCATCAACTGTTCTGTGGTTTTTTACTCATGGTATTGATAAAGGCTAAATATATATAAGGAGATGAAGATCATAGTGCAAAGGTGTGCATGTGTAAGGGATATCACTAAATACTTCTCTCTGAAGTATATCTGCAAATGATGAACTCTGTTTCATTAATAAATATGAATTTATGATGCACCATTGGATAGATTGATGGATCAAAATCTCTAGACCAAAAATTACTATATTCTTGCATGATCCATTGAAGAGATCACTAGATTTGAGACCTGTTGCATGTTTGTTGAAGTGGAGTGAAGGATCCTAGGTAAGTTCTATAGATCTAAAACATTCTGCAGACTTAATATTTACATATCTATACACGATTTTGTCTCAGTAAAAGTGCGTATATATGCGGATTTTATTTAGAAAAAGCTCGTATGAAAGTTAGGGTTTTCTGAAGCTTATTGCAGAAGTATTCTATTATTGTTGCTATCTTTCTGTTGTTTGTCAATGAAGTCTTCATGCAGATTGTTGAGCCTTAGAATTGCCTTCTCTTTTACAAACCTTCACTTCATTTCATCATTATTTTATCACTTCATAAGCCTAAAATCAACGAAGAATGATTAGGATTGCTTAAAGGTTACATGAAATTGATTAACATATTGTATTTTCATGATTTTTGCTATTTTAACAATTTTCTGCAAAATAGCTACAGAATACAGGCATTTCGTAGCTGACCGCGCATTCCGTAGCTGATCCCGCATTCCGCAGCTGTTTTACAGTTTGAGTGGGTTACATGTATCATCTCAAGAAAAACCGCATATGGGCATATTCCACATCATGTCTACATGGTTCGTTGCTCACCATGAAGGAAGAAACGAATTCTGTGTATGGTTTTGATACGTGGGAACATATTTAAGAAAGTAGACTTCTAGTAGGACTGTCTCAGTCCAGATGTCCATTTCCTTTTCACGTAGCCACTTTAAGAGTCCTAGTATGATTTCGATAAGGAAAGACAATAATCCTTGAATTGTTGCAAGTTCTGTTATGAACATTTGTTATATAAACACTTGGGAAACCGAGAGCTAGGCTGGAGATTTTTGTTCTAGATTTTGTTGAGACTCTGTGCTACATTTCTGAAGACACAGATTGCTCTGTTCAAGTTATTTCTCTTTTAATGAAGCAGACAGTGTTGTTTTGAAAGCATTGATTTGATTTGGAGTTAGATTCCGTCAGGTGGTAGAGGGCCCCTGCCTCTTGCACAGATTTATTTGCGTAATTTAGATAAGCATTCTAGCTACCTTTACGTTTTTAAAGTTGAGTTCGTAGTTGCTTTCATTAGCTACTGTAGTTATACTCATTCTAAAAACTCTTCCAAAAGAAGAAGCTCTTCCAAAAGATTATAATGATGAATGGGAATTGGCTATAGTATTGTAGGATTTAATTGTAATCTCTTTTGTTCAATATCACAGTTATACTTATGCTAAATACTCTTCCACAAGAAGAAACTATTCCAAGAAATCTTTATAATGTTTTAAGCATGATTGTGATCCTGAATGCTTAATTTGTGTGTTTGCACTAAGTACCATAGCTGCCCTTGCTCTTAAACGCTTGTCCAACATATCATAATGATGAGTGGGAGATAGCCATGATATCTTAGTTTTTAATTGCTTTCAGTATTTCTGTTTGCATAGCATAAGTTAGGATACTCCGGAGTTTAATTGCACTTAATTCATGTTCAGTTGTTTTGCTTTAAGTTTGATAATGACTTGTAGTTTAACACTGTTTTAGATTAGTGACATTTTAAGTTCAGTTTTAGTTCAACTCATTGCATTTGCACTTCACATTCAGACTGTCATTCACTACACACTAGATTACTTCAGTTGTTAAACTTAGCCTTCATTATTCACAAACCTTTTCTTGTTCTAAAATCTATAATTGCTTCATAACTACATGAACAGAAGACAATATCATTTTAAGGCCTGAAGTACCTCTGCAATTTCCTTATCACTTCATAAACAGAGCCCTCCCTCAAAAGACTACTTTGAAAAGAAATCAATAACTCTTGAGTAAGGTTTTGTGACATTCAATTAAATTGTAGAATAGAGTTAGGAGCTAGTCCTAGAATAGAAGATCTTATGATGGTATAAATGTTTTATTCCAAATTTGCTTCAACAAATCTCTAATCAAGGATGAAATGTTGCATCATTATAAGTTAGTTGTTTAAACTGTTTAGTTAGGAGGATTTGCATATTTAGTTGATCATTTCTCAAGTTGAGTTTGTGTTTTGAATCATTTGTTTAAAAGTCATTATCAAGCTTTGCTTTTGCTTAGTCATAGTTTAGATTTGATTCTGCTTTAGTGTTTGCAATTGCATTTGACATTTTTCATCAACCAATTAGGCTTCACTTTGTTTTTAATCATTAGTTCCTTTCCATTAGCTTTCTAGTCATCTTTCTTATGAACATAAAACCACCAAAAGACCAAAAAAATCATAAATCATTAAAAAAGACTAAAAACATCACAAAACACTAAATAAAACGAAGTAGGAAGAGGTTACTTAGGCACATATGGTGCACTTCACTTCAACAGTTTACCAACCCTGGTTGACAATTAAATGAGCTCAATTTAGGAGACTAGATTGAGACCAAACACAGATTTGGGTTGCTTGAATGTTGTATATGATGCTAAGTTGATTATGTACACATCTGATCAATGAGTGAGTAAATATGCTTTATGATGATTGACTGATCAAGGGTTCTGCAATTCTGAAAAGATATCTGACTGAAGCCTCAGATCTGGATCTGAGACTCATCATATTTTGAAAAAAAATATTCATAGATATATACATCGTTTTGTGTAAAGGAAAGCATGTATAAATGCGAGTTTCATTCATCAAAAGTCGTGTATGGAATTCAGTTTAAAAAAAATAAAATTTATTAGTAACCTCTAAATACCGATTCACCCCCACCCCCCCCCTTAGTGTTCTTCCCAAAAATTGTTATCAGAGTAGGTCCTTCTAAAGAAGTTTAATCGCTAGAAAGAATATCAGCCAAGATGAGAAATCAAGATGGGACATCATCTATTAGGCCTCCTCTCTTCAACGAAAACAACTTAATCTTCTGGAAGACAAGGACAAGATCCTATCTGTAGTCTCTTGGAGCAGATGTATGGGATATAGTTGAAGGAGGTTGTTAATATCAAAATTCCGTTCCAACAGGTGTAGCAGCAAGAAAGAACTATGAAACCAATGAAAAGGCGATAAATGCACTATTGGGAAGTTTGAGTGAATCAAAAATTGTCAAAGTCATGCAGTTGAATACAAAAAAGGAGATATGGGACAAAATAATTCTAAGTTATGAAGGAGATGCCAAGGTAAAATGTGCTAAAATCCAAACTCTCATAATTCAATATGAAAAACTCAGAATGTGCAATGAAGAAAGAATTGTCAGTTTCTTTTTACGTTTAGATGATATTTTAAATTGTATGAGAAATCTGGGTGAAAGTATATCTGACACTAATTTGGTAGAAAAGGTTTTAAGATCTCTAACTCCCAAATTTGAATCAAAATTTTCTGCTATTGAAGAGAATCGAGATCTACAAACTCTTACTATTGTTCAACTTCATGGGATTCTAACTGCTTGTGAAATGAGAAAAGGAGGTCCATTTGAAGTCAAAGAAGCTATCTTCAGGGTTACTGCAAAAGGAAAGGAGGAAGAAGAACAAGAAGGATTAGGGTATGTTTCAAAAGGAGATGAGATAAATTTTGTAAAGAAGCTACAACTTGGCATTGGAGGGTTCAGAGGTAAGCTTCCCTTTAAATGTTTTTCTTGTGGAAGAGTTGGTCATTATGCTGCTAAATGTCCCCATAAATATAGTCATGGAAAAGGAAAGGAAGTGGCTAAAGGAAATAAGAAACGGTTTATTAATTGAAAAAGATATTATACTCATGAAGATAGTGATTGTCTATCAAATAGTGAAGAAGGAGAATCTGATCAAGATATTAGACTACTCATGGCTTTTGAAAAGGAATCTAGTGATACTTTTATGGATGGATTAGAAGAAAATGACTTTCTTGAAGAAATAAATCATCTCAAAATATGTTTGGAAGAATATGTTTGGAAGAAAACAAGATTTCCATAGATACTCTAAAAAACCAGCTTATAGAAAAGGAGAAGCACAATGAGAAATTATAATGTGAAATAGTAAGTCTAAGAAAGGAAATTGAGAAAGTGAAAACTTTAAATCTTAGATTTTCTAAAGGATCTGAAACCTTAGATGAAATTATCAAGGTTCAATGCTCTCCTCTTATAAAGAAAGGTCTTGGATATATTGGAGAATCATCTCAGTCTTCAGCACCAGGCTATCTAAATGCAGTTAAAGCCAGTCTACAACATTCTGTCTCTCAGCAAAAGAACAAAGAAACTACACAGGTAAAGAATGATCACTTTAATACAAGGAAGAAAAATAACAGAAATATAAATCAGCAAGTAAACATAAATAGAAGGTTTCATGATCGCAGAAATTTCTTCTTTAATGGACAATGTTTCTCATGTCATAATTTTGGTCATAAGGCTACTCAATGTGTTGTGTAAAAAATCCTCGTGACCAGAGAAGCAAGAAAGAAAAGAAATGAGACTGGAATAAATAAGAATACTTATAACAACTTTTCTCCTCTTCAAAATGAAATTTAATGTGCTTATTGCAATAACTTTGGTCATGAAGAATCTGAATGCAGGAGCAAACTTCAGCCAAAATAGCATATACCTTCAAATTCCAAGGTTTGAAGAAAGAAAGACTTACGGGTTGAAAGTTGTGGTATATATTTATTTGAAGAAGGGGAAGAAAATCAATGGTACATTAATAGCGGATGCTCAAAACGCATGACAGGTGATAGAAATAAATTTATTTCATACAATTCTCTAGAGAAAGAAAAGAATGTTACTTTTGGAAATGACTCTCCTGCTGTCATTAAAGGAAAAGGTTATGTTTTTCTAAAAGAAAAGGTGAAAGCTAACAATGTTATGTATGTCGATGGATTAAAGCACAACCTGTTAAGTGTGAGTCAAATGTGTGATTAAGGAAATGAAGTTGTCTTTAGTTCAAAAGAATGTGTAGTACGTGAACTGGACACAGGAAAAATGGTAATAAAAGGAACTAGAACACCAAGTAATCTGTATGTATTGAAAGGTGGCCAAGAACAATGCTACTTGGGTAAATCTTCATAAAATTGGTTATGGCACAAAAGTTTGGGACATTTGAGCTTCTCTCAAATAAGCAAATCCAGTAGACTCAAAGCGGTTCGTGATCTTCCCAGCATCACTCCACCAGAAAGTACCATATGAAAATCGTGCCAATTTGGTAAGCAAACCAGAGTAAAATTCAATGCTAAAGAAGGATAAAAAAGTAAGCCTCTCGAACTTATACATACTGATATATGTGGTCCTGTAAGGAAAATTCACCTTGTGGAGAAAAATACTATATTTTATTTATTGATGACTTCTCTAGAATGTGTTGGATCGGTTTACTGAAACATAAAGATGAAGCATTTGAAAAATTTAAGATCTTCAAAGCTTTGGTTGAAAATGAATTAGATCTGAAAATCAAATTTCTTAGATCTGATTGAGGAGGATAATATATATCAGATGAATTATTTGATTTCTGTGAACATTATGGCATAAAAAGACAGTTTTCTGTAGCTGGAACCCCACAAGAAAATGGCATGGTAGAAAGGATGAATAGAACAGTTAAACAAATGGCTTGGGCTATTCTTGATGAATATGGAACTCCCGATACCTTTTGGGGAGAAGCAACACATATTGCGCTAAATATTCTAAAAAAGGCTCATGTTCGGGTAAATAGTGATAAAACTTACCAGTTTTCACTTTGAACTCTGGTATGGCAATATTCGCACCGTAAAGCATTTTAGAGTTTTCGGAAGCAAATGTTTTATCAAGAAAAATGATGAAAAAATTGGTAAGTTTGAATCTATAGAAAATGAAGGAATATTTCTTGGTTAATCTTCTAGAAGTAAAGCATATAAATGTTACAATAAAAGACTTCAGAAAATTGTTGAATGTATTGATGCTGTAATTGATGAGTCTCTCTCAGCTCCTAAAAAGGAAACACCGACAAAAAATGAAGATTATGATGATGAATATCTTCCTACATCAAATAGAAACAATATAGAAGGTGAACCCAATGAAACACAAGAATTAGATCTATCAGAAAAGACTCCATCCAGGTATGTTCAAAAGAATCATCCAAAATATCAAATTTTGGGAGAAAAGGGATTAGGTGTCCAAACAAGAAGAACTCTTGTAGGATCTCCTAGCTATCTGGAATTTCTATCCACTATTGAACCACAGAATTTCAATCAAGATAGCAAAGATGAATGTTGGATTCAAGCCATGAATGAAGAACTTGACCAAATTGAAAAGAATCATACTTGGGAATTGGTTCCAAGACCTCATGATAAAAATGTGATTGGAACAAAATGGATATTCAAAAACAAGTTAAATGAAAATTGAGGAGTTATTAGAAACAAAGCTAGAGTTTTTTGTACAACGTATGCTCAACAAGAAGGTGTAGACTTTGAATAATTTTTTTCTCATGTAGCTAGACTTGAAGCCATACGAATGTTTCTTGGTTTTTCAAGCTTTCAAAAAATCAAAGTTTATGAAATGGATGTTAAATCTTCCTTTCTCAATGGTGATCTAGAAGAAGAAGTTTATATAGAACAACCAGAAGGATTCATTCTGGGAAATGATGAAAAACTTGTTTGCAAACTTAAAAAGGCTTTATATGGTATCAAACAAGCTCCTTGGACATGGTACTATCGTCTTGAAAGATATATTCATCAACAAGGTTTTATAAAGGGATTTGCTGATAGTAACTTATACATAAAACTAGAGAATGATAAATTGTTGATTGTAATTGTATATGTTGATGACATCATTTTAGGAAGTAATGAAGAGTCCATGAGTTAGAAATTTTCTTCTGTTATGCAACAAGAATTTGAAATGTCTTTACTTGGGAACTAACATTCTTTCTTGTCTTACAAGTGCAACAAGCAACAAATGTCATATTTTTATCACAAGAAAAATATCTTAAGAAAATTCTGAAGAACTATGGGATGGAAGACTGCAAACCTGTGAGCATGCCAATGGTAACTGGATGTAGCTTCAGTTCTCATGATGATTCCACTGCAGTGAATCAACCAGAATATAGATCCATGATCGAAAGTCTGCTTTATCTAACCGAGACAAGACCAGACATTATGCATGCAGTTGGGATTATTGGACAATTCCAAGCTAATCCAAAATATTCTCACCTTCAGGCTGTAAAAAGAGTATTCAAATATCTACAAGGGACTCAAGACTTTGGTCTATGGTATCCAAAGAATGTTGACCTCACTCTTCATGCTTACACAGATGTAGATTGGGCTGGAAATGTTGATGATCGAAAAAGAACTAGTGGTGGTGCATTCTATATGGGGCCTCGATTAGTATCTTGGTTCATCAAGAAACAAAGTTATATTGCCTTATCTACAACAGAAGCATAATATGTGGCTTCCGCATCATGTTGCACACAACTCCTTTGGATGATGAAGACTGTAAAAGACATTCAAATCAAGTGTTCACCTCCCATATCCATTTATGTGATAATAAAAGTGCCATTAGTATCTTAAAGAATCCTATTATGCATTCCAAGACTAAGCACATTCCTACCAAGTATCACTTCCTACATGAAAAAGTGCTTGAACAAAAGGTTAAATTGGAGTATATTCCCTCCAAAGAACAAGTTGCTGATATATTTACTAAACCTCTTCCCAGGGAAGAATTCGAATCTCAGACAGAAGCTGGGAGTTGTCTTTGCCTCTCTAATCAAATCTGCTTAATCTCATAAGTTTAAGTTCGATATGTAGGTTTCTTAAAGATGAATCACATATGTACGCGAGTTTCTGTGCATAAAACCACATCTGTGTTTTTGCTGACAAAAATTCTCTAGGTCAATACTCAGAACAGTTGTGATGTTGTTGGGTAATCTCTGTTTTTGTTTCAGTATTCATATTTCTGTATCTTTCTCTAATAAATATTCTTTGATGAATTGGTTGTTGAAAATTTTCAGGATGCATCAACATAGGGGGAGCACCTTTCTTGCTGAAAATGATGCAATATTGGCATTCTGATTGGTTTCCAATATATGATCTCTCTCTTGAGATCTCTTGGTCATATTTATGACATGTCATTTATGTAATTTGATGAAAATGGAATATTGACTCTCATGATGTAAATTATTCTATTCAGTCATGTAAGGACTTGTTCTGCTTTGTAAAAACCCACTTGGTTGGGTAGTTGAGTCAAATATGTAATTCCACCTGGTTGGATCATTGATGTAATTATGAGTCCTTGGTGATAGGAAAGGTCATACTTGGTTGAGTTATAGAGTCATGTAATTCATTGAAAAATATGTCTGAAGATTCAGCATGAACTCAGGGGGAGAATGGTCAAAATAGTGCCCTTTGCCCTTGATGTCAAAGGGGGAGAGTATTTTGATGGTTGAGTGTTTGAATAATGGTTATGTTTAATGTATCTATCTGTTGTGGTGTTCAAACACCATCATGGTTGCCATCAAGTCCAAAGGGGGAGATTGTTGGCAATATGATTCCTATATGTTGTCCTTGATGGCAACTCTCTGGTAAAATATGAAGTATATCTCTTCAGTAGAAGCTCAGGAGTCCATCAGAAGAAATATGAATTTCCAGCAGAGGATTTGGTACTATTCATATTGAAGATTCTATACGCGGGTTTGTAAATGCGAAGTCGCGTATACACGCGGATAAGAATGATCCAAGTCACGTATGACTTTTGCGCTCCAAAAAGATAATACCATGGGGCATTACCATGGTATTAGCCCACAGGATTGAGTTCCATGTCATCTATTTGATTTCATCCAAGAATACAATTGGCAGCTGTACGGTTTTTGGCTCATGGTATTGATAAAGTCTAAATCTATATAAGGAGAAGAAGATCATAGTGAAAAGGTGTGCATGTGTAAGGGCTATCACTAAATACTTCTCTCTAACATATATCTACATAGGATGAACTGTCTTTCATTAATAAGTCTGAATTTATGACCTTGGATAGATTGATGGATCAAGATCTCTAGACCAAAAATGACTATTTTCTTGCATGATCCATTGAAGATATGATTAGATCTGAGACCTGGTGCATTTTTGTTGAAGTGGAGTGAAGAATTCTGGGTAAGTTCTATAGATATGAAACATTATGCAGAATCAATATTTACATATCTATACGCAAGTTCGTCTTAGTAAGTGTGTATATACGTGGCTTTGCTTAAGAAAAAGCGCGTATGGAAGTTAGGGTTTTTTGAAGATTATTGTAGAAGTATTATGTTATTGCTACTATCTTTCTGTTGTCTATCAATCAAGTCTTCATATAGATCTGGGTTGCTTGAACTTTGTATATGTTGCTAAGTTTATTATGTACAAATATTATCAATGAGTGAGTAAATATGCTTTATGATGACTGACTGATCAAGGGTTCTGCAATTCTGAAAATATATATGAATGAAAGTCTTAGATCTTGATCTGAGACTGATCATATTTTGAAAAACAATATTCACATATCTATACGCAGGTTGGTGTTAAGGAAAGCGCATATACACGCGAGTTGCGTTCATCAAAGTTGCGTATAGAATTTAGTTTAAAAAAAAAATAATATCAGTAAACTCTAAATACTGATTCACGCCCCCTCCCTCTCAGTTTTTTTCCCAACAGATAGGACGATAATAAACAAATGATGAAGGTTTAACAAATTTTGAGATAATTGTTGAGAAAATTAACGATAACATATATGAGTTACAAATGAATAGTAACATATATGACTCAAGAAATTGTATAAATTATTAATAACTTACATGAGATATAACTAAAATATTATAATATTAAATATTTACATTTTTATTTTATTTTAAGTTTTAAAATTTTAAGAGATCCCACATCTTTATTTTCATAAGTTTAGAATATATTTAAAATAAAAAAGGAATCTTAAGGACACATATTTATGTAAATTTCTGAAAACCAAAACCTTGCTTTCGTAAAGAGGTAATAATTTTTTTTTGATATAATAATAAAATGTTTGGTGTTGTCTCTTAATGTTGATTAGTTCTATTTCCTTTGTCCCCTCCCTTCCCTTTGTTGTCCCGTTTCATTACAAGCTTATTGTAACAAAAACATTTCTTGAGGATCATATCAATAAAATTCAAAAAAAAGTTAAACATATGATACTATAAGTATTGTATCACTAATTTACAAAATATTTATTTACTCTTAAGTTTTTTGGGGGGAACGTTCCATTGTGAAGAAAAACTAATGTCGCTTCCAAAGACATCAAATTTTGTAAGTATTAAATGAAACATGCACTTGTATATTTAAATATTCATTCACCACCACCTTTACCAATTTCTCTAATTTTCATGCCAACGCTGATGATTGCAAACTAGTGCATCATCAAATTTTATAATAGCCTCCCAACCCCCATATCATCTATTTGCACATAACTTATAAATTTCCTTTCCTTACCTCACTTAAAATCACCTTCACATAATATTTATTTTTCTTTATATCAAATCCATCTAATTTTATATTCAATCCAACAACTATAATTTGACTAAACATATAAGTTGTAATCACTATAATAATACCTAAGACACTCTGAATCTCTTAAAAGAGGCATCTTCCACCATTATCATTATAATAGTACTCTTGCCTACAACATAAAGGAATATTCCATATCCAAATGTCATCTTTCTTCCAAGATGAACCAATTGATGTTTCAAAAATTGAGTATGATTGTAACTCATAAGATGAGTTGAACTTGTTGTATCTCAAGAAACAATACCTTGGTTGTGGTACGAAATCAGTGCTTAAGACATTTTGTAAATTTATGTCACAATTATAATATCAAATGGCCTCTTCTCAACAACTTTGGAATCTAATTATTTAATACACTCAATAATCTGATATAATGAAAGCCTTCACAATGCCATTTAAACTGTTGATATCCGAATGAAATGAAAAGAAGAACTGTAAAGGAAACTTGAAGTGATATGCTAAGAAACATATTCTATCACTTTTAATTTTCAGAGGAAATTCATGAAGAGAGAGGAAACTCAAAATAATATGCTACAAACATAGGATCTATTACTTTAAAGTTTCATCAGGATTTTTTGAAGAAAGGAGAGATGAGGTGAACAAGCACAAATTAAGGTTTCTTAAATATTACTCACAGATGTACTTAAGAGACTAACCACTACATTACTCACTTCATTCAAAGAGGAATAAACACAGAGTGAAACTAGAAATACATATCAACATCAACAGCTGCAGGAAAGTTGATCTTCTTTCATTTATTTCTCACAAAATTTAGTACCAAATTAACAATCCTCCATAGGTCCAAAACTCGAAACTTTTTTTCTTTATTTCTATATACTTAAATACATCACAGTGGTTCATAACTCCTGAATTTCTTGAAACTATTCGACTACCTAAACTGTTAAGATTAGTTATGCAATCATACTTGAGAAAACATATTAAAACTAGAAATATTGCTCATTTTTCTAAATATGATGTTGTTTTTGCATCCTCCTGAAGTGTCAAGGTGTCCTTACTGGTTATGATGCAACAGCTGTAGAGCTCTGTAATGACGCCTCAATTCCTGACTTGACCTAGTTGTCATGCTCCCAATAGGGCCAATAAATTCTTTTCTACCCGACTCTACCTATGCCCCTGTGCTTCAAATGTTGTCAATCATATCACCTGCTACTCGACTCCACCTCTTCTCCTTTGATCTGCGTCGAGTCACTTACCCAAGTTTTTCTGTCGTGTTCTGCCAATTTCTTCATAAATTGGTGCATAGCCACATAATCCTGGACTTGAAATCCTTTAGATTTCATCTTGGAACCAATCGTGTCCATGCCAACATCGTACTTCGCATTTCGCCCTCTTTAACTTTTCCTTAGTGTTTATACTTTAAAACTTGTGATGTGCACTATGCGATTGGGTCCCACCTGGCATCGCACGTCGTACTTCAATGAATTTATCACTTAACTCCCATGGTGATCCTTTAAAACTTGCAATTATCAGTTTGTGATTTAATATCTGACATCTATCCCTCCACTCCAGTTCTGCATTTTGATCCTAACCATCAATTTTTCGATTTGCGCCTCCTCCATAACTCTTAAGTGTTTAAGGGAAACACACCTTTTATTCACCTTTGGGAAATTAGTTTGTTTGCTCCACGATGTAACCCTCCTAACCCTCTAGCTCAGCCCAACCTATTTTCTCAGGACAAACTCATAATTACATCTATCATCAGAAGCCCTTTAAAGGAGTAGAAATTCATGAGCATCATTCTGATGAAGAAACAGAAGATGATCGAAGTGGTTTAGGTTGCAACCAGATCTCTGGAGATGTAATGTATTGTATCAAGCTTAAAGTAATAATTGGTTCCAATATTGAATATTGGAAAGCCCTTATGGATACTGGTTCCAGACTTAATATTGTGAGTGATACAGTAATAGAGTCACATCTCAGAAGACATACTAGTTGTCCAAAAGTCACAACAGCTAGTGGCGATATCAGAACTACTTCAGAAGCTTCAGTTGATATTTTTCTAATAGATTCAATTGGAATCAAAGTTGTTTGTCCCATTGTTATAGGTATGGATTATGCAATGTACTTAGGGACACCTTTCTTTTAGAATTTCCAAAAACATGGAGCAAAGTTTGACCTGCATTCAAGAAGATTCGGCTACTTTTTGGAGCTTGAAGGTAAAGAAATATTTTCCCCTTTCATCAATTCTAGTTCTCCTAATAGAATAAAAAGGATTGAAAGACTAGAGAATTTATTAGCAAAGATGGAAAAGAAAAAATAAATTCTCATAATTGATGAAAATCTTGAGCAAGGGAAATTTGATAAAGAAATAGCCAATCTCAACAATATTTTTTTGGAATGTTGTTCGGAGGATCCCAATGCTTTCTGGCATGTGCACAAGCATGAAGTGGAGCTACCATTGAAGAAATATTTTAATGGGAAGATCAGAAGGTCAAAATCCATCCCAATGAACCAGGAGAAAATGATTCTCTGCAAGAAAGAGATCAAGGATCTCTTACACAAAGGATTGATCAGAAAAAGCAAGAGTCCGATAGCTTGTTTTGCATTTTATGTTAATAAACATGTAGAGATAGCCAGAGGAAAACCCAGGCTAGTAGTAAATTATAAATATTTGAATAATTTACTGGACTATGATGCTTACCCACTTCCAAAGCCATCTACCATCTTGGAACAGATCTCCAGATCAAAGATCTTTTCTAAATTTGATTTAAAGTCAGGATTTTGGCAGGTGGGAATTAAAGAATTTGACAAATGGAAAACTACTTTTTCAGTCCCTGAAGGCCATTTTGAATGGAATATAATGCCTTTCGGATTGATAAATTCCCCTTCAGCCTTCCAGTGCATCATGGATGAAACCTTTGAAGGTATGGAAGATTTTCTCAAAAAATACATTGATGATATTCTAGTACATTCAGAAGATATTCCTTCTCACATTAAACATCTGAAATTATTTCTCTTAAGATTTAAAGAAAAAGGAATATTTCCTTCTGAATCAAAGATGAAGTTGTTCAAAACAATGATATACTTTCTGGCTTACAACATACAGTTTGGCTCCTACCAGGTAATCCAGAGAAGTCTAGACTTCATAGATAACTTTACTGATGAAATTTTGGATAAAACACAATTACAGAGGTTTATAGGAAGCCTTAACTATGTATCCAAATTTCTTCAGCATTGTGCCCAATAAAGAAAACTTCTGAATCAGAGGTTGAAAAAGAAACCCATTATTTGGAATGAAGAATGCACTAGAGCTGTTCAGAGGATTAAAGAAAGGATTCACAGAATCCAGCCTCTAAGTCCAATTCAAGAAAATTGGAAAAAAGTGATTCTGACAGATGCAAATAATATTGGATGGGGAGCTGTTCTTTGTCAAGAAGACCCAGAACAAGGAAGAAGTACTCTGGAGATCTGCCAGTATGCTTCTGGATTATGGTCAAAAACTCAAAAGAATTGAGCAAGTCTCAAGAAAGAACTCAGAGCAGTCTGTTCAAAGACTTTGTGATCTATACAAAGTTTTTAGTAAAAAATGACTGTCAAGCATTAAATTTCACCATCCAGAAATGTGATTTTGAAGATGCATCTATGGTAAGATGGATGATGACTCTTAGCCAATACAATTTTGATATTGAATTCATCCCTGGTCATAAGAATTCTTTTACTGATATGTTGTCTAGAGAATTTTTAGAAAAGAATTCTATTCATTCTCTGTCTTGCAATTTCATTAGAAGATCTGAAGATTGTATTGAAATAGAAGCAGTTCATGGATGGGTCAGGCATGACAATATCAGTAGTACCAGTATTTTATACCATGATGATAACTGGCATCCAATAAAAGAGATAAGGTGGAGAGAAGGTATTCCCAATCTCTGGACTTGGGATGATCAAGAAGTTGAAAATGATTTGGCCATACAAGAGCTTGACTATTTGGTCCACATTGGAAACATATCTTATGAAATATTTTATGAAGATGATAACAGAATTGGAAATTTCAGACTGACAATTAGAAGGTTTAATAATCCTTCTCAGAGGAACAATTATGATCCAGAAAGACAGAAGACTACCTTTTTCCAAATGATGAATTTAGAGAACATCTCCTCTAATTTCTTTTATCATCTGCCATTTGACTTCAGTTATGAAAAATTGCCAACAGAAAGAATAAATCAAGAAGATCCCCTACCAGATTGGTTTGAAAGCTGGTGGAAAATTTATGGACTCAGTGGTATTCTTACAATGCCTTATCAATTTACCAGACTGAAGATTGATGGATTCACTGCACCTGGCATGCTTCAGACAAGAGTCCTATACAAGACACTTAAAGATCTGATTGAACTAGAAGATATTTCTTTTCTAAATACTTTGAGAAGATACGGTCATACTCATTGGTTCGTAGCCCAAAGGATCAGTGCAAGACAACTCGCTCAAAATACTGATGGAACCCGAATGGAATACAATGATTTCCATCAACAATCAGATCCTGATGCCAATCCTTTTGAACAGATAAATTTCCTCCAGCTACCAGAAGATCATGAAAGTAAGATTTGGGAATCAGAAAAGGAAGTGACAGTTCAGTACTTTTCCACCTATCTAATAGGTCATTTCCAACATAGCTACTATAAACCTCCACAAGTTGCTTTCTTTGTACTGTAAATTATTTCTAACCGACAATGGTGTTAGACGTTTCTTTCATGGGTTCTTCGTAAAAGAATCTCCATTTTGTACACACACTTACACTTAGTACATAGGCATGTCACGAAAGCTCTGCGCGGATGTCACTTCGGTGTTACCCGAAAGCAATGCTTCCTGACATTTTTACTTTCCATCATGTAATAATAAGGATTTTTGATACCCTTGCACGGGATTATCACATCCTTCTTTACTGTCTATCATAAATCATCCGTAAAAGATTTGATAGTCTACCCTTGCACGAGATTATCACATCCTTCTTTACTTTCTGTCATAAATCATCTGTAAAAGAATTTGATACTCTTGCACGGGACTATCAAATCTTTTTTCGAACAATTTGATCTCCAGACACAGAGGATCAAAGAGGAATATTTACTTTTGAGTCACGGGTCTCTCAGATGTGGGAATTCTTTGGCCATTTAAAGAATTTTATGAGCCAAGGAAAGGCATTCGGGTCTAGAGTCTAGAGTAAGATCAGAGAAGCCTATGTCTCTATGTGTGAGCATAGGGAAGAACCTAAAGTGGCCTGGTCTTTTAGGATTTAAGTCTTGGTTAATCTTCGGACTGATTCTTCTTTGTGTGCCAGGTAGCCTATAGATTTCTCTTGCCATGCAAGGATATTTATCTGTTAAATGCCACAACATTTTATCTAAGTGAAGATCGAGTCCTGTTATTGTTGTGTATTACCATCAAGTTTCATTCAATAATAAAATGGTACCAGAGCCAAGTTTGTATTTAGTTTGAGCATATTGTTGGGAACATTAAAGTTTTCTTGAGTCTCGATAATGTCTGTTGCCTGCTAAGCCAAGGATGGCGTCGATGGCGTTTGAAGACTAGGAGATTAGAACTTCTTCCCAGGAAGAGCTGCGAAACACTTCTCTGTTTGCGATCGTGTTGCTGAGAAAACTAGTACACAACATTTTGACAAAATTCTATCTTTACTCTGATTTTCATCTCTTGTTAAAAAGTCTTCCGCTATATCCATATTTCTTTAGTATCATGGAATCATTATCTGCATCTAGTTCTCGTCATGAGTTTGGAGACAAATAATTTGATGAACTCTTAAAGGAACAAGAAGAAGCAAACATAGAACGAAGAAACTCTAATGTTACAGAGTCTGTAGTTCTTGATTGGTCTATTAATTTATTTTCAGAACCTGTTGCTTCTGATTCTTGGACCCTTCCAAAAATTGACCCAAATAATTTTTATAAGAATCTGGGATTACTGGATTCCATCCAGTTCTGGCGATATAAGGTGAAAGAGGAAGTTCTGAAAACTACCTCTAATAATAACATCCTTCATTCTTTAAACATTGTAAACCAGCTTGAGTTTGATGCCGCCCGAAAAGATGGCTATAATTTTTCTCATTTTGGCCATGTCCAAATTAGTATTCAGCCTTTGCATAGAAAAGGTCAATATGTTTCATTCTTTTCATGTGTTTTTTATAGAAGATGGAGAACTTTCCCTAAAGCTCTCATTGGTGGATGTCAAGGCACCCTTGCCTATGGTCCTGCTTCATGGTCCTGCTTTCCTAACTTCTCTATAGCATTAACAGATCCCAATGCTATCAATGATTTAATGCTAGGATTGCAAACTCATGGTTATGATGATTTTGATGATGACAGTAAGAATATCGCCATCTGGTGGTCCTCTGTCGTCAAATTATATAAAAATACCACTCTTTCCATGGTTAAATCTGTATCATCCCAGTCAGAATTCACTACCCTGATAACCCATGATTATGGTATGAATCTCATAGCCCCTCAGATGATTCCTAGATCTGCACTCAAACCCCCCACAGAATGGGTTACTAAATGGGAATCTATCAGAAAACCTACTTGACCATCACTAGTAAATCCTTCTACAATATTTACTACCAGAGATGGTAATGTACATACTATTTTCCCATAGTCTCGCGCTGAGCGTGGTGGACCTTCTGTTAATATTTCCACATTTGTAAATACTACTCCCAAATTTTCAGTTGATCATATATTTGTAGATACTGTAAAAAGATTAGTCTTGAGTGAAATTGCTTCATCTAGAAACCCTTTATCTGTTGTCTGTGACCATCCCCACTGTTCAAAAACCTTCTGTCAATTCTCTTCACAACCCCCAAATCCACATGGAAATATTGAAGAAGACAGAAGAAGAATAAGTATGATTACTTTTGTTCCCGACAAAAGTAAGACTGAAGAAGGATATACAAGGACACGTTTCTTCAATATCCATGAAGAAATAATTATCCAGTCAACACAGCAAAACAGTCATCAGGGTTTAGGATTTATTGATGGATCAGAAATCCCATCATACAAAATGAATCCTAGAAACAAAATTCCAAAGCATGTAGAGATTCCTTCAGATAGTGAAATCATTGCATTTTTGAAAATCTACAAAGGAATCAGTCCATATGATCCTAAAGATCAATGGAAGAAGAAAATTTTCAATTGGTACATTTTCACTCATAAAGCTAAAAACAGGTATGTTGAATAAATTAGACTGCTACCTAAAGAAGAAAGAAAAATATTCAATAATCAGAGAAATGAGGAATGGGAAAATTGGATGAAGATCAACAATCAATGGGTTTCTTTTTATGAATGGTATTATCCTTCCTCAAATTAGATAGAAGAATCCTTAAGGAAAATTTTCTTAAATCAAGCTCGACAGAAAAGGATTCAAAATGTTGATAATTTTGTAGCAGAAAAGATGGAATCAAATCTTGTCACTATTCCATCTCCACTTGTGATTCCAGAATTTTCTCCTAAAATTCAGAACATGCTATCTAAACCTAACCTGCCAAGAGATTTGCAGGCCATAAGGACAAAAGGAGAAAAATTAATAAGAGATATCTACAGTTGTTTGCAGGTAAATATGATTAGATCTAGTTCCCCAGCAAAGCATAAATGGGAACTTTTTGATGGACAGATCTATGAGACAGACAATGATTTTCCTCCATGGAAAAAATTTGTCATCAGGAAACAAGACGGAAATTTTTTTAAACTTTTTCCGATCCAGAAAAAAGATTCTGTAAAAGACTCTGTCCTTGCCAAAAACTGGACCAATCTTGCTCTTTCCAGTTTGGAAAAATACTTAAGAGAATGGAATAAATCCATAGAAGAAATGAATAACATTCTAAAAGACATGATGAATAGAATGTTGCAGAAACAGGATTATGCTTTGGTTTGTTTAAATGATAATATCAATACCTTAGCAGAAAATGATAAGCATATAGCTGAAAGTCTGGATAAACTCAGAATATCCACAGAAAGAAAAATCATCGATGCAACTGTAGTGCATGGGAAAGAAATTGTTAAGGTAAATTCGAGGCTTGATATTATCAAGAAACAGGTTTTAAATGTTTCCAATTCCATTGATTTGTTGAAAAAGAAGCCTTCCTCTGATTCATATAATTCCACTACCTTGTTTAGTGAGCCTTCTTCACAGATGCCATACACCATATCTGGCTTTGTATCAAGTTTGATAAAGCAGCCTGTAGAAATTGAATTTCCTTTATCCTTACAATCTTTTTGCTGCCCCTAGCTATTTTGGTCATCTCAAATCAAACCCCATAACGTCCTCAAAACCTAGTTCTTCAACTAGTTCCTCTCTCACTAAGTGGATCAAGAAACAAAAAGCAGAGGAAGAAAGTGCAAAAGAAGAAGAGTCACTAGAAAAATGGTATGATGAAAAGCAAAAAGAAGATACAGGTTTACATAATATAGAGATAGAAGAGGAAGAACCTTCTTTAGCAAAACTTGAGGAATATGTACAGAATTTCTCTCCTTAGGACAAAATTCAGTTCGGCATCCCTGAAGACAATACATTCCATGCGACCACATCCAGATCCACATGGAATTCTACCTGGTCCCCTACCCCAGATAGAAGGGATTTAATGAAATCTGAATATCATAAGGATTGGTCTACATCTTCCACTTATTTGTGGAATATTGATAACTGCACTGAAGCAGAAGTTTTTTCTGTAATGCATTCCATGCTTGTTTGTTATAGAACATATTTAGCTAATGATATTGGACCCATTAATTCTACCCGAAGAATTATTGGAGGATTTGAAGGATCTTTAGATTCATGGTTGAAAGTTGAAACTTTAAAAGATCCTACTCTATTAACCATATGGGAAAACTCACAAGTACTGAATGCAGATGGTACTGTATATATGGATCCAACCACATCACTTCCTGTAAATAACATGATTGGTTGTTTACTTTATGGCATTACTGTGAATTTCATTGGTTTCCGGAAAATCAATAATGATTTGACTGTTATTACTCTAGTTGCTATGAAACTCCATAATATGCAGCATTTCGATGAATATTTTAATGAGTTCTTACATCAATTGCACACTCTGTCTCCTGAACTCATTATTGAATCCAAGTGGAAAGAAATATTCATCTCTTCTTTAACATTATGGTTTCACAAGCCATAGTCACCAAGCTGCCAGGCAAGATTGGTGATTACAAATTTGGTGTAATCAGGCAAGCAGTCACGGCCATAATTGTTGAACTCTACTCGCAAATGAAGATTGCTTGAGCAGCAAAAAATCCCAAAAATCCACATGGCTATCAACAATTGTGCAAGCAATGGCATCTTTCTGCCCCAAAAAATTCAGAGGGGAGAGAACGTAGTGCTTACAAGAAAAAAAGCACTCTTCAAAGAATTTTTCAGGAAAAAGAATCATTCATCAGAAAAAACCAAAAGATTATAAGAAAACACAACTATACTCCAGAAAGAAAGAAGTTAAATGCTACCACTGTGGAAAAAAATGACATATTTCCCCAAATTTTCCAGATCTAGAAAAAGACAAGAAGAAAGGTAAAAAGAAAGTTTTCTACAGAAATAAATCTGGTAAGGTAAATTATATGAATTTTCCTTATAGCTGTGATGAATTAACTAGTGAAGAAGAATCAGATGATGTAAATAGGTTTGATTCTGATACTTCTGATACTTCTGAAGAATACTGCAATGATCCACACTGTGAAGAATGTTTTAAAGATAATTGTGATTGCAGTGATCCAGATGTTTGTCAATTTCATTCCATAAATATGATGAAGCAATCAGAGGCAGATGAACAAACAAGAAATTTGTTCACTCAAATGATGGCAGCCACAGACCCCCAGCTGAAAGACATGTACAAAGAATTGTTGTTGAAGAAATTGAACTCTAGACCACCAAATCAGAATAATCCTAACAGAGGATATGTGCCACCAACTTCTCTTTTTTCAGTTGAAGCTTTGACAAGGAAATTCAGGCAAGAATATTTTTGTGAAGACCTTCCACAGAAATTTCCAAGTATTCACAGAGATATCAAGGAATTGAGGAAGACAGTAAAATAAAATCGGAGACTTTGTATTGAAAGTCATCAGGACTGTCAACTTAGAAAAATGAAGGTTGAAAGTGAACCAGGTACCAGCTCAGCCCAGCCTGTTTTCTCAAGACAAACTCAGAATTACATCTATCATCAGAAGCCCTTTAAAGGAGTATAAATTCATGAGCATCATTTTGATGAAGAAATAGAAGATGATCGAAGTGGTTTAGGTTGCAACCAGATCTCTGGAGATGTAATGTACTGTATCAAGCTTAAAGTAAGAATTGGTTCCAATATTGAATATTGGAATGTCCTTATGGATACTGGTTCCAGACTTAATATTGTGAGTGATACAGTAATAGAGTCACATCTCAGAAGACCTACTAGTTGTCCAAAAGTCACAACAGCTAGTGGCGATATCAGAACTACTTCAAAAGCTTCAGTTGATATTTTTCTAACAGATTCAATTGGAATCAAAGTTGTTTGTCCCATTGTTATAGGTATGGATTGTGCAATGTACTTAGGGACACCTTTCTTTCATAATTTCCAAAAACATGGAGCAAAGTTTGACCTGCATTCAAGAAGATTCGGCTACTTTTTGGAGCTTGAAGATAAAGAAGTATTTTTCCCTTTCATCAGTTCTAGTTGTCCTAACAGAATAAAAGGGATTGAAAGACTGGAGAATTTATTAGCAAAGATGGAAAAGAAAAAATAAATTCTCAGAATTGATGAAAATCTTGAGCAAGGGAAATTTGATAAAGAAATAGCCAATCTCAAGAATAATTTTTTGGAATTTTGTTCGGAGGATCCTAATGCTTTCTGGCATGTGCACAAGCATGAAGTGGAGCTACCATTAAAGAAATATTTTAATGGGAAGCTCAAAAGGTCAAAATCCATCCCAATGAACCAGGAGCAAATGATTCTCTGCAAGAAAGAGATCAAGGATCTCTTACACAAAGGATTGATCAGAAAAAGCAAGAGTCTGATAGCTTGTTTTGCATTTTATGTTAATAAACATGTAGAGATAGCCAGAGGAAAACCCAGGCTAGTAGTAAATTATAAACCTTTGAATAATTTACTGGAATATGATGCTTACCTATTTCCAAAGCCATCTACCATGTTGGCACAGATCTCCAGGTCAAAGATCTTTTCTAAATTTGATTTAAAGTCAAGATTTTGGCAGGTGGGAATTAAAGAATCTGACAAATGGAAAATTGTTTTTTCAGTCCCTGAAGGCCATTTTGAATGGAATATAATGCCTTTCGGACTGATAAATGCCCCTTCAGCCTTCCACCGCATCATGGATGAAACCTTTGAAGGTATGGGAGAGATTTCCTTAAAGTACATTGATGACATTTGGTTCATTGAGAAGATATTCCGCCTCACATAAAACATTTGAAGTTATTTCTCCAAAGAGTTAAAGAAAAAGGAATAGTTCTTTTTGAGGTCAAAAAATGAAATTATTCGGAACAATGATAGATTTTTTGGGCTACATACAATTTGGCTCCTACAGTGTTAATCCAGTCTAGACTTCATTGATAATTTCCCTAATGAAATTTTGGATAAAACTCAGCTGAGAGGTTTCTAGGAAGCCTTAATTATGTTTCAAATTTCTTCAACATTGTGCCCAAGAGAAAACTTTTGAATCAAAAAAGGCGCAAAGGAACCCATCTCTGTGGAATGAATAATGCACGAGCTATCCGGAGGATTAAGAAAGAATTGCAAAATCTAGCCTCTCGGTCAATTGAAGAAAATTGGAAGAAAGTGATCTTGATAGATGCGAGTCAATATAGGTTGGGGAGCCATTCTCTTGTCGAAGATATAGAACAGAAACACACTAGAAATCTTCCGGTATGCCTGCGGATTATGGTAAAAAACTCAAAATAATTGGGCAATCCTCAAGAAGGAACTAAGGCTTGAGTTTATTTGGGAATAGAGAAATTCAAAGACTTTGTGATCTATACAAAGTTTTTAGTAAAAGCGGTATTGGGCATTAAATTTCTACATCCCGAAATGTGATTTTGAAGATGCGGCCATGGTAATATGGATGACCATCTTTCAGTATAAATTTGAAATATATTCATTCCTGGTCATAAGAATTGTTTGTAGATATCTTTTGTCTAGGGGGAGCACACAGAAATGAATTCTGTTGTTCTCTGCTGTAATTTCATTAGAAGATATGAGGATTATATTGAAATAGAAATGAGTCCATGGATGGGTCGAGATATGATAATATCTATAGTACCATTCTTTTAGATCATGATGATTACTAGTATCCAATAAAGGAGATAAGGTGGAGAGAAGGTATTCCCAATCTGCGGACTTAGAACGATCAAGAAGTTGAAAATGATTTGGCCATTCACGAGCTTGATTATTTGGTTCACATTGGTAACTTGTATCTTATGAAATATTTTGTTAAGATTATAAAAGAATTGGAAATTGCATATTAACAATCGGAGAGGTTTAATAATCCTTCTAGGAGAAAAAATTATGATCTTTGAAAGACGGAAAACCGACCTTTTTCCGGATGATGAATTTGGAAAATATTTCTTGTAATTTCTTCTATCATACGCAATTTTATTTTAGCTATGAAAATTGGCCAACGAGAAAGGATAAATCAGAAGATCCTCTTCCAAGTGGTTTGAAGGATGGTGGAAGATTTACGGACTCGGTGGTATTCTTACAATGCCTTATCAATTCACCGGTCTAAGGTGTTGTGGATTCTCTACACCGTATACTTCGGACAAGAGTCTGTACAAAACACTTAAGGATCTGATTGAACTAGAAGATATTGATTTTATAAATGCTTTGTGAAGATGTGGTCATACTCATTGGTTCGTAGCCCAAAGGATCGATTACAGACGGCTTGCCCAGTCTGGGTGGAACTCAAATGGAGTATAATGATTTCCATCAACAATCGAGATCTGATGCCAATCCTTTTTGAACGGATAAATTTCCTCCAGCGCCAAAAGATCATGAAAGTAAGATTTTGGGAATTAGAAAAGAAGTGACAGGTTAAATACTCTTGCACCTACCCTAAACTAGGTCATTTCGACATAGTTACTATACACCTCCACAAGTTGCATTCTTTGTCTTGTAGTAAAGTCTTTCTAGCAGAGCAATGGATTTGAAAATTTATTTCATGGGTTATTCGTAAAGAATCTCCATTTTGTACACACTTACACTTAGTACATAGATGTCACGGAAGCTCTTGATATGTCACTTCGGTGTTACTGAAAGCAGTGCTTCCACGACATTTTACTTTCTGTCATATAATAATGGTAAATGTTGATACCCCTTGCACGGGACTATCAAATCTATTTCGGACGATTTGCTTTAGATAAGGAGATGACACAAGATTTGATATGCGAGCCTCGGATGATCGAACGAGGATCTTTATGCAGGTCATGAGTCTCGGATGTAGAAATCCTTTGGCTATTTAAGAAGATCTTGGGCCAAAGAGAAGGCGTTCGATTTGAATTTTATAGTCTAGAGTAAGACTTAGGTAGCACACGTCTCTATGTGCGAGCATAGGGAGGAATATAAAGTAGCTAGGTCTTTCAAGATTTGAGTCTTGTTTGATTTTTTGGGCGGAGTCTTGCTTTGTGTGCCCGAGGGTAGCCTCTGATTTCTCTTGCTATGCAAGGATATATATCTGGTAAATGCCACAACACTCTATCTTGGTGAAGATCGAGTCTTGTTGTTGTTGTGTAATATCATCCCGAGTTTTCTAGTAATAAAGACTTTCTTGAGGGTGAGGCCTCTACATCCAAAACTCCAACAAATGTAAGAGAAGGCGAGGAATTTAAACCATTCTCTAGGGAATGTGTAAACTTCATGCAACCAAGGCAGGTGGAAAATCTCCGAGCAACGATAGACAACTACGCAAAAATAATTGACCCTCCCAAATAACTCAAAGATGTTCACAAACTATACAAGCATAAGCTTTACTAGGCATGAGATGTGGCTAACATCGTAGATTGATGACTATGAAATGGATCGAGGTCATCACGGATGCGGGATCGATTCGAACTTCACCTTCGAAGACATGGTAGCGATGGGAGAACCTAAGCTAGAATGGCCTACTATATGGGCGCACATGGCTAACCAA
Organism: Pinus albicaulis; assembly: GCA_034641835.2. Classification (NCBI taxonomy): domain Eukaryota; kingdom Viridiplantae; phylum Streptophyta; class Pinopsida; order Pinales; family Pinaceae; genus Pinus; species Pinus albicaulis. The sequence goes on along the minus strand of CM076581.1, from coordinate 1,298,414,791 downwards.
TAGAATATCATACCATTGGAGGCTATCAAAGATTATGGTAAATATCACGAGTTAAGGTACATGAAAATTTGAAGTAATTCGGTTAAAGGAGGGTGCGAACCCTTGTCCTACACTCTGCAGGACTAGGCTTGGGTGATAGACATGCGATGCATTATCAACTTAAAGAAAAGGAGAATGGTTTGAAAATGAGGGTATGTGAGTAATAGTCCTCTGGATCCTATGGAAGGAGACGGATATACGAGAGCGGGTGCGTGAAGAAGACGATGTGGATCATATTTATAAAATTACCACCGAGACAAGAGGGGGATTGGATTAACCCTACGGTCGATGGTGTGCTTTACGGGAAAAAATAGTGAATGCTCGTTACGCTTCGAGGAGATTGAAAATTGGAAGAATCGATTCGCAGCATATACGCATTGCGTTGTCTTGGGACCATGAATAGTTTCCGGTGTATCTCCTTAGAGGTAAGGAAAGCTGCCCTACTTTGATGGTTGCGAAGTAGTTTTAGAAGATTTTTTGCGAACGTTTTGAAGCCAAAGTCCCAAGCGAGTGAATAATGTGGGTGCTTAATCTGTAATACTGTGCACGGTGGTGGGAAACACATAAGGGGATGTTCCGGAATTGGGAGGAATGTCCTTAGAGAATGATGATCTTGCAGTTTGAACCCATTAGTTCCTGTGCGTAAAAAAATTTCCTTTGCCCATTGAGACCCTGTGACACTTGTCCACATGGATCGAGGAATGAGTGGAGGACTATGGACGAATGGGTCCACCTATTCATTGATGCCTTGGGGCCAATTCTGGCACATGGTATTTAGACGCGAAACTCGCAGAGTGCCGGCATTGGGAAACCTTGAAGGACGAGTTCATAAGGACGTTCGAGGTTGATTGGTGGAACTAAGACACTGTGGAAAGCCTTACAAGATATAGATGCTTACTGGTATTTGATGAATCACACTTTGGGGTGAGTCGGGGCATGACTTGGGATCTGTGAGATGCGAGGATATTGTTAAATATCACAATATATCAATGGAGGAATGTGATGAAGACCCGAGAAATGTCACTGTCCCGGAGTCGGAGGAGAATGCGTAGTGGGTGGACCCCCACTTGTGAGTACATCGATGTGACCAAGCCCACAGCAGGCGAGGGAAGTCAATGTCGGAACAAAATAACAACCTAAGCTTGCTAAAATTGGTGACTACTGGGATGACAACGTGGGGAAAATAGCAGGAGCTTCTCTAAAAATACCAAGGGACACTGTTTCCTAGAAAATTTTCAGAACTCAAGGGTATTACGGGTGACCTAGGGGTCATGCGCATCACTAAAAATCAGATGCATGCCACAGCAGAGCGACAACCTTATCGATTGAAACCCAAATATAGCGAAAGTCCGAGAAGAAATCGACAAAATGCGGCCACGGTGTCATCGAACCGGTAGAATAGTTAGATTGGGTAAGCCCTATGGTGGTTGAGGAGAAAAAGACCAAGGGAGAAATAAGAATCTATATTGACTGCGCAAATTTAACGATACCATGTACACGATCCCTTCACTACACCATTTTTAAGTGAAATTGCGGATAGTGTGCTGTGAGGGGTTGGAGGCATACTCGTTCACTAACGGGTTTCTAAAGCTACCATTAGATCGGGATCGCACTGAAGATTGTGGTAGAACTACGTTCGCTGCGAATGGGGATCCTTCCGATGTCTTGTCATGCGTTTGGTCGAAGAAATTCCCTGCCATATTTTTGCCTATGGAAATCTTGTTGAAAAAGGATGTGTCATTTTTGGGGATGATGAGTGTTGAAGAGCTTTGAGCTACTTATAGAAGCCATGGTCTCTACACCTATTCTCATATTTCTGATTGGCGAAGGTTTCCATTTCCATGTCGACGCTTGAGAATCATGGGAGTTGTCCTCACTTTGGGGAAGGGGACATTGACCACCCAGTGCATTTTCCGGTATAAAAATTTATGGTGCGAAACATAACTACTCCACTCTTTTTGAGCGCGAAGGGTTGGCCATGGTATATACCTTGCAAAAATACCAACAACATTGGTTGGGGAGGGAGCACTTCAAGATGTTCAAAGATCACTCGGTTGAAGTACGTGGTGAATAAGTCTATGTTGGGGGGGGGGGAGATTTTCGGAGTAGCTCTTGCTATTTCAAGAATATGAATTTGAGATAATAATGAAGCCAAGAAAACTAAATGCGGGGGGCGAAACCACTTATCTCGACTGGGGCCCAGTAGGAACCTACCAACCTTGAAGAAGGATTTCACGATGCATAGTTGTTTCTATTAAGGTGGTTGATGTGCACTTCATGACATCATTCACTTCTTAACTATAGGGATAGTGATTGCGGGGAATATTTGGTACAAAGAAAGATATGGTAACTTGCGCGAGCGGAGCACACACATGATGGCACGCCACTTGTATAAAGTGGGAGCTGATGAGGTACTACGAAGGTACGCTCAAGAGCATGAAAGACAAGACATCTTAGCAAAAGTCCACGGAGACACGAGAGGTCACTATGCGAGGAAACGGTAACGTAGAAGATCTTGGGCGGGCTATGGTGGCCCACCTTTGCATAGTGATTCTCATGACTGCGTTTATGGCTTTGTGACACATGCTAGAGGATGGAAGACCATCGCTTGAAATACCCTTGCGGTACGAGATGTTCCCTTCAAGTTTTTGAAAAATGGGCCATCGACTTCATTGGGACCATCGAGCCACTGAATATAAGAAGATAGGTGCCCAAAGAACCAACCCACTGATACCACCAAAGAGATAGAAGGGCATGACAAGGATGCTGAGAAGAACACTAAGCGATTACTTGCGGCAAGATCTTGACAACGAGGGTTTGGATGCGCAGGGGTGCGGCTCCCCACGTGGTACATAAAGAGCTGTCGAACCTCTCCAAGGCCTTTAAGAAATGATGGGCTACAAAGCCTAGGAGGGATCTTGAATCTGCCTTAGCAGGGAGGATTTGGAGCAGATCATGAATGCGGTCACCCTTTCTTCGGAAAATGATGGCTTGCTTTGGAGGAGCTCAAGGTCGATACTGCGTAGATGAACATTGTGCAAGCAAGGCCACCTATAGAAACTACCACAAAAGTAATCACATCAATATAAAGTCGGCCTTGCCCCTTTCCCAAGCATCGAATTCATCTTAAATCAACCCGCCTTATGTGCACAAGTCAAACTATGCGAGTGCAATTGGACTTGGCACAGCTTCATGAACCATTGCAAGTCCCTCCACACATCCATATTCGAGGTTCCAACACGGTGGCGAGGGTGCATCGATGGCTCGGTAAAACCAAGTAGACAATCATGGAAAAAATCGTTGGGCGTCCTGGCGCAAGCCGCATGCACCACCGGCACACGATGGTACGAGAGTTGGAATGCCTAATTAGTAGCTTGTCCGCTGATGTAACTAAGGATATCCTGGCCACCTTTTAGGAGCCAAGATCGAAGGGCTTGTTGCGGCCTCGGGAGCTTCGGACTGAAATTAGGACCATCAAAACAGAGATAGAACAACATATTCTTCTTTACATGCCAAATTGCGGGGCAGAAACTCCCACCTAAGGTATGAGGTCAGCGGCCACGCTAGTCATAGAGGCCACCAATACTATTACGACATATATTTCTCGGGGGTTCATAATTGTTGGAGAGTTTTGGAGACGGCTATGAAGTTGTGGTCTAAGGACACGCGCGACCCTCTCCTGGCGTGATTTTACTCATTGCGCCGAAGGAGGAAGAGTTTGAACGGCTTGAAGCTACCTTGTCAACTTTGATTCTGGCTCAATTCTTGGCACGAATGATTCCCGGCCATGGACTCGGAGATTACATTGAAGAGCTCTTCCACAAAATGAAGGTTCTCGGTGACCACCTCAAACCTTGGGGTACAGTGAAGCCGCAGCTATCTCAAGAAGTGGATATTGCAATCAAGCTACTCAATCGGAACTACGGAAAGTGTCACTACTAATGCGAAGGCCCAAATTCTAAGAAGTTGGTGGAAATTTCCTGAGAATGTTGTTGCGTAGTGCAAAGGAGTGTTGCCCCCGTTGTTCGATGCAATCAAACTTGAGGCGAAGATGCAAACCCCATGGTTCTTGTGACTCGAGAACGAGTCACAAGATTGTGTTGGGGGCAGTCAGGTGGGGCTCCTAAGGCTGTGAATTTTTTTATATTTTGTAATAGTTAGTCTAACATAGGGGTTTGGGGTGGTTCACAGCCCAAAACATGTTGTAATGGGTCAAAGGGTAGACCTAGGTCTACAAACCATAGTTTTAAGACATAGGATAATAACTGTGTTGATATATAAATAGATGGATAGTTTGAGTCCCAAGACGCAAGAATTAAGATTGATGCTACATGCGAACTATTAAGATGTTTGTTTGGGTTGTTTTGGATAAGGAATCCTATTGTTTGTGTGTGTGGAGATCCTCAATCCTACTATGTGCGGCCTCGGCCAAAATTTGTGTTTGGGTTGTAGTTGGGTTATTGGATGCGGATGATTCTGAAATATATTTGAAGTATATTTCTGGTATACGAGATTTGATCTTGTTTATTCTGGTACATCTATAATATTTATTTAAGGTACAAATGTAGTTGTGATTTGAGGATTAGCTATGTTTATGTTGATCGATGATGATAATTGTTGTTGAACGCACATGGATGCAAATGTATTGATCAACATCTATTAACTCAATGTAGTATCTTTGTTAGGGTTATATGTTGATTATCTTGTTAAAAGCTTGCGGATAGATTTGTTGGGTAAACACAGTAGCTTCGGTGAGATTTTCTTTAATTACCTACTCACTCTCGGTGCGAAACCTAGTTCCGACACCACTCCATACTACTTTGGGTGAGACACTGTTGGAATTAGGACTTCGTTACACCAAAACCTGCAGAGACTTTAGTCTGCTACAATCGCTAGATTTAGGATCCACAAAGAGCGGTTAGTCCATGTCATGAAACACACGGGGAGCGTTGAACCCCGTGTCCAACAATCTCACCTGGCAGCAGTGAGATGAGTTTTGAACTCGAGACTTGTCGCTGCGATACCAGAGTTGTTGGAATTATTATTGTCGTTAAACCAAAACACCCGCCTTTGGTCTCCGCTGCAATCGCTGGGATTGGGATCCACGAGGTGGTTAGTCCATGTCACAAAACACACAAGGAGCATTGAACCCAAAGTCCAACAATCTCACCCTAACACAAGCCGGTTGAGTTTCAAACTCGAGACTTGTCCTTTGATACCACTTGCCGAATTATGATTGTCGTTGAACCAAAACCTATAGGCTTTAGTCTCGCTACAATCCCTAGAGGTTAGGATCCCATGAGAGGTGGTTAGTCCATGTCACGAAACACATGGGGAAGCGTTGAACCCAATGTCCAACAAGACCTTGGCACAAAAAATTAGGTCACTTCCGAAAGGGCTAGTAGTATAGGGGTTTGTTGGCAAACCTTAACCTCTGACACGAGATCGGGACCCCTCAAGCCAACACCTATAGTAGCGATCAATAACAATATCCCCCCATGGTTTTAAACGAAGAATGAAAATCTTATGTTGGCTCTCGTATTCCTTGGTAGAAGACAATACAATATGGATGTCTACTTGTCATTAGTAGATTAATTGAAGGAATTATGGGATGGGATAAATGTATACGATGTATCAAGACCCATTTTTCTTACACGACACATGATTATTCGAGGGCTTATGAGTTTGATCTTGGTGAAATTACATGTTTATTCATTTGTTTATATACGTGACAATATTGTTTCACATATTAATTTAATTCATTGTATGTGTTATGATCTTCATGATATTCTTTAACGTGCGATTCATAACGTATACAATAATTTTAAATGAGTATTGTAACAAAAGGGTATTATGAATGTAAATTTTGCGGGCTTTCTCTTGACTAGATCGTCCAATGACCTATTAAAGCCAATGTATGACTACTCTAGGTCATTAATTTGAGAATAACACCCTTATAGAAGAGAAACATCCGCTTTCAATGGTAAATGAGAGAGAAACCAAAGGCCTATAGTACCAACGATGCGTGAATAGCTTAGAAACTATATAGAGAGAGAGAAGGAGAAGGAGTTCATGCAAATGTTTGATTCAAATGGGGAGTCTATGTTCGATGTTCTAGAATTCTTCAACAACTACGTTGGCTAACCATTAAGATGAAAAAGGAAATCTATCGTTTATAACCTCACATATTGGGAGCATATTAATATTACCCATATATTAGATCCCATGGATATATTATAAATTGTTTCATCTTCTTTATGGAGGCACATATCATCAAAACAAAGTGAGACATTGGGTACATTGGAAAGATCTTATTACTTCAAAAACTAAAATGAAGCATTAGCCAAGACAATTAGAAAGTACATGATTAAGAGGCTAGTCCTCTAGTGGTATTTCAAAAAAGGTGATGTACCATGGATTTAAAAAAAATATGACATTTCTTTAGAAAAAGTTATAATAGAATTAATGAGAATTACCATCTTCATTTGGGTCTTCACAATGGCGGTGTACATGCAGAGAGACCATTGGGGTTAAAATCATGTGACTATTTGATCTTCTAAGAGTACGTATAATGTAAAATTAATGAACTTATTATTTTTTATATTAATAATTTTTATCACGAGATCATAAAACATAAATAATTTTGTAGAATTTTTTCATGTGTTTATAACTTTGCGACGTCATTATCCTTTGTTCCTATGTGGGATTTTGAAACATGACCTCCCCCAAGACCTAGGATGTTCCATATCTAAATTATATACATTGGTATGTTGGATCACATCAAAGGATATTCATGTGGCTAGAATTCCATGGTGGTGTCAAGGGAATAGTTTAGATTGTTTGTATGTTTGAGGAAGGAACTGCGCGTGTTTCATGGACTTGCATGCTCATCTTATAATCCACCTAGTAGATGATGTTGAATTATTTAGGGTGGTTTCTTGTCGTTGGATGTTCTTCTCGGAGATGTACATGAATATATTGAAAGGTTTCTCGACACAAAGCAAAACCCAAGGGTTCTTTGTGAGGCTACCATATACGTATGAGTATTTCTATTATGCTAATGAGTACATCAAGTAGATTGACAACACACCGAGGTGTGGTGATTTGGGACGATGAAAGGGATGAAGAAAAAAGAAGAGGGAGCTTCTCAAAACAAATGGAAAAAGGTGCTTGATAAAGAGTAAGCGACTTATAATTTGTCAAATTTACACAAAGTAAATATTCAAATTGAACTTCGATATAATGTATATTTTGATCTCATATGTACACCTATGTTGGTTTGATTTCATCGGTGAATGTAGAAATTGAAGCAACCAATAAATTTGTTCTTTAAAATTCCGAGAAGTGACACAACCATGGGTCGCATTGTATGAAAAAAAGAGAATGAAATGGGATTGTGACAAAAGAAATAATTTAGATGGTTGAATGGTAAAAGTGTGCCTTATTCACGATCATTTAAAATAAAATATGCCAATTATATGCCCCAACAATTGGGTTCTTAACCTAGTCGATAATCACAGTTACCTTGGGAGGTTATTTACTACATGCTGAAGAGGATGCGCTAAACATAGGGATTGGGTGCAACAACGTGTCATCTGTTGCCATTTGTAAGCTTAATAATACACCTTTGAAGTATGGAATCTATATTTTATAATTCTGTGATTTTGGTTATTAGACACACATGATACTATGATTTTTAAAATTTTTTATCACGTGCATTTGTTCCTGCATATTGGACATATGGACACCATTTTTGCACATAAAATTCTGATGATAGACACATGACAGCAATCTTGTGGAGTGGAAGTCGAGGTTCGATCAATCTAATTGAGTCATAACCTAATTTATGTGGTTGAATTTCAAAGCTAGACATTTGAAATTTAATCCTAAGGGAGTGGACCCCAAAAGGATAAGTATTTCGTGAATGTAATTAAATATTTAATTTGAGGAAATGAATAAAATTATTGTGTGCGAGATTAATGAAAAATGAGATTATGAGATCACTTGCTAAATCCATGAAGATGGATAGGAGCAACTAATTCCCCACAATCTTTCAAAAAATCCTTGAAAGGAATTATTTCTAAATTAGATTTTGAGGAAGAGTCTAAATTTCCCAATGATGAGGAAAGTAGTTGGGAAGAGGTAAAAAATACGGAAAATGCGAGGAAAAGCATAAAAACGACTTTAAAGAATCTAAAATGGAAGCCTAGGCAAACGAGGAAGAAAAGCATCTGAGATTACGGGACGGAATTAGAAACATGCTTTGGGGAACAATAGCTTAAATAAGGTTTTGCTCTTGTACGGATTAGAGGTGGATGTTGCAAGGAGATGATCTCTGACTCGGGGGTGAGTTACGGGAGACGAGAGAAGGAATCTAAGGTTGGGAGGTTGGTCAATTGCATGAGTGGTATGTCTCAGAGTGCGGTGTTCTACTTCATATAGTATGAATTGGCTACATATAAAATTATTTGTATATTAGAATATAAATTCTACATTTAACGAGAATTGATCATAAAAATTTACCCTTGAAACTACGTATGGTTGTAGAATTTAAAGCGTAGTAGAATCAACAGAATCTCTAAATGATTGATGGTTTAAATCTAAGGATACATAGTTCTTCACGAGGAAAAAAAAAAAAAAAAAAAAATATATATATATATATATATATATATATATATATATATATATATATATATATATATATTGAAATTAACTTTGATACGCCGATAAATGTAAGGTGTTTAGTATATACATATAAAAGAGGAGAGAACCATATTATTAGAAATTCTATACGAACCTTAAAATAGGGATATGTGAAATATCATTTAGATTGTGTATCAAAAAAGGGGAAAAGAAAAATTTCTGAGACTACTTCTCGGGGAAATAGTACTGCTTATCTACATATGAATGGAATTACATCGGCCCGGTATGTAAGCAAATAAATAAACAATTATATAACGGGGAGCCAGTAAAAATTAAATATGCATGTGTCTGTCCATTAAAAATAGCTCTGCGAACTACACTTCAATTATTAGTAATCACAAAATCACAAGAATTTAATCCATTAGAGTTTTGAAATTTAAAACCATTTTGAGATGGAAACACGAGATAATAGAAATCAAACTAGATTATGTTTGGTTATGAAGCAGTATATCTTTGGACAAACACAACATGTTATGAAATAGATCTATAAAACAAAAAAATAGCCTTGTTAGCAGGTTCACGGTTAAATTCTTGTTGTGGCCCAAATTGCTATACGCCATTTACAAAGTTAGAGAATTTGTATAAATTTTCTATCGAAAAAAAAAACAAAACGGATATCCATGGAAATTTATGATATCGACATCATAATTTCCTTGCGATAGAATTGCAATGTATTTAGGTAAAGCAAATATCTGCAAAGTAATCTATTATTCTTTGTAACCTCATAGTTTTAAGAAAAAATAATTTCAATGAAAGTATATAGGAAGTATAAATCCGAACGTCGGTACCTTACATCTTTGTGAGAAAATTTTAGAATTCTAGCAAACTATCACTTGTGTCCAAGTAAATACGGGAACCATCATTTCAAACGAAAATCTTAACTTACGGGGTTGTACGACACACGTACATACGCCAAACAATCGACATAATCATATGACATGGTCGTGTGCCTTCATCTTCTAGATGGATACAACGTAAAATAGAATAGAAACAAAACCCCTTTGTTTATCTCGGCAAACAATAATTGGCCACGAGTTATGAAATCGGCTTTAGCATGATGATAGTTGATGACTTAAACAACGAAAAGAAAAAAATATTAAGGGTTAAATTTTAGATATAATCACCACCATTTAAACTAAATTCTTTTGCAACCGGTTAGCATCTTTGAAAAACGGAAAGTTTATGGTGTATACGGTACCCAAAAAGGGAATAACCCGAACGTTATAATGTTTTTTTATACAGCAAGTTCTTAGTGAATAAAAAAACGAAATAAAACTATTATACAGAAACATGTGGAACATGAGATGGATTTCAAGTGGTAATTATAGCTAGAAGCTCGAACGAGCCTTTGGAGGACATGTAGAGAACACTGTTACCTTCAGGGGTAACCACGAATGAGATTAAGGAAGATTACGCAAGGGCCAAAGTAAATGGCGGGATTCGAGGTTTAGTGGTGGCAGAGGTCCTTAGGCGAAACGGAAACAAAATGGGCATCGATGAAAAAAAAAAAAAAACAACAAACGGAAACAAAATTTATAAAACAAGGTTTGCAGGGACTAACCATGTTTGCCACGATTAGAGGTATTCACGCTCGTGATGCGAAACGATCATGTTAGATACGATAAACTGGATCCAATATACATCTTGCGAAGACGAAAACGGCAGTCCCTTCGACATTCTCTGTCCGCAAAATAGAAAAGGTAGTCATAATGATCTCATAAGACCTGGCTCTGATTCAAGTAAATGGAAATTTTATGAACGCAAAAATCTAAATATGTGTAAGATAGAAAACAAAAAAAAATTGATTGTAAATAAAACACCATCCCAAAACAACTAAGACTCGAGAAAAGTCGATTAGCAAACACGAAGAATTTATTGAGTTCTCGGGGAAATACTCCTTCTAAGGAGAGTGCAACGAACGGTGGAAAATATACATAGGAAGCAAAGTTTTTGATAGAAAAAAAATCTACGAACCAACTCGATAAAGAGGAAATATAGCTAATAAGGCAATGAACGCCGAGACGACAAAGGAGAGGAGAGATTGTTTACCATTTTAACGGCGATGGCACACCCACCCTGGTAAACCTCACGCGATTGCGGAACCACGGCGCTAAAGAAAAAGCCGAGAGGAAAACGAAGAATCATGGTCCTAAGATTGGGCGAACGATCAGGAAAAAAAAATGCAAGTTAGAAGAAAACATTAAACCTAAAACCCGAGTTCGATGATCTTCACGTGTAATATAGATTAGGGTTATGAAAACTCGAAGCACCAAGTCCGAAGTAAGTACTCGGGGAAATCACAGAGGGATTGTCAAAATATCAACGACGGATAATGTCGTACCCTCCTTAGTGTATTTAATTATTTTACGCCGAATTCTGGTACCAAAGCGAACAAATGAATGCGAAGGTATTTCGATGTCGGTGGCAACTACGACCTTAGCCATTATGAACCTAGGCTGCTGGGATACGTGTCCATACATTCACGAGCGACACCGATCTTGGTGGTACCCCGAGTTAATAATATTAGAAATGTTTCGAGCACGGAGCCAGAGAAAACACGACGTCATAGCAACATTATAATAAATAAAATTTCGGTTGATGGGAGATAGTACTACATGTATGCCAAGATAAATACGAGGGAAGTAGCGTGAATCCTTTACCAAGGTACATGCATTTAATTATAGCTATCGAACGTTAAAAGATTCGAGAGGAGACTATAATGATTAATTATCAACTTTTATTCGGTCCATGAATCAAAAAGAATATACATATGCATTTTTGGTAAACCTTCGGTATGAATATGTACGGATGTCGGATATATATATATATATATAATGTAGGGACGAGAGAAAACTATTACCTATGATAATAATTACATATATACTTGAAATAAACCTTACAATAGATATGTAAAATCTAGTGAAGAAAATTAAAGACTCAACTTTAGGTGTTAATGAGAAAAGTAACAAGGCATTTCTTTGGGATCTTGACGGATAAGGTTGGTTCGATGCAATTAGATGAATTGCTATTCACGATTTGGTATAAGAATAGAGAAGTCATGGGAGAGATCATCTGATTAAATCCGGTAGGATGTTAATTAAATCCGAGTCATGGAAAGCGAAGTTAAACTTCACATTTAGTGATGTTAATAAAGGAAATTTTTATTTTTATTTTTTGTTAGAGAAGGAGATGTGACATCGAGCTAGCCAACGTGATCAAAACCTAGTACGAGGGACGTTAGGTTGTGCAAAATGATACGAGAGATCATTGAAGTGGACTTATCTTCTTTCCAATGTGTTATTTTTAGGTGCAAGTGGTGGGACGCTTTGATGGGAATAATGTAAAGGAAAATCGTGATCGTAAACTGATATATATAACCTCTTGTGAATGAATGTGTGTTAAGTGGTCAATCACAAGCATACGAAAAAAACTCCTTTAGCTATGCATAACAAGTAGACCTAACATCAGAGTAATTTGCCAATTTCCTTAGATATTTAGTTAGTTGACCAAGATAAATTCTACAAAATCTGAATCTATGTAGTTAAAGAGATTAAACAAAAAATAAAAGCAAGAGGTACTCTTGTGCATCCAATATACCAAGATAGTAATATTTTTAAATAATTTTATTTATGACACCAGGAAGGGAACATAGAAATATGTTATTAGTCCTCACACCTCGATAGGATGGGTTCTTGTATGTCCTCGGTGCTTTATATCTAGATCTCTCTCTCTTAAGTGGTGTAGAAAACAAAACAAAATGGAACTCAAACGGGCTCACAAGAAAAAAGGTAGCAAAATATGGCAATGATGGAGGATCAAAGTCGGACCAAAAGTATAGAATCAGAGTTAACATTAGGCAACAAAAGGTAGTGAATGAATGGGGAAAACGCCTATTTATAACAAAATATTGGTTAGTCTAGATATTTGAGCATAATTAGAATATTATTAACCAAATCTAGATCCAGCTTTTATGGAATATTTTATTATTTTTGTTGGAGGGAAAAAAGAATTTGAATTTGGTCAAATCCCTTTATTTGTAAATAATAAATAAATAAATGATTTATTTATTATTTTATAAATGTGGTTGAGTAATAATGAAATAAATAGTTATTTATTCAATTATTTATAAATGATTTAGTCAAATTTAGCAAGGAATATTATTTAAATAATGTTTTAGAAAATAATTCTTGCTAGAAAATAATAAGATAAATAATGATTTATCTAATTAATTTTAATTTTAGGGTTAAATATGACCTGGAATATTAATTAAACTATTTTTTAATTAATTATCCCTTGAGAAAATCAAACAAATACGGATTTATTCAATATTCCTCATTGGGTTTCACTGTTTAGACCATAAAAACCTTAATAAATTATGGATTACTAAGCTATTTTTCATAGTGAAAGCAATTTTAATAAGGGTAAAATTGGTCTTATAAGTGTACTTTAGTCCATCTAATAGTAACGAGTTAGATCACAAAAAATTAGTGTAACAATTTCCCCCTAGTGTGCAAGCGTTAGGAGCTAATCGTATGACCAAAATACATTATGAGAACTCAATCTTGCCTAGACACCAAAGTGGGATAGAGAGAAATATAAGGTAGACTAAACTTCGAGAGGACAAGGCCTAAGGAGGCAAGACTTACAAATGTGACAGTCTCTTTTATGAGTTAGTACTTGTTCTACATGAGGCGGGGGAAGGCATACCTATGCCGTCGGGGAATAACAAAGTACAAAGAATAATGCATCCAATAAATAAAGTTAGCTATAGTACATACGCAGCTTATGAGCTTAAAATAAATAGATGATAACGGATCCCACATACATATGGTGTAGGACAATAGCCATGACTTATACAATAATATATGAGTACAACCAAAGAGGCCTATAAACGGAAAAGGAATCTGAAAATACGAATGATACATGCAAACTAAAAGGCGTTTGCAAAAGCGATTTGCGATGTTAGAAACATCAAATCTCATGGAGGAAATTTGCATCCAGGCACAGCAATAGAAGGAGAAGTGCCATGGTGAGGCAATAAGGGATCTAAACTAAGGCATGAGAGATAATAGTAGGTAGCTAATAGCGCAACACAGGGATAATGATGGAATGGGGTATTGAGTAGTGGGCTCATGACTTCCCTTGTTAGAGCATAAGGCATGGATGACACAGCGACAGCGACACCAATACTAGAGGAGATGAGAACGGTATGATTGAAGGCCATAATGTGTGACACAAAAGAGGAACAAAGAAATGAAGGATGGAGGACAATAGCGGGAAAGAAAGGGACTCTGAGATAAACTCCATGGATATGATGATGGCCTAGAGCTCGGATGCTCTAAACAAGGGCAACTCGATGATCACCTTACACGGAACGAGGCCGGTGGGGACCATACAAACATCGGTACAAGATGGTTACTCATGACGAAAATCAACATGAGTGTGGACAAGTATGAAGAAGGCAAAGTGGTGCCCCAATTACAAGTGTTTCAAGTGAAGAAATTCGATTTGAGGGAAGCGTTGAAGTGACCCTTCTCGGAAAAAATGTGTCTAGGTGAAGTATCAAATCACAAAAAAATAAAGGATACCCATTTGAGAGAATAGTGAGAGCTTTCCAATAAGTGTTAACAATTTGTCAGCGAGCTATGGTTTGGTCACAGAAGCATGAAATAGAAATGCGAGTTTCTCTTTTAATAAGGTGATACCCCTCTTATTAGATTAATTAGCGAGTGTATTTGTGGTGAATGTAGAGAGGAGAAAAGGCCCTAAACGCTGCAGTGATCATAGTAGATAATGGTGTTGGAATTGAGATGTCGATTCTGGATAGATGGCTAACCTTACTCTTTCATTTCGGTGGATTAAATTTTCATATTAGGCACCTAGAGAATAGGAACATGCTTGGTCGCACTTTTTTGGGGTACATTTCTACGACACAGGTAGCGAGGTATTGGGCGGAAAAATCTTGAGCATGTCTGAAAATACTGTGGATAGTGTGACACATGTCGGAGAAAGGGGTTTTAGTGTTGTTTTTTAAGGATACATTATTTTTATGTTTGATGGAGCATAGGTGCCTCTAAGCATGTTATGGTCATGCCATTATTATTTATGAAAGGGTAATCTAAACACATTTTTATGATGTGGTACCATTTGTTTCGTTATGGTTATGTATTTTGAGAAAGGGAATGGAGGAGGGGATTAATGATCTCTTTTGGTAATGCATATATGAAGCAAATGAACTAATTTTCTCGATTGGCATACATGGTGTCACTATCCCAAAAGGTACATTTAGAGATAATGAATCGGTGCTCTCCTAGAAAAGCCATATGTTGGTCAACAACAATGTCTAAGGGGCGGGTTGTTGATGGGTAAAAGGAATGATGAGGGAGATCATCGGTAGAGTGATCTGAATTGATATGGGACTCTAGAGGTCCTTATAAATGGGGAAGAATAATGGTACTAGAGTCGAAACTACCGGATGCACCATGAGGGTGGTGGAGAATTGCTTCTCCTAGAATCTCAAATGTGGGTGCCCCTTACCAAAACATTGGGTGTCAATGTAATGACAACGAGTGTATGTTGTTCAAATCCATGGTTTCGACGTAAGGTGGGATAGATAAAGTCGAGAATTAGTAAATGCTTCCATTATGTCATCATCGTAATAGAATATGGAGTTACTAGTGGAAGAAAGACCACTGAACACGACGAAGGTACGTGACTCATCATCATGAAGAGGAGTCCACATGCGCATCGTCATAGAGGGTGACGAAAAAGGTAGATGATGGATCCCAGCGATGTTGAGTCCCGAGGTGATCACTAAAGGGAGGTCAAGAAAAACGAAGGGGAAATCCAAGAGGGTCTTCCACCATGGGTCTCATAGACGATGATAGGTAGAAAATGGTAGCGAGAAAATACCCATCATCTCGACATCAAGGGGGGAATGTCAATGGGAGCATTTGTGTCCTCTAGATTGCGCACAAACGAAAATACACAAATAAGGGAGAGATTATCTTGGTTGCACTCGGCCTCAGATTGGTGAATTTCCACTAGAGAGGTGTGGAAATCATCGAGGTACAGGACGGAGGTGAGTATAGTAGCCCAGCAAATCACGCAGAGCACAAGGATAATTTGTGTGCAAGTCTTGAGTTTCTTGGTTGAATGAGGTAAGATGACATGGACCTATGGGATATCAAACTTGGGAAATACTTCTTTGACCATGGGCTTGGCGAGGCAACTCGGGACGATTCTGGGTGGCATGAATGACAACATCACACAAAGCATCGAGTGGTATGCTTTGGAGGTGAGAGGGAGAAAGGGGGTTTTTGGGCGGTCTTGTGTAGGTGCCTTCTTGTTGGGATTTTCCGCCCTCACTTAGAGCTTTCACAAGAGGAGTATATTCTTGTTGAGGTGGTCGAGTCATGGAAGCAAAGGAGGAGTGTGGAGACGGTTGGACCAGTCTAGAAGAAGTATAATTTTTTGGTTGACTAGGTGGGATAGTGACTAGGGGATCAATTTAGAATAATGGGATCCCCCGAGGTCATGTTAGGAAGAGATAAGGTAGCCATAATAGGTATCGAAAATACTTTGGGATGGAGCTAGAAACGATGTACGACCGAGAGGGTAGCTGGCCGGGCGGGACAACTTCGAGATGGTTAAGGCTAGGAGAACCATTTCGGGGGAGGGTAAATAGGCTCATGGATACCGGTGTGGATGAGCGTACACGAGGAGGGGGGGTCACGAACGGCGAGTCGAGGTGCTAGGAGTAGGTTGTGGGGTGGGGCTGCTAACTAGTTGAACTAGTACGTTTGAGGTTGGATCAAGATGATTGTATCATGCAAATGTTCGATGAGTTGGGATCGAGAGATAGAGGAGAAAGACTAGGGAAAGAACCAAGAAAATGAGGTCTTTGTAGACTGCAGGTGAAACATTGGTCAAAAGTTCGACTAGTTATTTATTAGTCATCAAAGAGATGATGGACTCAAGGGATGTCTAAGACTTTGGTTAATGACACATCAACCTAGCCAATGGTGACAATATTTCTATTGTAGAGGAAATCATCTTACGATGAGCTACGGATGGGACAAAAAACATCGCACCAAGTGTAGCTACGACCCGATAGAATATTTGTAATCTAAGGGGGCATCAATGACAATGTCAACATAAAGTGCCCCTTACAAGAGTAATAGAGAAAATTGCGAACGGAGTCTATGGGCTGGAAAAGTGGCCATCCCACGCTCGAGGAGGGTGATAGTGGAAGGGGCCAACTCAGTCGAGTTTCTTCCAAACCGAAGTGGACATCACACATGTGGATGCCCTCTCATCAATGATACAATAGGATATGTTTGGAATTCCGGATCTTGTAGGGGATTTGGAAGGCGATGAAAGTAGGAAGGGGGATGTTACGACCAATCAACATCGAAAATGATCACACGATCATCGAAGGATCTAACACCAATGGTAGTTAGTAGATATTTTTGTTGTGAAGGAGCACGAGTGGAGGAGTTCTAGTGTTGATATGGCAGAGTTGTGTCAAATCATATATTATACTATACAAATGGGCGGTTACGAGAAATAGGTGTTTCGTCGTAATGATCCCTTAGGGATCTTGCTATGAACATGATGCGAAAGGAGTGCATTAGTTCTGTGAGTGCTAAGTGTCCTTTCATATATAAATAAACATGTAAAAATTGTCTCCATAAGTTTTCTTAAGGAATGATAGTTTTAACCATGAAATTTAGATGAATTAACGAAGTAGACTTTAAGCATGTAAATAAACCTTAAAAACAACGAACAACAATGCATAACAAAGAAAACATTCACACATAAGTTTTACACACGGTAGGCATGGTCGGCCGGTTCACCACTCTCGGCTACATACGCTGGTCAGCTCCCGGTGGCATGTCCCTCTTTGTCATTATGCTCAAAATTGTAAATTACATATGTTTACGAGCCTCCAATTGATTTTTGTCGACACCAATTGCTCCGGAGAATGCTCAAGTTAGTCTAGGTAGAATTTTGTTTCACCAAATTTGGTCGAAAATTGACCCTCCCCATGCATTTTACCCAATGACGGCTAGAAAATCTCAACTAAATGTGAAGCAAACGATTAGCAAGATTAAAATTGATGGAAAACCATAAAGTTGGGGGCACGCTCCAAAATAGTGGACGGTTTAGGATAACATTAAATTTTAGAGGAGAAATTGGTCACATATTGACCCAGTAAATGTATAGAAATAGCTGACACAGAAGCTTCTGTAGAAAGTTTGGAATACGGGGTTGTGGCAATATTACGCAACCCGACGTCAACAGCCAAACTCCCATATACGCGACACCTTACCTCTTTCTGCTGGTGGTTATGATTGATGTTATCATCGCAACTTACAACTTAACCCCTACCATGTTTTATGTCAGGATTCTTGCTAGTTTAACATTTATGCTACGATTGGTAATACCATGTGATCGGCTATCGTTGATGTTATGGTTCGCGTAGTAACGTCGGTTGGAGTGGAGGCTGTTAGCCCCTAATTTTGTCTATTTTTACTACTTTTCCCTTCCTAAATCATAACTATTTACCCTTGTTTCACCTCATGTGCACCCTCATCACCTTTGATTGCAAGCATGGTGACATATTTTTGTACAAACGCTTTTTTCTTCATATTTTAATTCGATTTAGTACTTATTAAATATTTATTACATGATTTCTTAATTTTTAGGATTATTCTTTGTAACTTATCGACATCTCCAATGTTGTTTAGTGGTTAGAATGCTTATCGTGATTGTTGATCATGGTGCGAGGATCGAATCTGTGTCGTGGCCGGCAAAACGGTCTTCATGGTGGATGCGACCCTCTCGATCACCGCCTTCCTCCAGCCGGTTTCCACCATGATAACATGTAATCCGAAGGAAGCCAAATATTAGATGCGAAGGGTGGAAGATGAAGATTGGTTACGACCCGGTTTTGCAAAACCATTTTATTTTGAAGATCGAATAATCTAAATTACGCATTTTTTTATGTAGCAGTTGAACGATCTATTTACGCCTTTTGGCAACAGATCTATATAATGTAATTTGTAAATAGGACTTGGGAGCAATTTTTTTTGGGAGAATAGAGAAGAATAGAGAGGTGAGAGCATGTTATTTTGTTGTCACCCAAATCTGGGCTGAATGTCCATGTATTTTCCTCGGTGATCTAATAAAAATGAATTTCGCCTCGGCTTCATGAATCACATCCATTTATGGTTTGGTTGATTAATTAAATTAAGTGTTGAGTAGCATTTTTTTCTTAGAGGAAATGTACTGGTTTCCGACGTCAATAACACACTTTTACCCCATTCTCTTCTTTCTGTAATTTATGTTTTATTGTCAAAGTGTGATTTATCTTTTAGTGCATATATTGATGTACGTAGCAGAAACGGATCCGTTGCGTGAAGAAAATAGAATTTATTTTCCTACAATTTACTTTCTGCTAATTTTGGATTGGATTTCTCTTGCTGGTCAAGCGATATAAATCATCTTACTTTTTGATACACGTTGGTGTGACATTTATTTTTTGCAATTTTGGTTAATTGGCTTTCTGCGTCTGGTCCAAGCAGGGAAACATACCTGCTAGCACATTGGTGTGTTATATCAACTCTTTATTTACTTTCCACAACTTTCTTTCATTGAATGATTATGAAAGGATAGATGTTTATCGCATTTTTATTTATTTACGCACTTACGTTAAATTCGAGAGACATTTAATTTTCATATATACCCAATACGGTAAAAGTAACACTTGTGAAAATTAAACAATCATTTCAAAGAATGAAAAGCTGATGCAAGAAGCTTTTTGTTTAAATTATGAGAACTAGTTTCTTGTTAGGATAAGTGTACGAACCTTCAACATTGGGCCTTACATGATGAGAAACACTTCGGTAAGACATAGTTTATACTTTCTACATAAAACTATGATCCTGCTGCACCTAATTTTGACAGTTAATGCAAGAAGGAAATCTCTGAGAAGAAGATTTGAGGCCCATCTAACGAGACTACTAAAAGTTCTTTCTGTGAAGAAAACACGGTCTTAATAGTTAAGCATAATTAGCTGAAGTGATTGCCTTTTTATCTTTGATCTCATTTTTATGATAGCTCTTTCTTGTTTCGGGTCTTAGATTATTTTGATGACTCAAGTTATCTTTTTCTCATCTTGATTTAATTATGCAATATTTCCTTCAAATAAATTAGGTATTTATATGTAAATTCATACCATCGCCACAACATTCTTGTGCTTCGTCTGCAAGTTTACGAATCCCCTGGGTTGAGAAATTAAGTGTTGAGGAGTTTTCTTCAGGTATATGAATTCCTGCACCCGACATTTGGCACCATTGTGCCGGGGAGCGATTTAGTTGGTAAAAATTTTGTGATTGAACAATAGAGGTAATTTTTCCCTTATTTAAGCAGCATTATTTGGAAAAAGTTTTGAATAAATTTCTTGGTGTTAATTGATTTTTGACAACATTTTTTAGTAATACGGTATTTATTTTCTTTTTTTCTTTTGAAATGAATGCCTAGGAAAGGTAAGGGTTCGAATCCCATTAAGGGCGAAATATTTTTCTCATATTGGGTCTCCTTACGCAGCGAGAAGCCCAATCAATTCAAGCCATCACGTAGGAACAATCCTGGATTACGGTAATAACGACTCGGTGTGCAGTTAGCTTGTGGAGAGCGGTACAAGTAATAAGGGAACAATGGTGGACCAAGAAGATCATTTGGAAGGGGCTGGTGACAACCGAGGTAAGTGAAGAAGGACAATCCATTTTTGTGTTTCCAATTGTGGATCTTGATATTGTATCATAGATGAAGAATATTCCACCATCAACTCTCCCCTCATTTCCATGGTAAATTTCATGAAGATCCGAACTCTTTTCTATTTGAGTTTGATATTACGTATGAAAGTTATGATTATGCAATTGCATTCGAGCTCAAAAGTTTAGATTATTTCACTGTTACCCTCAAGGACTACGACTCTTCGTTGGTTTATGGAGTTGAGAAACACCATAACTTCTTGGGATCGAGATGAAGGAAGTATTTTATAAATATCAAGAATATTGCAAAACTCGGGACATGGAGATGAAATTTTTACAATCATACAAGATGATGATGAAGTGCTTGAAGATTATTTGGAAATATTCTGTATGTTTACAAAATTAAAAACTTAAGCTTGATCTCAACACTATTAGAAACTTGTTCTTAAGAGGACTTATTGATAATGCTAGAAACAATTTGAATCTATTACGACAAGGTGATATTTCTGGTAAAATTTTGATCAAATTTGTGAATTATGCGGGAAATTTTCGAGAAATCAATATAGATCAGGTAGAGGAACTTGAAAGCAGAAATAGAAAAAAATTGAATCTGCGATGCTATGATTATTGGACTAGAAAATAAAATGGAAAACATGAAAATTTCTATAATGAACAACATTGCAAACATTTAGACTCAAATTACCAAGCGGGGAACTCGTGAAGGAACAAAATTCATTATGTATTTTCTGTCCTAAATGTAGAACAAAATCCTGAGAGTGTCGTATTAATTTGAAAGAAACTAATAAGTGTGATATTTGTACGGAAGACCATATCACGAGAAAAATATCCTCTATACCAAGACTTAAAGGCTTGTGTTACGGAGGACGACACAATGAATACTTGAATGCTATGGGAGAAAGAAGGAATTGGCCTCGGTAGGTACGGTATGGCTCTGATTTTCCTCCACATACGGAACATAATTCACATTCATGTTCTTATCCTAACTCTCATCTGATAGGTGGCAATATGGGAATCAATATCGACATGGGTAACCTTCTCAACCATGGAAAACGAGGTTGGAAAGGGCCGTCTTATTTTCCATATTCCCACCAGCCACCTATGGAGTCATATGCACATGCACCTTGTTCAATGCCTCAACTTAGGGTTAGCTCACTCCACCATTGCCGCTGCCCCCCACCTTTCTACCTCCTCGGTTACTGCTCAACCTGTACCCAATCTTAATAATAATAAATTGGTGCCAAATGATCCATATAACATACCCACCTTTACCATTCGAATACCCGTTTATTCCAGTTGGGGTTCATGATATTCAATTAAGATCGGTAAGGACTATAACATCGGAAAATCGGAAGCAACCTATGGTGATTGTTGAAGAGAAAGGAGGAATCTCTTAACCATTCTGCGAAAACTGTCACTAAACGTACTATCCTACGAATCCTTTCCATCCTCTTCTAACACGACCTCCTTCGAGAGAGGTATTTAGTAATGAAAGGAGTGAGCCTATATTTCTTAGAATAGTTTGGCATCTAAGCTTCATAATATTTTCTTTAAGATACCTTTGCTTCAAGCCATCAAAGAGATCCCCATTTGTACGAAGATCATTAAGGAACTATTTGTCTCGAAACTTGGGAGGAAGAGATTGGAACCCCGAACCATTAAGTTTGTTGGTAGGGCAACGGAGATTGATATGTGGAGATGTGTGTACGACGGAAAAATATGCTGATCTGGGAAACCACTGTTGTCCACCGATTCAGTTGGTAATTTCCTTGCCTCTAATGTTCTTATGGACACGGGCGGCCATTAATGTCAAACTAAAGAAAACCATGGATCAGCTTTGGTTATCTCATCTTTTCCCTACTCCAGCGTACTTGAATTAGTAGATAGATCTAAGATTAAGCCGGAGAGGGTATTGGACGATGTGATCATCTCATTAGATTCTTGGGAATATTCTGCTAATTTCATTGTGCTTGAGCCAAAGAACCCGGTAGGAGGACATCCCTTGATCTTGGGTCGATCATGGCTTGCTATGGTAGAATGCATATATTGGATTTCGTTCGGTGATATGTATATCTCACATGGAGATTCTAGGAAGAAAGTTAACTTATACCCCACATGGAAATCCACTCAAGACCTTTGAGATACCTTATGGCTGGATCAA
The DNA here is from genome assembly GCA_034641835.2 of Pinus albicaulis. Classification (NCBI taxonomy): domain Eukaryota; kingdom Viridiplantae; phylum Streptophyta; class Pinopsida; order Pinales; family Pinaceae; genus Pinus; species Pinus albicaulis. The sequence continues at coordinate 1,298,392,090 of CM076581.1, read as the reverse complement.
AGCGATCGATGAAGAGACTAAGTCTATTTCCCTTATTCATCATTATCTTGGTCCTTCACAATAATATGAGATTCAAGATTTCCTAAATAATGGACATTTAACACTAATTATGAGCCTTTGAGCGAAATTTTAACCTACATTTTCAAAGAAAATCACGATTCTCATTCTTCTTTACCATTGCATTTGACCACTCCCTTAAATGTAAACTTGCTACCACTCTTTTTGAGATTAGCCTTGGTAAATACTTGCATATTAGTTCGGATTTGGACTCATCTCGGCGAAACTGACTTGTGAATTTGTTGCAAAACCATCTTAGTGCCTTTTCTTGGGGTTACGAAGATATGAAGGGTATCCCTCCACGAAACTTGTACACATCACATCTATATTCATGAAAGACCCGACACATTGGACAACCTCAAGGTGAATGGTCAGCTCTAAGGAGACATTGTGAAAGAGGAAGTATAGAAACTCTTAGATGCTAGTTTTATTTATCCTATTTACGGCAGTTAGTGGGTCTCTCCATTAGTACTGAGCGCTAAGAAAGATGGAATATGGCGTATTTATATTGATTATCGAGAATTGAATAAAGCCACTCTTAAATGTTACTTCTCTCTCCCTTTCACCTAATCGGTGCTTGATACCCTTGCGGGGAAAGAAATATTTCTCCTTTTTTAGATGGCTTAGAGTGGTTATAACCAATGAAATTGCAGAAGATCGGGATAAAACTACTTTTACATTTCCATGGGGGACATTTTTATTACAAAGTGCTTCCCTTTGGTTTATGTAATGCCTCGGCTACCTTTAAAAGGAAGTCCTAGCTATATTTGCTGATCTAGAATTTTTTTAGAAATTTATATTGATGTCTTTTCGGGGAAGCTCTTAAAAAAATTTTGAGAAAGTACTTCTTCGTTATCGAGAGAGCCCATATTTCTTTAAGGTAATAGAAATGTAGAACAATGTGCAAAGCGGGGTAGTGCTTGGCCATTTGATTTACGAAAATTATCCGGACGGTACGGCAAAGATTGAAATGATTTCATCTTCTGTAAAAATCAAAGGGAAGTAAGAGGTTTTTGGGACATGGTGGTTACTATAGAAGATTCATTGAAATTTTTTCAAAGATAATGTTGCTCCTCTTTTCCAACTTTTAGCTAAGGATAGTGAATTTTTCTTGGTCCACGGCTTGCCAACGGTCTTTTGAAACATTGAAGGAAAAGTTGGTACAAGCACCCGGTTTACGAGGTCAAAGCTGGTCACACAATATTTTTTCCACATTTCCTACGATGCTTTAGATTTGGCTATTTCACGGCTTTGGTAGGGAAGATAAGGAATCCTATGTTATTTATTATATTATTTAAAAAATTTCTTCCACGGAATTGAACTATACGATTACGGAGAAAAGGTTTTTAATTTGTGATTTTGTAATTAATAAGTTCGGACACTATGTTACGGGGATATAGGTATTTGTAAACACTAGTCTAGATACGATTATCTTGTAGATGCTGTAAAGAGGAGAAGTGTTTGACATATTGAAATCTTCTTATGATGAACCATGTGGAGGCCACTTCGTTGATAAGCATACTACATATAAAGTATTGTTACGTCTTTGGTTACTTTTGGCCTTCTTGTTTAAGGATGCCAAGAAGTATGTCGAGGCGATGTGATAGATGTCAATGAATGAGCCGACCCCTAACCAAACCAATGAGAGTATTTTATGCCCCCAAGTTATGATTCAGCCTTTCGAAAAATGGGCTATGTATTTTATAGGGCCAATAAATCCAACATATTTAAGTAAAAACTGTCCTTTTTGGTTTGTACATATTTCATTACAAAATAGGTAGAGGCTAAAAACATTTCTTTTGCTACAAAAAACGTTGTTGTTGATTTATTTTTTATGAAATATTTACTAGATTTGGTGTGCCTAAATTATTCCCATTAATGGTTGCCGTTTACTTCTAATATATAGACGGTGTGATGGAGCAATACAAGATCCAACACGAAAATCCACGTTGTATCACCCACGAGGAAATGGCAGTTGATCTACAACAAAGTGATCGGCATATTCTTACAAAGACGATTAATATACATCGGAAAAGTGAGGTAGAAATATTACCGGAATCTTTGTGGGCATCTGAGTACATGGAGAAATAACATGGATGCATACCATATGAGCTAGTATATGGCAAACGAGGTTCTGTTACGATTGAGTTCCGGATCAAAACCTTGAGAACTACGGACAGGTTACGTTAGATCTCTCGAGCACAACAACAACGTCTTCTTCGGTTAAATGAGTTCGATGAATTTCACGGAGATTTTGTTTAGAAAACCCATTCTAATTGTGACTGACGGAAAAGGTGGCATGACAAGTTATTCGAGAAAATGCGGTTCGACCGAGTGATTCAAGGTACTCTTCTACACTGATTATTCTGAATTTAAAATTTTAAAGGAAAATTCCATAGACGTTGGATGGGACCTTATGAAGTGATGGAAGTATTTGTGAATGGGCAGTAGAAGTCAAAACTATTGATGGACAAGATTAAGTATTCTTGGTAAATAGCCATAGATTAAAGAAGTATTTTCAATAGCTTGCCAAAATATTTCTGAACAGACTAACATAATTTGGGACTGTAGTGAGTAGCCGATTAAAACCAACATTTTGAAAACATGAACTCTTCTTCTTCTCGAAAAAAAAAATTTAATAAAAAAATAAAAAAATTAAAAGAAAAAAATAATTTCTGTAATTGTGAAAATTCAGGTCAGTGTGCAGTGCGAAGGGTCAACTTGAAAACCGGCTGCTGGCGGGGAGAGATAAAAAATTTGTAATAAAAAAGAGAATGTTACTTGATCTTTAGATGTGCTGTGCTCATAACTGGCAGTAAAGAAAGGTTCGTGAGAGCCAACCTTTATACAATTGGGCTAATTAGCATGGATATGTTTTATTTTCAAGTAATGGCAATTCTCACATTAACGATTATTTTCTTGCACCCGGTGCGGGTAGACCTTCCAAAAAAATTTATTCCTTTCTTCATATCCCATTTGTTGGCAGTCCCTCGATTCACCCTTCTTGAAATCCCAATATAATTTACCTTCCCACATTCTTCTTAATTTACCTATCCGCTTCGTAAAAATTCCCACTTACCCTAAATTTTTTCCCTATCCCACTTCTGTTTATCCCTCTGTGGCACTATTCACCGGAATCCATGTAATGAAATTCCTTCCCATTCTAAAAATCCCCTTTCCACTTCTTTGTTCCCTCGTGGTCATTGCAGAATTTTATACGCAAGTAAAAGGATATGCGTTGAAGCATCAAGAGAAGGGTGAAGCAAAATTCTAGAATTGAGGGAAACTATCGAAGTTCGGCCTATATTTTATTTAAATTCTATTTTTTAGATATTATTCTTGCAGTGCAAGCATGTTGTCCTATATAACAATGTAAACGAGATATCAACGGAACAACTTAGTCAACGGTGTAAGCGAACGATTGCAAGCATGCACACTCATCTGAAGCATAATGTTCTTCTTTTTGAAAATTATGCATGCATAGGAAGGTGGTCATCATAAATTTATAAGAAATTATTTCATTTAGTAATAAGTACCTATGCTATTATATCAACTAGGAGAAATATTTTCCAAAATACAAAGTTTTTTTAAGAGTTAAGAGTCATAATTATTTTTAATGAATGCTAAAGATTTTTTTGAATTATGAAGGAATGTATGAATATTTAACGAATTTGCTTAGAAATAATTACTCCTTATTCACATAACCTTGTGTCCTTTCCTTATATCATTCCCTTACCCTAGCTATTAAAGCAGCGCCACCATTTTATACGGCATGATTCAAGAATGCCATGTTGCCTACATTTATTTAAATTGAAGGAATTAGTGATGAGACGAGAAGGGATTGGAAGATAGTTGGATCCCTATTTATAAAAAGCTCAATTTTTCGGTGTTTCATGCGGCTTTTGTTGGACTATTCATAATTTTTAGCGACAATTACCCCTTTTGTTCATTGTGAACCATCGTCCCTCGGCCCGAGGTAGATCGGACGGGCGGGACACGTAATAGTCTTGCACTATTGCGAGACTCGAGGAGCTTTCTTCCATTCTTGCAAAAATTTAATGGGCACAACGGGGAGGTGGCCCTACAATTCGCATAGAGTTTTAAAAATAGTCGTGTAAAGATTGGACTAGTGAGATTTAAAGTCACGGAGAAGTCGATAGTAGCGACGACGAGGCTTACGAAATTTCTTTGGTGTGTAGTACTTTAAAAATCAAAAGCTTGAGAGAACGCGTGACATTTTTTGTTGTTGATAAATAAATGAACGTAAAAGGCGGAAGGAGTTATGCGTGGCTACCTATTTCCAGATAGTGGAGGGACACTCCTTTTATTCTTTAGAAATTCGTGACTTGTGAGAGGTACTCCCTCACCTTTGTGTATCATTTCGGGATGCTGCCTTGCTGAACACAACCGACACGTTTGATGAAGGATGGATTTCACTTTTTTCTTAAGAGTTTAGAGAAGATGGCTAAGGGTGTATAGGGAACACCGGGCGGACCGAGGTCGATAAAGGGTGTATCATCGCGGCTGATCAAAATCTTGGTCGAGAATAAATTCACCAGACTAAGAAAACATGACACCGGGAGATGTTGTTGGAAAAGCTAAAAGAAAACGAGGAGAACCCCATCGGTACTAGCAAAAGGACCCGATGGGGAGTGCGAAGAAAATTCCTTCTTGCACTAGTGCAAGAAAGAAACGAATCGAGAAATACGTGAGAAAATGGTTCCCTCTCCCCGAAGAAATAGAAGAAAATGGGTATACCTATTGAAAAATCTCCACCGGTAAATGAAGAGACCCCGAGAGAACGATTTGCGGTCGGTCCTTGCAAACGCGAAGAAAAATATGTATAGGTCCAAAAGATGATATCTTTTGTTGGCCGATTTCTGAAATAGGCCCAGGAAGAAGGATGATGAACTTTGGTGCGGGTGTAGAACCACGGTCTCTGGGCGTTTGAGTCTATCACGGTCTCGAAGATGAACCGGAACAAAAATAATTGGCACGGGGAAAGGGAAGAATCGGCACGGAAAAGGAAGAGCTAGGAACAAGAGAGAAGAAAAACAACCGGCACGGGGGAAGAAGAGTTGGAAGAGTTAGAAGACGAAAGGCGGAAAGTAGAAGGATAAGAAGAACACGAAAGGTTAGACGAAGAAGAAGAAGTGGAAGTAGAAGAAGAAGAGGCAGAGGGCTAGAAGAAGAAAAAGAAGAAGCTGGAAAAATAAGAAGTGTTTGCGAAAATCCAAGGGATGCGAGGTCACGAAGAAAATAGAGCCCCTTTTTGAGATAGATAAGGAAAAAGATTCGGTAGCTTACGATATGGATACTTTGAGCTTGAGCTTCAAGTACGAGAATTTAGAGCGACTCGTAGCCAAAACACAAGAATAAAAAGAAGAGAATAAGGAAGAGTTACGGCGGTGATCCAAAAGAAGAAAGGAGAAGTCGGTATGGAAGTACGGTGCTTCCAAAATGTTTGTTGACTTAAAAAGGTGACAAATAAATTGAAGAGCGACTTAAAAAAGCTTATGAAGTATGAAACACGGTGATGATAGTATGCCGGAGAAGCGGGGGTGAGTTGGAACGTCAAAATTTTGAAGTTTTTTGCGAGAGGTAAAGAGTTGTGTGAGGAAACACAACATCTTAGGGATGGGAGGATGTTGGCCCCTAATTTTCTCTCTTTTTACTATTTCCTTCCTAAACCATAACCATTACTTTGTTTCACCTCCTTTATGCATCCTCATCTTACAGGTCCAAGCATGGTGACATGTTTTGCACAAACCCTTATTATTCATATTTTAATTCGATTTAGCATTTATTAAATGTTATTGTGATTTCTTACTTTTAAATTATTCTTTGTAACTTATTGACATCTCTAATCTTTGTTTGGTGGTTAGAATGCTTATCGTGATTGTTGATCCTAGTGCGGGATCGAGGATCCGGTCGCCCGACGCCATGATCTTCACGGCAAATCCGAACCCTCTCGATCAACCTTGACTCAAGTTTATGCCATGACGACGCATGTAATCCGAAGGCAACCAAAGATTAGATCCACAATTGGAAGCTAAAGATTGGTTACAACAAATTTGCAAAAATCGTTTTATTTTGAAGACCAAACAATTTAAATTCGCATTTTGTTATGTAGCCGAGTTGAACGATACGTTTCGACCTTAGGCCAGCAGATCGATATAATGTAGTTTGTAAATAAGACATAGGAGCGAGGTACGGGGGAATGAAGAAGAACGAGCGATAGCGAGGGTTGTTTTCGTATCACCCATATCTAGGCTCAACATGTATCCATGCATGTATTTTCCTCGATGATGTAATAAAAAGGAATTTTTATAGAAGCACATGAATCATGTTTTATGGTTTTGTTGATTAATTAAATTAAGTGTGAGTAGCATTTTTGATTAAGAAGTATTTGGTTGGCTAGGGCCAATATTGACCACATTATCCCATTCTCTTCTTTACGTAATTTATGTTTTATTGTCAAAGTGTGATTTAGCTTTTAGCACATAAATTCCCTTTCTATGTGAAATGGATCTGTTGCATGAAGAAAATAGAATTTATTTTCCTACAATTTACTTTCTTGCAATGATTTCGGATTGGATTTCTCCGCCTAGTCCAAGCGGGGAGAAATCATCTGCCTCGGTGCGATTGATGTGACATTTCTTTTCTATAATTTTGGTTGATTGGCTTTCCCACCTAGTCCAAGTAGGAAATGTCTCGCCTACACCGGTGCACGTTGGTGTGTTACGGTAAACCTTTATTTACTTTTCGCAACTTTCTTTCATTGAATGATTATGACGGGGATATATTTTTATGTTTCTTTATTTCTGCACTTCATTAAATTTTAGACATTTACTTTTCATATATGCAATATTGTTTTATAGCAAAGTAACACTTGCGACGATTAAACTATCATTCAGAATCAAAAGCTAAGTGCGGGAAGCCTAGGTTCGGTGTAGAGAACTAGTTTCTTGTCACGAGGATTTGAGTGCTACGGAGCAGCAAACGAGTTCAAGCCCTTGCATGAAGTAGAAATGCCTTCGGTAAAGATAAAACATACTTCTGCAAAAAAATATTTTCTGCACTAGTGCGGGGACGGATAAATGTAAGAAGGAAATCTCTTAGGAAGTAGATTTAAGGGCCCATCTAACGAGACTACTAAAGTACCTCTGTGAAGAGAAACACACTCTTAATAGTTAAAGCATAATAAGATGGTGAGGTGCATCCATCTGCGGCATTGCACGTACTTCGTATCTAAGTTTTAAAGTCCCCTGAGTTTGTAATTAAGTGTTGAGGAGTTTACTTATGTGTAATTCCTACACCCAACGAGAGGCCATGGTTACGGGTGAAAGGCCACATGAGAGGGTGGAATAGCCTTTAGGGTACGGCCTCCCCAACCCTTGAATATAAAAATTCAAACCATAAGTTAACTACACATCGTATATGGTTAAGAAATTTCATGTAGCGTGAGCGGTAGCATGTGGGCTTGGTGGAAAATATCCCTAGAGACAATTCACAGTGACTCCAAATAAATTCTACTATACCATCCACGAGGACATGTGTGCTTTGTAGGCTTGCCACGTGTCACTCAAAATATTGGCCAACCAAAAAATCATCAATAGTTCAAATTCCTTCGTACCCGAGCGAGGGAGTAGGTCCAGGGGGTTGATTCCCTTCGACTCCAAATAAATTTTACTATACCATCCTAAGGACATGTGGCAACCTACAAGCTTTCCATGTGGCAAAGCAGCCATTGTGTAGAAAACTCATCAACAGTTCCAAATTCCTTCGTACCACCAGCATCCAATGACCCATGTTAGCCATTGGCACGATCCTGTGGATGAGTAAAATTGAATATTCCAAGCATATACTGTTGGTACTTCTACATCTTTGACTAGGCATCCAGTCACAAAATTTTGTTCTGTTTCGAGAAAATAGACATAATGTGATATCTTCCTCATATGACATGTTTTCGAACCGTTCACGGCGCTAGAATCTAGCAGCAAAGACCTTTCTGGTCGCTCGGAGTTCATACCTGTTTCGGCAATTTCATTTTTTAGCATATCGCTTGATCTCCTAACCAACACCTCCCCATTGGGAAGCTTTGGAACCAGAATCTCTTTGGATTACGAACATGAATATGAGGAGACTCTGTCCCCACCCTTCCCCATATTTATCCACTAAAATTTCTCTAATTTCATTAATTGGAGCTTTTCATAAAACAACAAATTTTCCTTGATTCCGTCAACCAACCATTGCTAACTTTGACATAGTCATGCTTCATGTTCTTTTTGAAATTTCGAACAACAATCTAAATTTGTAGTAAAAATCTAGTTCTACATGGGTCTATAATCAAAGGAAACTTGGAATTACTCTCACTGCCATCCTATCCTTATGCATTTTTTCCTAAATTTTCCTTGAACTTGTGTCGATTCTGAACAAGTTTCTTCACCATTGTACCATGCCTTTACGAAACGACAATGAAAATTTGAATCACATGCCTTCTTTGTCAAATGAATTTTCCCTCTCTTGGACCTTTGCAACTTCTTGTGACACTTTGTTTTCGGCACCATTCAACACCAATATCAACTACATAGCTTTACTTGTCATATTCTTTCAAAGAAACTGATTTAAAACTTAAACAAATCATTACATATATACGTATTTGTTTGAAAAGGATTATGTAAAACTTCTCTTTGTTTAATCATCATCAATGTCAAGTTTTGGCTTGCATTGGCAGAAACCTCTTCATATGCCTTGCATTAACTAAAGAAAGTGTCTAGTTTTTTGCAATGAGCTCTCACAATATACTCATTTCCATATTTGAATAAATGGTATTTGTTCTCATGGTGATGAAAAGTTAACTCTTGTCATAGAAATGGGCCATGACCTGTCTGTTATATCAAACGGAACAACATCTATATGTTGTGTCAATGAAATGTACAATTATTAAAAAATGCAACATGCACTTATTTGAAACCTATAAATTTGCAGCCTTACAAATCCAAGCCCCGAGTTGATATGGTTTCAGATTTGGAATGGTCCCAAGATTAATTTTCTTGACCAAGTCTTCGAATAAAATTTTCTTGTGCCATTGTTAAACAATGTGTCAACCTTGGTATGTTTGGAAATTACCCTCACTTGAAACAATTCAATTATGTTTTCTTCACTTGGATCTTCTATGTGGCAAGTTACATATACTAGAGCCCAGGGTTATTTTCAATCTCTTTCTCTTTCAAGTTCTTTAGTCCCTTGGTATGATTTTTGTTTCATCTCCTAGTACGACCTAGGTCTTGTTCATCTATTACTGTGATTTTCCTTTCTCCTTGCCTTTCTCTTTGGCCTTTAAAATTTCTGGTTACAACTCTGGATAGAAGTTTCCAACAATGGTCTTCATCATGGCTAGTTTTAGAGCCGGTGTTTACAAACTAATTTTCCCTTCTCTTTTACGCCTTTATTTTATCTTTTTCTTCCAATTACCTTTAAACTCATTCTCGTCATTCCCCGCACTCCCAAGTTTTTTCCCCTTTCCTCTAAATGTGTGCCGGCTTGAAGACAAACTTCATCTAGGCTTGTGAGTTAAACATGAAGATAATATGTCTTAGGTAAGTGTGTAAGCCTCCTATATACTTGAGCAAAGTGTCTTGGTTATGCGAAAATACTCCTAATAAAGAGCTCTTATCTAAATTATTGAGTATACACTTGTACATTTTTGTCCTTTCAATTGTTTAAATTGTTCGAGTCCATTATGGATTTGCATGTGAGCTAATGGATAAAGCTTGTTGTTTTATTATAGGAATGAAATCAATCCATGATAAAATGATCTTACCATATTTCTTGATCTCCTCCTTTGTTTTGGATTCCCACCAAACAAGTGATGCACCTTCCATTCTCAACAAAGCTAGTTGGATTTTGATATCATCATCATGAAAATTTTTGGATTCACAAATAAACCTCCAATTGCTAATCAATTGTCTAGCTTTTCATTAACTTCACCATCAAACATTGGAAATTCAAGTTTAACAAGTTTTAGAAAAGGAATTTTACCCCATGTTCTTTGACATGTATGGGCGATGTCTTTGAAGATGAAGTAGAGGATGATGAAGATGGAGATGAGGGTGATGATGGAGACTCTGTCTCACTTTCACTCCATTGCCCTTCTTGGATTTATCTTCATCATTATGACCTCTTAATGATTCTTGTCCTTCCTTGTGATTTGGACCTTTCCTCTTCTAGTTTATCATTCCTTTCTTAATAAAGGACTCTCACCATTTTCGATTAAGTCAATAAATGCTATTCTATACACTCTTTCTTCTTCTTTGGGATCCATCTCTTCATGGTTCTCATTCCTCCCTAGAGACATGCTTGATGTTGCTTACCTTGCTTCTTTTGTGTTAAGTCCCTATATTAATAGTGTATTCCTTATTATATTAGTGCTTCGCCCTTATTGTTATTATTGTGCCCTTACATTATTATTGCTAGGTCAGCCAGGGGGTTACATTGTGGCCCAGGATTACATTGTGGCCCCATGGACTCCTATATATAGAAAGGAGGTTTTGTCATTTGTATCATCCAAGAATTGTTCATTCATGTAATGTATTGGAGGTTTCCCCCTCAAAGTGTCTTATTTCTAAGGCATTGATATCCCTTTTCTTCTCCTTTTTGGAGCTAGTTTCACAACATTTGGTATCATAGCTTTGAGATTCTAGTGTTTTTACATTACTCCAAATAGGTCATCGTGGCATGTTCGCTATAAATTTTTTTATGCAAAGTTTATTAAGTTGGGGAAATTTTAGGGTGCGAAGCCAAATCCTGAGGAACATTGTTCAAAATTTTAGAGCTTGGTTCATAATATTTTCGGAGATATGATCTATACAAGTTAGGTGATTTTGCGAGCTCACGAATTTAACCTAAACAAGTCATTGTGGTATTTTCGTAATAACGTTTTTTGTACGAAGTTTCGGAAGATAAAATTTTTTAGAGTGAAAAATTGAAATCCTAAGGAACATTAGTGCAAAATTTCAGATATTGGTTCGCAATATTTTCCGGAGATATGATCTGTGGAATTTAGGGCTTTTTAGGCTTCTAAATTTCATCTCAAGAAATTGATCGTCGGAAAATCTTCATAGCTCTCTCTCACGAGCATCGGAGTGGAATCTTTCTGTACAGCAAAAAGTGGCCACAAGTACACAAACTATAGTTTCGAGTCTATCAATTTGAGCCAAAGGAGGAAACGTTGAGACATGACGAGCCGTACAAGTTACTTTATTGAACCGGTCCAAAATTGGGTCATTGTGGGAGATTGGACATAACATCTTGAAGAATCCAAATAAGGTCAGCCCTATAGCATTCGAAAAGAGGATTCGAGAGGGATACCTCGGTGAAAAATTGTAGACATTGAAGAGCCACAATCACATATATAATTCCAATTTCAATATTGAGCTCCTCAAAATCAAGAAAAAGTGTGTATTTGGTTTTTAAAATTACATAACGTTTGTTTTAAAAGTAGTTTAAAGTGATTCCAAGGAATATTTTAGAATTTTTATCGAGGAATTGTGTTACGCAATGCCTCCAAAAAATAATTCCATGCCATTAAGCCCTCAAAGCTATACTATGCATGAAGAGGAAGAATTGTGGTATGAGATATCAAAATTACGGTACCAAGCGAAACAATGTTCGATCTTACGAAGCAGTAGAATGACATAGATGGTTTAAAAGAAGAAATGGAGGCTAATTTGGATGGTTTGAAGGATCAAATAATAGCTAAATGGATGATAAATTAGTGGAAGATCACATCTAACATTAAGAACAAGTTCTCCAACTCTCGAAAGGATGACCTAACTTTGGTGAAGAATCTAATGAAACATCAAGAAGATCAAAATCACATCGAAACAAGTTATGAGCCGATCCCGCAGAAAAAATAACTCGACAGAGTACGATCAATTTAAAATATCCACAGGATGGAAAGGAGAACTTTCTGTAGAATATTCCACATGGGAGTATATGAAATTTTACACGAAGCATCGAGAAGTAATCAGCGTTGAGGACAACACTTGTTTGAAGGGAGAGGAGCATGTTAAGTCAACATATTAATAGTGTAGTCCCTTATTATATTAGTGTAACCACCCTTATTGTTATTGTTGTACTTACAACCCCCATATTGTTATTATTGTTCCTACCTACACTGGGTCGGCTAGGGTTACATTGTGGCCCCACTAGGATTACATTGTGGCCCCATGGACTCCTATATAGAAAGAGGTTTTCATTTGTATCATCCAAAATTGTTCATCCATGTAATGTATTGGAGGTTTCCCCCTCGAAGTAAACCTTTTCTAAAGCGTTATATCTCTTTTCTTCTCGTTTTGGGGCTATACAACATTTTGTAGGTGAGATTGGTGTTGGAGAGTGTGGCAACATTTCCCTCCTTTGTTGTGGCTTACTTTGAGAACCTCTTGCTTCAGCAATTTTCCTTCTCCTCTCTTAAGCTTGAGCCCATTAAGCACGAAAACCCTTGCAAAAAGTTAACAAATCCTTGCACATAAAAAACACTAGAGATAAATCTCTAGCTCGGATACCAACCGGATCTGAAAGGAGTGTATTATTTCTATTGTGCTAAGTGTCCATTTAGACAAATAAACATGTACAAATTGTCTCCATAAGTTTTCTTAAGGAATGAGAGTTTTAACCATGAAATTTAGATGAATTAGTGAACTTTAAGCATGTAATGAAGCAGAAAACAACTGAACAAGAGTGCATAACGAGAGAAAACATTCACACATAAGTTTTACATAGTAGGCATGATGAAACGTTCACCCCTTCTGAGCTACATACATTGGTCCAACTCCCAATACCTTGTCCCTCTGTCATTATGCTCAAAATTGTAAATTACATATGTTTATCGACCTCTAATGGTTGTTTTCTCTACACCAATGGCTCCAAAATGCTCAAATTAATCGAGGTAGAATCTTGTTTCACCAAAATTGGTTAAAAAATTGACCTCCCCATGCATTTTCCCCGATGACGATAGAAAAAGCTCCACTAAATGTGGAGATAGGAAGTTAAAATAAGTTAATTGATGGAAAACCATAAAATTTAGGGCGCACTACAAAATAGTCGAACGGTTTAGGATAACGCTAAAGTTTACAAAGTGGGGTGTTCGGATATCGATCTCACCGTGACCTCCACAACTAACTATTTAAAACTTCACGAAAGGTTTGGAATGCAAGGTTGTGTAAATGTTCCACAACCCACGACATTGATAGCCAAAATCTTTGCATGTGAATACCTTACCTCTTTCTCACAGGGTGGTTACGGTTGATGTTGCGTAAGTGACCTGGCTTAACCCCCGCCATGTGTTCACCAATAAACATATGTTTTCTTTCATGTTGCCGCCAAATTTAACATTTATGATGTAGTTGTGGTTATAGCATGTGATCGATGCCATTGATGTTATGGTTCTATAATATTGCATAGGTTGGGTGGAGGCCATAGTTTTGAGCACAAGGCCACATGAGAGGGTGGGATGGTCCTTCGGTAGCCTCCATGACCCACAAATATAAAACATTCAAACCATGAGATTAGCTTCACAGTGTATATGGTTAAGAACTTTCATGTAGCGTGGGTGGTAGCACGCGGGCTTGTTGGAAAACGAGGTCCGAGCTCGATTCCTATCAACTCAAAATAAATTATACTATACATGCGAGACATGTGGCAGCTTGCGAGCTTGCCAAGTGTCGCTCAGCATTAATGACAAAAAACTGTTCAACGATTAATTATATTTTACCAACATCTTAAAAGCTAATATTAAGCCACGTGGCATGATCCTGACCCAGGTGAGTAAAAATGAAATATTTCAAGTATATACTGGTGTTGTGCACATGCTAACCAGGCATCTAGCGACAAAATTTTGATGTTTGGGAAAACAAACAGAACATGATATCTTCCTCATACGACATCGAGTTTTGGGCCCCATTCACGACTCTTTGGAATCGCAACGTGGACATGCAGTCTCTCGGATTCGGGCCTATTTGAGCAATTTCATTTTTTAACATATCACTTGATTTCTTGATTAGAACCTGCGCCTTGGGTTGAGGGATGCATGAGACCATTGGGTGTCGAAAGAGGCTTTGTGGGACGAGAAGAAGGGGAGCTTGGGGGTAGACATAGCCAAAGGCTTATTGTACTAACTAGACCGATTACGAAGGTTGAGAATCAGTAATGGGTTGTTCGGAAGTTCATCATGATAATGGTAATCATGAGTGCAGGATGGAGGAGGTTGAGTGGCCTCGACTTTTAGGGGTTGGGTAGACACGAATCCTTGTTGGGGGAAAGGATTGGTAAACATAGTCGGTTGGATAGGTGCTGCACCATTAGGAGGAACGGGAAGCTTACTTAGGTACTTGGGATGTTTCTTAGAGAAACTCCACATCTGCCACATTTGAGGTAAAAGAGGACGATCGTGGGTGTAGTGACCATAGAAACCACAACAAGAACAAGGTTTATTCGTGCGAACATGCCTATCTGCTTGGGTGAGTGCCTAATGGTTAGCGGTGTTAGGTTCATTTCATGAGGATTGAGTCTTGAATTACCTAGGGCGATTGGTTTTGGTTTCCTTTCCTCTTCTTTTTGGAGATTAGGAGGATTAGTCATGCCACGATGTGCATACGCTTTGAACACAGGGAGTGATGGCTACTATTGCGGGGGTTGAAAGGCAAGGCGGTGGGGTGCTAATCTTTGGAGGGCTGGAGCACCCGAGGTTGTGGATACGGTCGTAGGGAGGTTGGGAAACATTGTGGTAAACGGGTTGGGAAAAAGGAAGGCATGTCGTGTCTTGGATACATGCTACCAGAGGGGGTAAAGTCTTTTGGAGGAGGTGGCCCCTCACAGGGAAACCATAACGCATGGAAGGATGAGTGTACGGATGAGAAGGGCTCCAACAATCACGTCGACGACATGAAGATGCCCCTAGTGCGTTGGCGGCCTGATATCTGAGGAGATAATGAGACGATGTAACATAGCACACGGAATGTCGGTAGATCGGGTCATATTTAAATGCAATTTGGACAACGACTTCTTCGGTTTGGGGAAATGAGATGCGACATATTTGACCATCACATGAGGAAAAAAGGATCTTGAAACGATCTGTGTGGAACGGTCTTCGAAGGATGGGGAGCTCTACATAGGCTCTTTATTCTCTTGCCATTATTGGACATGAATGGATAGGAGGGTCGCGGAACAATTGACGGAGAAATAGGTCCAAAAATTAGGTATCGGTTCCCAACGAAGGGCGGAAGTAGATAGAAAAATCACAGGAAAGAATCGTAAAATTAATGTGAGAGGAGGAAGCTTGGTCGGCATACCCACTTAGAATCTTCTATGGTAAGCGTATGCTAGAACAGGCGAAGATGGAGCGAGTCATCGGTGATGGAGTTAGATGAACACCACATGTGGAAGGATAGAACATGGTTTGTATAGTATCTTCTTCGTGAAGACCTTCAAACTTGGGAATGTCGGAGAGAACTTGGTTAGCATATGGGTCCAACAAGGATGATGGTGTATAGGGTCATTAATCAATTGGTTAAAATTAGGAAGACTAAGGCCTTCCATATAGGGAGCAAGGGGAGCAACCACAATAGTTCTTTTGCAGTCCCACTAGTAGTATTCCCAACATTGGGGTCGGGAGCTACACTGTGATGGGTCTTGAACCGGACATGGTGAAGGTGACGGGAGGAGAAGCGGGGATAGAACCGGAGAGGGGAACCTAATGAACTTCAAACTGATCGAGAATGGACACTCAATGGAGGACGAACACAAACCCTAAGAGCAGCAACGGGAGAAGCATGCCAAGCGATATGGATGAGAATGATCTTTGAGAGATTTATGTCATGAGCAAGACAAGTGAACCACAATTTATTGTGATAATAGCTCAGCAATAGCATTATCCAATTTTGTTTTCCATAAGAGAATAAAGCATATTTATGCAAAATATCATTTATAAGAGAACTGGTTAACAATGGTGAGATTGTTTTGCGGCCTTTGCGAGTGGAGGGAATATTTCTTGATATCCTCCTAAATCCATTAGCACGAAGAGTTTGATTATCTTAGAAAACGGTCTGAAATATGGCCAGGTGGAAAGTTTTGATTAAGGGGGATTATTTGGAATTTTACTCCCAACCACCACCATGAATAACGATGGCATACACCGCCTGTGTTTTGGCAATGACAACGACGGTCAAAGGATTTGAGCGTTTCACACAATCCACGCAACACGAGAAAAACATAGTACAAAATGTCCCTTTCTGCATTTATTTCTTAACCACCGTAGCTTACCTTTTTCACACCCAACACATTTAAAAACTTTTATGTTTTAACCTATAAGCCTTTCCTTTGTTAAGTTATTTCCCCGCAGAGTACGATATTGGTGGGACCCACCTTACTACCTTTACGCATGGACTAAGCCTTTTTTGCGTTAGTTTCCCATGTTTTTTCATTTACCACACTTACCAACCTTTACCACTCGCATACCACATATCGCAACTTTTATCGTTTCGCTTAACTCTTAAACCCATTATGCTATGTTATTTCTCCAATGATGCAATATTGTTAGGACCCACAACCTCATCGCATTTCGCAAGATTTACCACTTACCTTTTTAAGCCACCGGAGAGCGCAAGCTACAAGTTTTAAGTTTTAAACTTTATACCCACAAGTTATTCTATTTTGTTTGCAATGCGATCACAAGAGGGAGCACGTGTCAAGCTCGGGAGCGCGAGCGCATTTAGCATGTCATAAGTTTTGCCACTTACCTTTTCAGCGACTACAAATAGCATTATTTGATTTGCGATGCGATAAATACATATGTCACACATATCACATCTGTAAAGTTTTAAGTTGCCTTTGGACCGCCGCAAGTTAAGTTATTTTGGGCGCGATGCGCTAAGTCCACGTTACTATCGCATATCGTAACCCATAAAGTTTGTTAAAATGTAACATGCATGAGTTAAAATTTAAATCATTGATCTACGGAGATGCGATATGGATCAGAACCATATTGCCGTTTGAGATCTGCTAGGTTGTGTTTTGAATGCGCTTTTGCTGTTTTCTGTGTAATTCAGAATACGATCTCGTGTCGATTAAATGTAGAAATGGGTACGGTAGCTGACCCAAGGACAAATTTTGTTGAACATCCGTTACGAACATTGGTAAGAATTTGTGGAATTGGGTTTTTACGAACTTCGGCCATTTTGATATAAGCATTGTAATTTTTCATTGAGAGAGAGAAAAATAGAAACTCAAAGAAGAGTTGAATAAATTTGAAATGGATGTTCCTCTCCTTGTGATCGTTAATTGTAATTGTTTGTGTTATTCATGTTGAGAGGGTGCATCCCTTTGTTATTGATTTCGTTCAATAATTTCAACATGTGATGTCGAAGTTTCCATTGAAAAAGGTAACATGCGGTAGTGAAAAATGGGGTTGGATTGGGCTTCAGCTTCTTGGTTTGATCCACTCGAAGAAGGTGCACCATCAACGAGAGTCAGCACTAACGGAAAAGGGGGAAATAAAACATATATAGAAAAAAGAAGAGTAATCCGACCATCAACGAGCACAAAAAGTAGGGTCATTTTGGAATAAGTACGCTCAAAAAGGAATTATATTTGCAACTCAAGGATGTTAAGCATAGTGTTGCGACTCCTGACTTGAATGTTACTAGTGCTTTTGGAATTGATTTGTGCAAAACAAACGAAACATTGTTGGTGTTTTCACCGCTTGAAACCGGTGGGGATGCTACCGGTGGGAAAGGAATTGGGGGAAAAAGCTACGATTTTTTTTGTTTGTCATCTACAAATTCCACCATTTTCTGCCATTTTCTGTGATGGAGAAATTCTCAATAACTGATTGAGTAGAGATAGCCAAATAGAGATCATAAATATCTGCATCCACCCCTTACCTTTGTGGTTGCCAGCAAACTTAGACTCCCCACACGGTTGTAACCAGGATGCCCTAATAAATTCCCTCTTCCTGTAAGTTTCCAAACAATTTATAGACTGACAAGAACAAACTGAAAGAATTGCAAAGAAAATATACAAAAACATGCCAGAGACCACCAAGAGAATGAAAAAGTGAACTCACAAAGAGTTGCGCAAATAAAGATAAAAGGCCCCCACTTCCAAGAACGCAAGCATTTAATTCAAAACTTTTTTTTTTGTTTTAAATATTTAGATTTGTACAAAACAGAAAAAGAATTCTTATTATGTATGTTTAGATTTGTATAAAAACATTTTGTATTCTGAATGTTCATATTTGTACAAAACCAGAGGAATTATCTAAACAATAATTCACATGGCTGGAACTTGCCTTGAATAAACCGGCTACATTGTTAGAAGTCCCTATGCTTGTAAGTTTGCTAAAACTTATGAGCCTTTGGCACGGATAAACTGAAATTGCAAAAGATATTACGAATAGATGAAAAAATGAACAGTCATGAGATTACCGAGATGAAAGACAGTTAAGTTAATTCTTGTTGTTAAAGCTTGCGCCAAAGGATTCAACATGCATCCATCGCACACGGGAAGAAGGGATCTATCTATGTTGCAACAACGAGATGTCTGTTTTAATCACCTTACCCACCGAAGAGTTTATATAGTTTTTGTCACTAACAGGAGATGACTGTCCTATCTTCTTTGACTACCTCGAGAAGGAGAAGCAACAATAGATTCCCATTAATGAAATGACCATGTTCTTAGATGAATGTATTGTTTTATTACCTTACTTTGCCCTTGGCGATGGAGGTGAAAGAAAGGGGAAACTACAATGACGAGATACACTCTCGGTAGAACATGATACTGTCATGAAACTTGTACGATCACATGTGTTTGCAGAGATAATGCCCAAAAGTGTCACATACATACAGATGTAAGTTTGAAAGGCAGTAAAAAAAATTATAATACATGCATTTTGAATCAAAAGCGTGAATCAAACATTAAGAGTTAACGGTTAATAAACTAATGCTATCATTAATTGAGCGGGGAAGAACATAAATTAAAAAATGAATGAAAGAAAACAATATATTCTATTCTTAAGCCTTCATCGCCTCAGGAAGAGGCCAAAACCACAAAAATGAATTAGACTATGGTTATCGCCTTAGCCTATAGCAAAGGTTAAATGTTAACGGTTAATAAACTAATGCTATCATTAATTGAGCTGGGAAGAACATAAATTAAAAAATGAATGAAAAGAAAACAATATATTCTATATTTTAAGCCTTCATCGCCTGAGGAAAGGCCAAAACCACAAAAATGAAATAGACTATGGTTATGTATGCTTAGCCTATAGCAAAGGTTAAAACAATGCAGTAAACTAAAAGAAATATGATGCTCTCTAACTGGTAAGCTCTTTCACTCTTTAAAGATAAATGGCTGGAAAACGGGATGTGCCAATATTAACACGGTGCTTATTTTGCTCACTTATGCGTTATATTATCATATATTTATATAAAATAATGATTATTTTACATCTCCTTAACTAATAGGTCTGAGATAAATGTTATCATAAATTTTCTAAAATGGTGATTATCGTACATCTCTTTAACTAGTAAGCTGTTTCACTCTATAAAGATAAATGGCTTACAGACGATCTCATTCTGTCATTAACACGGTTACTTCTTTGCTCACCCATGTACTCTATTACAGTACTGTACAATATGAAGTCAAGAACTAAATTGGGAGCATTTCAAAAGATAAATTCTATCAAGGAAAAGTAAGAGAAATCATTGAATAAAAATCCAAATAAAGGTCTTGCATGTATATATTTGCAAGTGTTTTTGGGTAAGATCCTTAACTCATCGCAATGTGTTTATGGAACCTCTTCTGTTAAATGATGAGGTGCTGAAACAAGTGCTTGCAGTTGCGTTTACATCTACATCGACCACATGTTCATGATCCAGGACAGAGAACCTTCTCCAGGAAAGGGTCATGGTGCTGAAAGGACTCGTTCCCAGAGCAGAAGGGCGATTTCTGGGATTTGCAGGAGAGAATGGACCTTGTTCTAGCGGAACCACCAATTTCTCCATCGTCCTAGCAGAACATCTCCGCTCAAGACCGCTACAGTCTGCTGTCTTTACCAGCTCTACTGTCACTATGGTCCTTGCCCAAAAACCTTGGGTTACGTAAGGAGTGAGCGAAGGACCGTTGGGATTTTGAAATTAAAACATGTGTTTCAAATTTCCAATTGCCCAGCTATCGTCCAACAAGTTCAATCTATTCCGAATATCATATTCATGAGAAGCTACCATGATCGTACATTCATCAAAACCTAATTTGACTATGATAATACATCTTATAGATAATTAAAAGGGCATGGTGAAAATACATCTTATTACATAATTAAAAGTAATTTCATGATAGAAATTCAAGGGAAAATGGTATGCAACTTTCTATCCAATATAAACTACAACATAAAATAAGCCACTAACCATAACATGTGAGTGTTTGAATGATGTTTTCACATTTGGATGTTATTAATGAAATTTTGGACATTCAATAAGCTATCTTTAGTGTTGCATTTATTGAATTATATATTTGGGGTATACATACTTATATTAATAAACTTTTATGGATAAAATTTTTATTTTTTATAATTTTTGAAAAAATGATTTATAAAAAATATTTAATTTAAAAACAAACCAATTTTGCTGCTATTTTTTAAATAGTGATTTATGAACAGAATATATATTTTAAAAATTTTCGTTATTATTTTTAAATTTCTATTTTTATTTAAAACCAAAGCAAATTTTTCAAAAAAAAAAATGATTCATGAAAGAGAATTTATTCAAAAGAAATCATATGAAATTTAAAATAATTTTGAATTTATCTCAAACCTATAACTTATACAATTTACAAAATCCAAAAACTATGCTCATGTCGGCTTGATAGTGTCGGGACCGCCAAAATTGGTTGAAATTTGGGCAATTTTTAAGAAATTTTGCGGTAACGGTGTTTGAATCATGTTTTTGATGGTGGAAATGATTCAACACCATAAAAACCTCTAGCGCACCTAAAATATTGAAGTTTGATAACTATAACCTAGATTTACAAAAATCCTTAACCAGATTTTCTTAAAATCTTACCGAATTTTCATAATTTATGAATGAAATGTGTGGATTTTGCTTCTCCTTCGGCTTACTTTGCCTTTACTTCGAGAATTCCGTGATTTGCATGGCCAATATCTCCTTTGAATGCTCGTCTATCGCTTCCATTGCGACAATACAACATGAAAAGAAAGCTTATTGCGTCGAGAGGGGTATGCACTTTTTTACGAGTTGAGATTTTGAGATATTTTTGGAGATTTTAGTATTGAATCTGTTTGAAAATATTTTCATTGTTATTTAAATTGATTTTCATTGAATATATATAGTTGGTAATCTGAAAATTATTACTATTTGAATTGTGCAGAGTTATTCATCAAATTTGTGATTTCAATAATTTTTTAGAAATCACACTAGAAAAAAGCACTATAAAAACTTCTAAATGACTAAATATTTTTATGATCAATTTACACTTTTTTTTTCAATTATATATATATATATATATTCTCAGCCATAATTACAAAATATTTACGTGACAATCTCATTAAGGATTATGACATTAACTAGTTAAAGACAATTTGCTTATTTTTTAATTTTTGGCAAAAGACTCAATTGTATGTATTGTTTATGAAACAAAAATATTATTTTACTTTGGTTACTAAGTTAGTGGAAACAAATGAATGGAAAGAAAATCTTTTAAGTTGTTGGTAAAAGTTTCTAAGAATAGGAGGTGGTTGGGGGCAGTTGGGAAAAGCAGGTTACCTACCCTGCGGGAGATAAAGGGAAATCCTAAGAGAGTGGTAGGGGTTACATGAATTTTTGGTAAGGAGGGTGAAGTATTTTCTAGAGCTGAATACATTTGAAAATAGCTTACGCAACCCTTGTGAACTAGATTTTTTATTGTGATTGGATTGGCCCTCCGGTGGTCACAACGGAAAATTCCATTGTTATCCGGCGTAGTCCGGAATTCTAGAGCTAGGGGACAAGGGGGAGGGACGTCATAGCCTCCTTTGATGGTTGGGAGGACCACGAGTTTGAGAGATTATTTTTCCGAGATAAGTATGCCAGAATTTGTATATAACGAACTGCAAGGTTTTAAAAGGAAAGTTTTAGATTGTTTATGTTTTTCTTTTAAGAAATATTTTAGTTTTACATTGAAATTGAATATCGTAGTTTTGTTGTACGGTACGGCATGCTTTCTCGGATTAAATGTGGTTCAAATGTATCATAGTGGATTAATATTCGGTGTAGAGAAAAGAAAGATTTCTATTATGCCCCATTGCTTCTGGTTCTAAGCTCTGAATCAAGACTACTGCCAAGGGTTATATTTTTTTAAAGAAAAGAGTATGGTGTTTCTTTGATCCTACCGAAACATATAAGTATTAACTACGTACTATTGAAACCTATTGTTTAAATAATTCTTGAAATACTGGTAGGGAGAGAAGCAAATGCGGAGAACGAGAATACCAATTGAAATAGTATGCATGTTGTGTGTACATAGAATGCATAATCAGGAAGCTTGTTTACTGTGGTGAATAATAGTGCATGGAAAGGCGAGATCGTAGGGTCTTGGGTTTATATCGAAACCCTACCGGCCCCTTGCTCTTTCAAAACAACACTATACATAGTCCTTGCAACGATGGACCGAGCAGAAACCGTAGAAATTCAAGTAGTAAGCAAAAAAAGTAAGTGCGTAAAACAACGGCAACGTATTGTTCAAAGGCAAGAACTAGAAATTATTTAATAAAATGCCATGAAACCCTTATTGTTTGTAACATGTAGTGAGGGAGTAAAATTTAGTTACTCGACCACCTTTGTATAAACGAGAGAAATAAAATCATCCTTGAAAACCTTTGGAATTAATGAATCTCGTTGAACGGAAAATCCAAGTGTAGTAACAGAATCTTAAAATAATAAAGCGCGTGGCCTATAAAATAGTAACTAATCGGCGGGGAGCCAATTTGCCAATAAATTATGTTTATTCCTTGCCAAAGCAGTCTAGCATATAGCGAGAGAGAGAAAATAAACATAGGAAACTGCATTACCAATGAAAAATGTGGAGACATGCTGGCCATGTAAAAACTCGCATAAGTAGAGCTTCAAGAAGAATGAGTAAAGAGATCTATGCTATGAAAAAGATAAATTGGCACCATGTTCAAAAAATTCCGAAAGACCATACGGGCATCCCGAGCCTTGGCCAGAAACGATTGTAACTAGAAATGAAATTTGAGTTCTTTGAAACTGTGAGCATTACCGATACTTGTAATACCATTGTGTCAAAACCCTACGAGTCCACACATAATAAAATTTGGCCCAACATACAAGTTCATAAACCTAAGCCGGGTTGTAAAAACCCAATTTGTCTTTCTAAGCATGCCATGGAAAGCGAGCTACCAAATTCTTGTACAACACGAGTACTGTGGACGAAAAGCAACATTGGGCGGGAAGGAGAACAAGCCATGAAAGTGCGGAGAGTAGGGTTTGGCGAGCCCACTATTTTGCAAGGACACAGAACACTATTAGAAACATTAATCCATCGGCCAGGTTTAAAGATTGGTAGCAGAGATACTATCCATAAAAGGGAAAGAGGGTGGAACGAAATACGGGACGGGGAATGAACAATTTTGGAGAAGCTTACACGTTCGGTAATCAAAAACACGACAAACACGGGATTTGTAAATTGGGTTAGTAAAGGCTAAGGTGAAGCTTGTAAACAAGGGTGTAACCTAATGATAAATTCAAAATGGAGAAGAAAATAAAAAACCTTGAGCGAGATTAGACGGAAACCGGGGTACCTTATCGTCGAATCGCCCCCATGTTGGCCGGGCCGCTAAGCACCTTAGGCAAGTAGTAGTGCCTAGTTTCCACGCAAACCATAAACCCTATAAGAATACTAAATCCGGGGAAAAACCAGAGATGAAACGAGTTCTTAGCGTATGTAGCCAAATCGAGGGTTTGAGTATGAGGGTTAAATGCGGTGGGTGGAGCTTACCCTTTTTAGACCCGGTTTCGCGACGGAGAAAGCGCGAGAGATGAAGCCTGCTAGCGTGCCATGAAGGGTGAAGCTACGGCAAAACACCAGAAAATGGGTATACTCCGGATTTTCCCTCGTTATTTCAATGGAAACCGAGGAATGTGTTATAGTTGTCTTGGTAGTAAAAGCCATATACAACTATGCCAGGATCGTGCTTATTTGCCTCGGCGGAGGGATCTTAAGCCATATGGCAAGTTGTTCTTTATCAGAGACAAAGCTTCTCAAATAAATTAGGTTAATGACCAAGATCTCATTGAAAAGAGTATATCAGAATCGGGATGAACGACTTGGTAATAGATTTAATTCCCAAGTGTAGAGGACTATAATGATAAACACAATTAAATTACATACTTTGTATGTTTAGAATGATTAGCACGATTAGATTAGCAATGTAATGATTCCAACCTAGAATTTCGGGTTTTTGTGCGGATAATTATAGATGTATAATAACGTAGAATGCATAATCGACTTGGATAACAAATGTAGTGGGTACAAATGTTAATTTATGTTATGTGAAATATTTTTTTTGTTGTTTATTTGAGTAAATAATTATGTTGGTGAATGTGACAAGTGGTATAGAGCCGGTTGTTACTGCTGGCATCCTAAGGGTCTACTAACGAGTGAAGTTGTGTATGTCTTTAATGCGAGAGAAATGAAGAAATGAGGGAAGGTAATCTGTCTCAATCACAATAGGAGGAGACTCAGGCCCAATACTTATGAATCCAAAAATGTGGGTTCAATTAAGTTTGTGGAACAACACAAAGACGAGTCGATTACTTGAGGAATAATAACGTGAAATTTTTGCTAAATATAGTACAACAACTACAAGAGGAAATGATAAGAGTGCATTTGGGTTCCTATATTACTAGTATAGTCTCTTATTGTTGTTAGTGTAACCCCCTTATTGTTATTATTGTATATATATTGATTTTGTTATTATTGTGCTTGTAAATTATTATTGGAACAAATGAGATTACATTGTGGCCCACTAGGATAACATTATGGCCCCATGGACTCCTATAGATAGAAAGGAAGTTTTGTAAATTGTATCATCCAAGAATTGTTCATTTATGTAATGTATTGGAGGTTCCCCCTCGAAGTGGCTCATTTGTAAGACGTTGATATCTCTTTTATTCTCTTTTTGGAGCTAGTTACATAACATTTGGTATCGAGCTTTGGATTCTAGGGTTTCATTGCTCCGAACGGAGTCATCGTGGCATTTTTAGCTATAACTTTTTTCTACGAAGTTTCAAGATGAAATTTTTAGGGTGCATGAAGAAACATTGAGGAAGAGTTTCTAAAAATTTCGGAGCTTGGTTCATAGTATTTTCGGAGATATCCTTTGTGGAAGTTAGGTTTTTTCAATATCCTAAACGAGGTCATCGTGGCATTTGCGCTATAACTTGTTTTCTGAAGGTTTAGAATCTGAAATTCATATGGTGCGAAGCTGAAATCCCGAAACAGGTCATTAAAATTTAGAGCTTGGTTCGCAACATTTTTGGAGATATGATCGATGGAAGAGGTAGTGCTTTTTCGGGCTCTGAATTTCATCTCAAAGTGGTGATCGTGGGAAAAGTTCAATAACTCTCTCTGGGCATCGGATTGGAGTGCGCGTCCAAAATTGGTTGCAAGTACACAAACTTTGGTTTCTTGGCTATCAATTTCAGAGACAAAGGATTAAACAATGACACGTGGCAAGTAGTACAATTTCTCTCTACTAAACCGGTCAATTAGGTCATTGTGGGGAGATTGGACACAACCTTGTCTTGGAGAATCCAAATCGGGTTAGACCTGTGGCATTCGAAAGATAATTCGGAAGGGCTACGTTGATACCAAAATTTAAATATTGAAGTGCGCAATCATAGAGATAATCCAATTTCAATATCAAGTTTCTCAAAAGCAAGAAAAAGGTGTGTATATTTTTTTCTTTCAAATTATGAATCTTTGTTGAAGAATCAATTTGAATTGATTCCAAGGGAATATTCTAGAATATATAGAAGTATTGGGTTCTAAAATATGCCCAAGTAAAAATAAATCAACACCCGTAAGCCTTCATAGTCTCTACTATGACTCATGAAGATGAAGAATTGCAACATGATCTATCAAAATTACAAGAGCAAGTGCAACAAATTTCACTCTCAGCAGAAGGAAACAAAATGAAATGGAAGTTTTGAAGAAAGGTGTGGAAGTGAAGATGGTCGGTTTGAAGAAAGGCATGGAAGCTAAGATGGATGGCATGGAAGCGGACATGAAAGACAACATGGAAAACATGAAGAATGATCTCCAAAGAAAACGGACATCGAAGGTTTGGCAAAATTGATACAAGAAATGTTTCCTAATGGTGAAAATATAGTAGAAGAACCTCATGATGAGAACAAAATAAATGTTAATCCCGGACTACATAAACTCTAATGTTGGTGGGAAGAACCACCATATTCCAAAAATGGATATGAGGAAGTTTGATGGAAAGGATCCTGTAACATGGATACTACAGATGGAGCAATATTTTGATCTCCATAACGTGTAAAGGACACAAATGGTATGCATTTCAACTTTACATTTAGAACAAAATACATTTGTATGGTATCGATGGCTTTGCTCCCATAAAAAATTTGTCACTTGGTCAATTTTTACGGAGGAAATGATAGCACATTATGAGGATACAAAGAGCAACACCTTCTTTAGACAATTGATAAATCTCAAACAAAAGGGTTTAGTGGGGCACCACATTGAGGACTTCCAAAAGATGAATATAAGGGTAACTAATATTCCAGAGGAACACAAGATTGATCTCTTCATAGGCACTTTAAAGGATAACATTCAACATGAAGTTCGCGTTTTGGAACCTGATTCATTGGAGAAGGCATTCAGGTTGGCAAGAAAAGTTGAATGTAAAATTATGAGTGACAGGAAGCCTACCCATCAATTCTATAAAGAAGGAAGTGTGGCTACGCCTAGATTTCCACAACCTACAAGGTTGACACCACAGCATAGTGGAAGAAAAAAGAGCAAAGGAGCTTTGCTACGGTTGTGATAGCAAATACTATAAAGGTCATAAATGTGTTGAGAATAAATTATTTTACATAGATTGTGAAGAGGAAGAAGAAAATGAACGAAGAGGATATACACGGGAACCAACCCTAGAGGAAAGAAATGAATCCGACCATATGGGGCCAGCAATGCTGCTTGGTAGGAATCACCACTCCTCAAACTCTCAAGATAGAAGGACAAATCAAGAGAAAAAGGTAATAATGTTGATTGATTCACGTAGCACCCATAATTTTATTCATTGTAAGGTAGCCAAAGGAATTAAATTGTTTCCTATACCCGGCCACCGAATGTCAAGTGATGGTTGCAAATGGAGGAACTATAAATTTCTCTACAGAAAATGCCACTTAATATCAAGCTAACCATGAGAATATGTATTGACCTGGTCAATGCTTTCCATTCCTATGGGAGGTCATGATGTTGTAATAGGAGTACAATGGTTACAATCTTTGGGAATAGGTAGCTTTTAATTTTCAAGAACTTTTCTTGAATTTTTTTTTCGAAGGAAAGGAATTTGAATTACGGGGTATTGAAGGGAGTCAAGAAGGATAATAAGCTCTAATGTCATGGCAAAGCTTCTAAAAGAAAGAACAACGAGGCATAATTGCACAATTATGCTCACACAAGTGCGACATCAAAATCATCTGTTTCGGCCAGGATCTCAGCAAGAGTCTTGGACAATCATTCCAAGGATGTTTGAGCCTCCCAAAGGACACCCACCTATTCATGATCATGATCATGCTATTCATTTGATTCCGGAAGTATTCCTCCAAACATCGAGCCTTATAGATATCCTTACTTCCAAAGAGCGAAATTGAACGCATGATTGCGAAATGTTAGAGGCGAGTATAATTCAACCTAGTCAAAGTTCTTTCTACGCTCTGTGGTATTGTTTAGAAGGATGGATCATGGCGAATGTGTCAAGATTATAGGGAGCTCAATAGCTCACCATTAAAGATAAATTTCCCATTCTTTGTGATTGATGAATTATTGGATTAATTACATAGGGCAATTTATTGCAAGTTAGGATCTTTGTGAGATATCATCAAATTAGAATCAAGGCGAAGATATTCCAAAAAATAGAATTTCGAACTCATGAGGTCATTATGAATTTTTGTCATGCCTTTTGACCTTACCAAAGTGCACCTTCTACATTTCAAGGGTTGATAGATTTACGTTTTCAAACCCTTCCTTAGAAAAATTTGTGCTAGTATTTTTTGATGATATACTAATATACAACGGGTCTTGGAAGGATCATGTTGAACATGTTGACGATTACTCCAATTATTACTTCAGGAGAAACAATTATATTCAAAAACATCCAAATGTTTCTTTGGAGTACAAGGAGTGGAATATACGGGTCATATTATATCTCACGAGGGTGTTAAAGTAGACCCTAACAAAATTAAAGCCATTAAGGAATGGAAAGTCCCCACGACCATAAAGCGATTGCGAGGATTTGTCGGGTTAACGAGGCATTATCGCAAGTTTGTTGAGAATTATGGGAGAATAGAAACACCTCTAACAACATTATTGAAGAAAGATGCATTTTCATGGACTCACAGAAGCAACTAAGGCCTTTGAACATCTTAAATAGGCAATGTGCCCTGGCAAACACGGTCTTAGCTATGCCGAGACTTCACAAAAACCTTTGTTGTGGAATGTGATGCCTTAGGAAATGGGGTGGTGTAGTTTTAATGCGAAGGAGAAGACCCATTTTCTTTTGAAAGTTGTCCAATCAAAGGAAACTATTTACGAGAAACCTATTTATGAGAAGGAAATGTTAGCAATACGACATGCACTAAAGAAATGGTGAACTTACCTAATGGGAAGACACTTCAAGGTAATGATCATGAAATAGTCTTAAACACTTTTTGAAACAAAGACTATCTTCGGAAGGAAGCTGACAAAAATGGGTCACAAAGATGTTGGGTTATGACTTTGAAATAATCTACAAGAAAGCTTAATGTTTTTATGAGATGCACTCTCCAAAGAAAGAATTAAGAGGTGGAAGCATTGCTTTGTGCCATTTCTATTATCCAACTAGATTGAATGCTTGAAGCAAAGAATGAATGGAAAGAAGGATAAAGATGTATGGACACTCATTCAAAGTTGCGGCCAAGATCCTAGTACATCTGATACATTTAGTTGGAAAAATGATTCCTTATGGTACAAAGATCGCTTATATCTTTGTAAGAATTCCCAACTAAAACAAAGATTCTTTTGGAATTGGAAACTATCGCCTTTAGGAGGACACTCGGGATTTTTAAAAACTTACCACGGGGTGAAGAAATATTTTTTCGGATGGCCTTAAATCAGTAGTCAAAAGTTTGTGGCGGAATGTTTGGTTTGGAAGAAAAATAAGTGGAGGCATGATTAAGACCACAGGACTTCTCTGTGCTTATCCATTCCAAGTCGACGTTGGGAGGAGATTTCAATGGATTTTATCACGGGTTTACCTATGTCAAAAGGAAAGAATTGTCATCATGGTGGTAGTTGATAGGCTTACCAAGTATGCAAATTTTTGTACATTATCTCATCCATTTAAAGCAAGTACGATTGCTACCATTTGTGGATAGAATTCAAAAGCTACATGGAAACCCAACGGTTATTATGAAACAACGGAGATCCCATTTTTTACAAGAAATTTTTGGACGAAGTTATTTTCTTGTTTGGGTACTCAATTAGCTCATAGCTCATCTTATCATCCTCAATCTGATGGTCAAACTGAGATAGTAAATAAATGTTTGGAAGGATATCTTTGTTGTTTTGTATCTGATAAACAAACACAATGGGTCAATTGGTTACCTCTCGCTAAATGGTGGTATAACACTTCCTTCCATAATTCAGTAAAAATGACCCCATTTATGGCACTTTATGGATATCATCCACCATAAATCACATCATCTTTAAGGGAAAATTCGAAGGTTCAAGCGGTGGAAGATCATCGGTGTCGACAAGAAGTTCTCCAACTCTTAAAGGATAACACGAATTGCTTTAAAATCGAATGAAACAACGAGGCATATCAACATCGTAGCGAGAGAAGTTTGTGATGTAGGAGATTGGGTATTTTTATAGCTACAACCATATAAACAAATGTCCCTCAAGCAAGCTAAGAAGGATAATAAATTATTGCCAAATTACTATGGTCCTTACAAGGTGTTGCAAAAGATTGAGTGCTTATGGCATGCAGTTGGAGCTTCACCAGCTGTAGCAGTACATCCGAGTTTTCCATGTTTCATGCTTAAAGAAGATTATAGGTGAAAATATTCCGGTTCAAACAATATTACCGAACTTGATGAGGAAGGAAAAAATCATATTGGAACCGGAAGCGGTCACGGAAACAAGAACTCGACAACTACGAAATCGATCAATTTCGGAGTATCTCATAAAGTGGAAGAACTTACCCACTTCAGAGAGATTCTACATGGAGGATGAGAATTTTATACGAAGCACCGAGCTACTCAAGCATTGAGGGACAACACTTTTTGAAGGAGAGGGGCATGTTAGGTTCCTATGTGCCCAAATGTAATCTCTTATTGTTGTTAGTGTAACCCCCTTATTGTTATTATTGTACCCTTGTAACCCCCATTTTTGTTATTATTGTGCCCTTAAATTGTTGTTGTTAGGTCAGCTAGGATTAAATTGTGGCCCACTAGGATTACATTATGGTCCCATGGACTCCTATATATAGAAAAGGAGGTTTTTAAAATTATCATCCAAGAATCGTTCATTTATGTTATGTATTGGAGGTTGCCCCCTCGAAGTGGCTCATTTCTAAGACGTTGATATCTCTTTTCTTCTCTTTTTGGAGCTGGTTACACAATAGAGTCCGGAAGGGACAATGAGAGGCTGTTGCAAGATCAAGAAAAGATCCACCGAAGATTTTGTCTCATAAACAAAATCAAAGAGATGGGAACGCCCCGATCTTCGAAGAGAGTTATCGACGGAACCGAGAGGATCAAAAAAAAAAAATAGAAACAACACTACGGGGAAGAGCGAAAAGAGTCTCTCCCGGAGAAGAGAAAAAACAATTATAATGGGGGTGGGTACGAAATTTGTCGACCGGCCAAGATATTAAAAGACGAGTGGAGCTGGGGGGTAATTTCCAAATTAAGCCACCAACGTTTGATGGTGAGCGAGAGGAGAGCGGCGGGCTGGTTAATCAATATAAATAAGTGTTCCGGGTATATGAATATAGCGACGATACGAAGGCAGTTGGTTATATACCGATTACGAGAAAAATCCACCCTATGGTGGGAGGTGAAAAATGTACGCATCATTGATGAGCGAAAGTATCCACGTGGGCCACCGGCGGTACTTTAGGAGACAGTACACGACAAAAAAAAAATTTTGTGATGACAAGGCTAAGTAATTCTGTGATCTTGGTGGGGGTAAATGACCATGGACGACTATGTTACAAAATTTACCTCCTTTGTTACGTTACGTGCCTTGTCTCACGAGAAGAGAAAGCCAAGGTACGAGAGGTTCTTCGCACAGTTTACACCTTTCATGTGAAGAATGGATAGAATTTTTTAACCCTCATACTATGGATGAGCTATGTCTGTAAAGCATGAATGTGCTATCGACGAGAATAAGGCCAAGGGTGAAGGAGAAGAGGCGGCGGCCAAAGAAAAATCGAGAAAAATAACTCTACTTTTAAAGGCGATAAAGGCGACAACTTTAAAGGCTCGACGAAACTCTATCGATGTGAGTTTGGTAAAAATCATCAAAGACCCAAGTGGCGGTGAGCGAGAAATCCCATGAAGCATCAAGCAAGCTAGACCAAGGAGTGAATTTCTAAGCCTCCCCTACGGTGTTGGGGCTGTAGGGGAAGCTCATTACTATAAAACTGTCCCCAACGGAACAAAAGTGAAAGCGTAGAAAATGCGCATGAGGTGTCTACGGTAGGGGACGTGGTGCGTAACATGCCTCGCATCGATGCGGCCTTGGAAGATCGGCGGGCGGAGCACCAGCCCAAAATGATCGAACTAGAAGGTACTTTGCTAACTAAGCTGTTCAATTTTGGTAGATCCTAGAGCAAGTTTGAGTTATGTAAGTCCCAGAAGTTGGTGGAAATGTGTAAGGCGGAAGGAACGGAGATTTAAGAATTCTTGGCTAGTACATCTAGCTACGAGGCAAAACGAAAGGTAACGGCGAAAGTTCCTAGCGTGTGTTGGAAGTGGCGGAGCAGAGCTATGGGTAAGACCTAAATGTCTTGCAAGGTCTTATGATGTCTTATTGGGTATGGATTGGTTGGAAAGGCACGGACACTGGTGGAGCGCAAGAAAAGACTGTCTCCTTCGGAATGCATGATGGCACGCGGAAAGAAATCGAGAATTAAAAGCACAGTACAGTACGACCAATAATAGCATCCCCGAGATGAGTAGTGTATTAGAAGGGGATGTCGAGTTGTATGCAATACAAGTAGGATATGCAAACTCAGGAGAAGTATTGTTATGAATTCTTCGTCGAAGTGTACGAAAAAGAACCACTTTAGCTACGCGCAACCTGTGGCCTAACAACAATAGAGGCTGCCAAACATCTTCGGATCTGCGATTAGTAGTTAAAATGCGCAACAAACGGATCTATAAATGGAAAGACATTAAACGGTAAAGTAAAGAGTTGCTCCATGCATCCTTGAGACAATACAAGAACACGATTTTTGAATGAATTTTTATATTACGGGGCACACAGGAGAGGGAAACAAGAAAGGTGTATCCGAGATCTCCTCAATGGGATGGGTTCTTTGTAGTCCTCGACACTTGAGATCTAAGCTTCCTCTCTCTTGTAGATGTGAAAACCCAATGCATAAAGTAGAGCTCAATGGAGCAAAATGGTAGAAAATGAGACCAAGTGTATAGATCCCGAGTGATCTAATAGGAAACAAAAAGGTGAAGAATGATGGGGAAAACCCTCCTATTTATAACAAAATATTGGGTCATTCTAGATCTTGGTGCATGATTAAAATAATGTTAATCAAATCTAGATCCACCTCTACGGAATATTTTATTATTATTTGTTGGAGGGAAAGGGTGTTGTTGGGTCAAATCCCTTGATTAGTGAAGAATAAATAAATAAATGATTGTATATCTTTTAAGGAAGTGGTTAGGATATAATCAAATAAATAATGATTTATTTGATTAATAGTGTGGACCAAATTTGGTCATATTTAACAAGGAATATTATCTAAATAATATTTAAATAGTATTCCTAGAAAATAATAGATAACTATGGGTTTATCTCATTAATTTCTTTGTGTTTGGAGTTAGCTTATGTGTTGGGAATAATAATTAAATTATGGTTTAATTAATTATTCCTTGAGGAAAATCAAACAAATATAGGTTTAATTTATATTTCCTTTTGGGGTTTCCTAATTAACATAGTGAAAGCGGTTACTTGGGGTAAAGGCGGTGTACATGGTGTACTTGGTCCATCTAATGATGAAAGGTTAGATGACCAAAAATGTGCAACGATTGCCCCCCGAGCGTGCGAGTGTTAGGAGCAAATCGTATGGCTAAGTACGTTGTAAGAATACCATCACTAGACGAGAAAGGGATGTCGAGAGAGAAATGTGGGGGTAGATGGTGTGTCGAAGGACTAGACCACGAGGAGACGAGACTCGCGAGGTGCAACAAGTCTCTTTTTATGAGAGGGTACTGTCTTGAAGGCGGCGGGGGGAGGCATACCTATGCACGGCGGGGACAAAGTACAAAAGAATAGTGTGTCAGGTAAACAAGGGACCGAACCATAGAGTACATTTGGCACTTAATCAAGAACGATAAGAATACAATGAAGAGTCTCACATACATGCGTGCACAGGATAACGACGAGGGACTAGTACAATATCGTGTGAGATAAATACAACCCAAATGCCCCGTAAATGGGGGAGGGCTCACGTCCCGGCGATACATGCAAATCAAGGAGTGCGCAAGTGACTAAGGCCAACATCATCCAAAATGCGGAAGTGACATCGAGGGCTGCAAGAGAAAGTCATCCCAGAACTCAGCAGGGGGCTACTGCAAGGGCCACCCCCTCATGAGGGGTGAGACATCTCACACACACGGGGGAATCATCAAGAAGCCTCTTGCTGAATCACTAAACCATCGAGTGTACGGATCTCGATCATGCTGAAAGGAGAGTTTGGAGAAACAATCAAGTCAAGGGGAAGAAGATATCCTTTGCACGATCGAAACCTTAGAACGATAGTGGAATGGATGAGCTGATGTCGACGGAAGGAGGTCCGCCATAGGTGAGGTGACGAGAGACCCTCAACGAAGGCACGAGAGAAAATAGTAGAGCGACGGACAAGGTGACACTAATGATGATGGCGGAATGGACGAGGATGGGGTGGCGAATGGACGACTTCCCTTATTAGAGGATAAAGGGCATAAATGACATGGCAGCGGCGGCACGATATCGGAAGGGATAGGGGACGGTGGGGCGAAGGTCATAGTGTGCGACACAAAGAGAGGACCAAGCAATGAATGATGGAGAGCGGGGAATGGTGTACAAAGGGATATGGTATAGACTCTGGAGGCAAGGATGACTCAACTTGGATGCTCTAAACAAGGGTGACACGATAGTGCGCACTTACAAGAAAGGTCCCAATGGGGGACCATGGAAACATGAGTACAAGGTGGGCACTCATGACGAAAATCATCACGAACATGGACAAGTAAGGGGGCATTATGGTGCCCCAAGTACAAGTGTCGTAAGTGAGGAAATTGATTTTAAGGAAACAGTCAGTGACCCTTCTTGGACAAAATGTGTCCAGGTGAAGTATCAATCCACCAAAGTGTGAAAACCCATTTGAGAGCTCGTGGGGTCACTTTCTAGCGGTGCTAACGGTTCGTCGAGCAGGGCTACGGTGTGGTCGCAGTCGAAAAGAAGAAACGGTTTCTCTTTTAATAAGGCGAGTTTTCCCTCCAAAATCATTCATTTGCTATTGTTGTTGTGGTGAATGTGGAGAGGAGGGAAAGGCCTAAATCTTGCGGCGAACGTGACGGACAAACCGGCCAGATTAGAATCGGATACGCTAGGTTGGGTAAGAGGCTAACCTTGCTCTTGCATTTTCGGTGGATTACTTTTTCGGTTTAGGGCCCAACCGGAAACAACCCCTCCTTCATCTCTACGGTCGGGTCGCACTTTTTGGGGCAAAAAGTGCGACCCCGAGACGCGAGGTTTGAGGGCAAAAGTGCGGCACAGTCCGGAAAAGGCGGCCAGGCACGGGAGATGAGGGTTTTGGTGCTGTTTTATGGCTGGAAAGGCCCAGGTTTTAGTGTTTGGTTATGGTTTGCCGTCCCGAACGCTGAAAAATGTGATGTGTTTGTGCGGTATGGCGAGTTACGGGTCAGCTGGAGAGAGAGAGATACGGGGACACTTTGGGCGAGAGAGATCCGGGGCGGATCGGGCGTCCGTCATGTGTTGACGGGTGGGTTCTTGGTTTTGTGGAGAACCCATTGATGAGAGCGGGGGAAGCGAATTCTTGCTGGCCGGATTATCGGTTATTGGGATCCGTCCCCGGGAGATCTTTGTGGTGCGAGGGCACGGGGGATCGGGCCAGCCGGTCCGAGTGTGTGCTTCTTGACCGGTCTTCCCACGCCCTTTGGGGATGGTGGGAAACGGAGACAGCAGTGTTGTCGCGTGGGCGACATATCATGAGTTCGTGGAGACGCCATGGTCGGCAAGGTCTCCCAAGTCAAGGGGACTCGAATATCGATCGAGGATCTAGAGAGGCTAGAAACTCGTGCGGTGGCCGCGGTGTCTTTGCGAGTCTGAGCAGCGAGCGTTCCATCAAATCAGCAGGGGATGAATGATGTTAGTGAAAGGAGGAGTGTATTGGGTGGGACCTACTATCGGTGGGCCCAAATCTTGTTGGTGTCGCTAAGCGGCAGTTGTCACTATGTGGCGGCGGAGTGAACACGGGCGGCACGCCTTGGGACATTGCTGTGCGCCTTCTTCTTTGAAGATCCCGGAGCCTTGAGTCCTCATGTACGGCTTCTAGATGAGAGGCCCGAGAGAGCCCGGGGATGCGCCATTGGGGACGGCTGCGTGCGGAGAGGAGGAGGAGGGGCGGTCGGAGTGAGTATTTCAACCGATTTTCCCATTAGAGGGATCGAGGATGCCTTTGTACATAAACGACTATCCCTATAGTGGGATGAGTTATTGTGGAGATCCGGACTGCCACTTCACTTTGGTCGAGTGCGGGGGCTTAGATGGTAGGTGACGATTGCTGTTCTTTTGTATGGGCATGTTAAAGTATTTTTGAATAGTAGAGTAGGGAGTGCGGTTCGTGTACTTTTGGTGTACGGATATATGTAGGTGAAGCCGTGGGATATATGGGACGACGGCGACATTACGGGGCTACGGTCCAAGTGGTTCGAGTAGCTTAAAAATGAGGATCTGTTTGCCCGGGGTGGGGATATCCGATGTAGATGCGGCGGTTGTTGACGGTATCGAGGCGTGGGTGGCGAGTTTGGATGACCGAGTTCATCGGCGAGTGTGTTGGTGTACCCTCGGAGTGGCGAGGTGTCATGCGGCGCACTGGCAATAGCGAAGCCGAGGCGATGCGCGATCTACGAGCTGCCCCGAGGGGCGGAAACCATTGGCTCGGGATCCTCAGGATAGTGAGTAGGGTGAGAGCATGTGGTGCCCTTTTTGATGTATGTGGGGGCGAGGTGGTGCCCCCTATGATGTATGTAGGGACATGGTGTCCCCTATGATGTATGTAGAAGCGAGTGGGTACTTTGATTTTTGGATTTTGGTTTGTAACATGCTATGGGCATGTCGGATATGTCGAGTAGATGGACTCTAACTATATGGTTTGCGACACATATTATGGATATGTATCGTCTTTTGATAGTTGTTTTAATGTTGTTGTCTTGCTTATGAAATGTGTGTGATAAATACCAGTAGAACATGGTTTGCAATACTATACGTAGCGATTACGGTCTCGGGGTATGTGGTTGAAAGTTATGTTTTCAAACGCAACGTATTGAACTTTTCACTCGTAAATAGCGTCTAACGGCCACGAGGAGATTGTGCACCCGATAAACACCATTTAGTTGCATTACAAGAAGCGAGGGAATCCAAACGAACGTGCGGAGATGGAGGATGCGATGAAAGAGGGCATCGGCTAATAGGCCATAACTTTGCATCATATTCGGCTTTGATTGTTGGTGGCAGAACCAATGCATACCCCGTTAGAAGAAACCCGAGGTCATGCAAGGGGGTGAAGATGGCCCAACCTGTGAGGCAAGATTCTGGGTAGCGACTTGCACCCTCGGCAGCTATTCTGCAAGATAAAAGTGTGGACGGGGGGTCCACGCAAAATGGTGTGACAAGACAA
Organism: Pinus albicaulis; assembly: GCA_034641835.2. Taxonomy (NCBI): domain Eukaryota; kingdom Viridiplantae; phylum Streptophyta; class Pinopsida; order Pinales; family Pinaceae; genus Pinus; species Pinus albicaulis. Next base: position 1,298,354,520 of record CM076581.1, on the reverse strand, counting down.
TAAATAGGGGATGAAAGGAAATGGCGAGCGTGAGGGTACAGAAGTCATCGGCGGCAATGGCGGGAGGAGGGAAGTGGCGGGATGAGCAAGCCTCGGACAAGGTGGTGTATGAGCTATCGGAAACATGGTGAGGACTCGGGGGCTGCGGAGGTCAACGAAGAGACACAAGTGGGTGATCTCGATGAGGGGGAATAGAGTGATCGAGGACACAACGGGGGAGGATGCGGACGGGCTGGGCTCCGAGTGTCTTGTAGAGGAGGATAGGTAAAGGATGGTTACGAAGTGAACTCCGTCATGCGAACATCGGGGGAGGATGACAATGGGAGAAAAATGGTGAAAATGAGACCAAGTGTATATAGATCGAGTGATCTAATAGGCAAAAAAAGAGTGAAAGGGCAGTGGGAAAACCCTCCTATTTATAACAAAATATTGGGTCATTCTACAGATCTTAGTGCATAGTTAAAATAATGTTAATGGAAATCTAGATCCACCTCTACGGAATATTTTATTATTATTTGTTGGAGGGAAAGGGTGTTTGACTTGGGTCAAATCCCTTCGTTGGTGAAGAATAAATAAATAAATGATTTATTTATCTTTTAAGGAAGTGGTTGGGATGTAATCAAATAAATAATGATTTATTTGATTAATGGTGGTTGATTTGGTCATATTTAACAAGATATTATCTAAATAATATTTAAATAATTATTCCTAGAAAATAATAAGATAACTGTGGGTTTTATCTCATTAATTTCTTTGTGTTTGGGTTAAACATATTTGGGAATAATAATTAAGTATGGTTTAATTAATTATTCCTTGAGGAAAATCAAACAAATATAGGTTTGTTTAATATTTCCTTTTTGGGGTTTCCTAATTAACATAGTCGACGGAAGTTTTACTTGGGGCAGTGCCTATGGTGTACTTGGTCCATCTAATGATGAAAGGTTAGATGACCAAAAAATGGTGCTTAAAGAGAAGGCTCCAATAATGGACGATATTCCTATAGTACGAAATTTACGGATGTATTTGTAGAAAATATTCTTGGTTTACCACCCAAGAGGGATATTAGAAAGCTTTACCATTGATGCTGCTGGGCCTCTGGAAGTATCAAGAGCCCTTATAGAATGAGTGTACCCAAAATTAATAGAGTGAAGATACAATTACAGGCGGCCCCATTGAAGCAAGGGTATATCCATAAGTGTGTCCCCTTGGGAAGCACCGATCCTTTTCGTTAAGAAAAAGGACGGGACATTACGCATGTGCATGGACTATGGGTAGCTTAATAAGGCCATGCATTAAGAATAAATATACACTTACCAAGAATCGATGATTTATTCGATCAAGTGAGAGGGGCTAAGGTGTTCTCTAAGATAGACTCAAGATCCGGATATCATGGGGTCGGATTAAGGATGAGGATATTTGCAAAACAACATTCCATACTCGTGGACATTATGAATTCGTGGTGCTACCCTTTGGATTGAAAAACGCACCAACAACCTTCATGAGATTGATGAATGGTATTTTCATCATTTTTGTATAATTTTGCACTTATATTCATAGATGACATATTTATATACTCAAAAGTAGGCGGAACATAAAGAGAATTTGAGAATAATTTTGTAAATCTTTGAGGAAACATCGACTTATGTAAGTTTAGCAAATGTGACTTCTTTAAAATAGAAATCCAATACTTGGGACATGTTATATCGACTAAAGGGATAATTTATTGATCACGAAAATATCAAAACTATTATGGAATGGAAAGTACCTCGAAATGTGGCGGACATTAGATCATTTATGGGTCTAGTTGGTTACTATAGAAGGTTCATGAAGGGTTTTCTAGAATTGATTTCCTATTACATCCTTGCGAGAAGAAGTGCAAGCCTTTCAAATGGACGAATAGATATCGAAGCGACTTTCAAAAGCTGGTAACAACTCCTAACTACAACTCCGATGCGAAGGTAATTGACCCCGAAAAAATACTATGAGAGTCTGTCTTGTGCTAAGCAAAGAAGGAGTTGGAGTAATGTTAACTCCAAGAAGGTAAGTGATAGCCTACGGGGTAGGAAGTTGAAAGAACATGAGCACCAAATACTCTTCTTATGACTTGGAGCTTACAACGGTAGTGCACGCCCTTCGAGTGTGGAGAAGCATTATCTATTGGGTAAAATATTTGTGCTTAAAACGAGACCATAGAAACTTGACTAATTATTTTAAGCGAGCGATTTGAATTCTAGACGAGGCAAGGTGGAGTGCCTTTTGAGTGAATTCGATATAGACATGCACATCATGTTAAGGAAAAATAGAGGTTGCGGACGTGTTAAGCAAAAAAGCGCATGGTATTTACGCCTATACTTTTGTGTCAGGTTAGAAAGCAGGGTGATGGAATAGTTAAAGAGCACGGAAAGACCAGAATATAAATTCTTGTGGCAGCAAATGGAGGATGATAAGAAGCATGGCAAGACATCGGTATGGAAGGAATGAAGAGCGGATGTTGACTTTTCGCGAAAGAATCTATGTGCCTAATCGTGCAAGCCCCAAGGGAGTTAATCTTGAATGAGTTCCATCGCGGCAATTACGGCCATCCGGAGATATCAAAAGATGCTGGCGCAATAAGAAAGATATGTTACTAGCCCGGTGTACGTAAGAATATCGCAGAATATCTAAGCAAATGTTTGGAATGTCAACGGGTTAAAGTGGAGCATCAACATCCTATAGGGCTATTGCATCCCATACCCATTCTCGAGTGGAAGTGGGAGGTTGTCTCCTTAGATTTCATCACGGGTTTACCGAAAAAGAAATGAGAATGATTCAGTATGGTAGTGGTGGACGATTAAGAAAATGTTGCCCATTTCATACTGTAAATCTACCTACAGATGGTACGGTTAGGATATATTCATGAAGGAAATCTTCGGGTTGCATGGCATACCTAAGACGGTGATTTCGGATCGAGATGTTAATTTTACATCTACATTTTGGAAAACTTTGTTTTACGTAGACTTTCCTGAGATACACTTTAGTATTGCCTATCATCCTCGAGGCCGGTGGGCGGTGAGGATGGGTAAACCAAATTCTGGAAGACATGCGCATGTATGTGATGCGGCAACCAACCGGTGGGAAGACTATTTGCACCTTGTGGAGTTTGCATATAACAATGGGTATCAAGAATCTGCGAAAATGGGTCCTTTGAAGCGTTATATGGTAGGCAATGTCGCACACCCATAAACTAGAGTAGTCTAAAACAAAATTGTTGGGACCTGAAATGTTGGCTGAAATGGAAGTTGAAGTAAAAAGAACAAGGCGGAGATCTAGTTGCGCAAGATAGGCAAAATATTTTTTTGCATACAAGAAAATTTCCTCTTTTGTGAATTCGGGGTAGGGGACCATGTATACGTAAGAATTAAGCCTAAAATAAGTACCATGAATGGACCTCTTGTGCCAAAGCTGGCTCCACGGTACGTGGACCTTTCCAAATATTGAAGGAGTGGAACCCGTCTTTATAGATTAGTTTTCCTAGCCATATCCGAGTACACAATGTGTTCCAGCCATCATGACAGCGATATGTACATGATGAAAAAAATGTAACTCATTGGCAGAATATTAGGGTAGGAAGAAGGGTAGAAACAAATCCTAACTTGAAGTTTGAATAAATTTAAGTGTCTTGATTTGAAAACACTTTGTTCTTTTTCGGGTAGAAATAGGACGAGAAAGGTTCCAGGAGTAGCATACTTGACCGAAAGATAATTGAACTCCACAAAAGAGTAGTTATCCGGTGAAAGTGAATTTAAGCACTTTACACCAGACGAAGCTACTTGGGAGGATGAGGTATGCGGAAAGCCTACCGGAGCTCTTTGCAAAGATGAAATTTCGAAACACCAAGGACGGTGTTAAAACCCAGGGGGGAGAGATGTGACAACCTCATTAAGGTTAACTAGCATTGACTAGTTAAAGACAATTTGCTTATTTTTATTTTTGGAAAGAAAGACTCAATTGTATTGTTTATGAAACAAAAGTATTATTTTACGTTGATTCTTGAGTTAATGGGAAACGAATGAATGGAAAATATTTTAAGGCATTGGTAAGTTTCAGAATAGGAGGTGGTTGGGGACGGTTGGAGAAATAGTTACCTACCCTCACGGGGCATAAAGGGAAATCCCGGAGAGGGTAGGGGTTCTATAATTTTGGTAAGGAGGGGTGAAGTATTTTCATTTGTGAGAGGACCGGTTGAAAATAGCTTTGCAACCCTTGTGAACCGGATTACGTTGACATTGGATTGGCCCTCAATGGTCACGGCGGAAAGTCCCTTTGTTATCTGGCGACACGCGTCAGTCTGAGCTAGGGGGCAGAGGAGGACATAGCCACCCTTGATGGTTGGGAGGACCACGGTTGAGAGATTATTTTTTTTTCCCGGATAAGTATGCGTTGTAGCATAACGAACTTCTGAGTTTTAAGGAAAGTTTCTAGGCTTGTTCATGTTTTCTTTTGGAATATTTTAGTTTTACGCTAAGAATTGAATATCGTAGTTAACATGGGTCTAGCATGCTTTCTCGAGATTAAATGTGGTTCTGATATGTATAATAGTGGATTAATACTTGGTGTGACGAAAATAAATATTTCTATTACCATATTTACATTTTAAGCTGGTTCTAAGCTGCGAATCAAGAATCTTGAGGGTTATATTTTTTTTTTAAAAAAGGAAAAGTATGGTGTTTCTTTGATCCTACGGAACACATAGTATTAACTCGATCTTTGTTATGAGCACATTGTTTAAATAATTCTTGAAATACCCATAGGGAAGCAAATGCGGAGAACGAGGAATACCAATTGAAATAGCCTGCATGTTTGTGTGTACATAGAATCTATAATAGCAGGAAACTATTTCTATAGTGAATAATAGTGCAGGAAGCTAAGATCTCGGGGTCTTGGGTTTGGATCAAAACCCTACCCGGCCCCTTGCTCTTTCAAAACAACACTATACACGGTCCTTGCAGCGCGGACCGAGGGGATCGAAGAACGTAAGTAGAAATTAAAGTAAGTAAGAAAAAAAATGGCAATGTGTAGGCTCTTTGTGACATTACGTTTCAAGAGCAAGAGCTAGAGATTCTTTAATAAAATGTAGAAACACTCACTTTAGCTATAACATGCGGTGAGGAGTAAATTTTGTTACTCGACCACCTTTGTATAAACGGAGAAATAAAATTATCCTTGAAAACCATCGGAATTAATGAATCTCATTGAGAAACGGAAAATGCGAGTGTAAAGAGCGCTTGGAATATTAAAACAATAAAGCGTAGCCCTGTCATAAGTAACTAATCAGCGGGAGCCAATTCTACCAATAAATTATGTTTATTCGTTGCCAAACAATCTATCATATAATAGGAAAATAAACTTTGACTTTAAAACATAACGAAAAATGTGAGGCTATTAATACACATAACAAAAACTAGCATAAATGGAAGCACAAGAAAGAGAATCGATGAAGATCTATGCATATATTAAAAGAAGGTAAATTGGCACCATGTTCAAAAAATTTTGGAAAGACCATACGACCGTTGAGGCCTTGGCCAAAATAGTGTAACTAGAAATAGAGTTCTGAGTTCATGAAACTCTATCGACATTACCAATACTTGTAATACAAGCATGTCAAAACCTCGAGTCCACATAATGAAATTTGTATATTCACTGGGATTTCATAAACCCTAATTCGGGTAGTAGAAACCCAATTTTCCTTTCTAAGCATGCCATGGAAGCCACAATTACTGCAAATTCTTGACACAACACGAAATTACTGTCGAATGAAAGAAGCAACATTAGCCAAGTAGTGGGAAACAAGCCATGAAGAAATTTTGGAGGTAGGGTTTGGTGAAGACGCACTAACCTGCAAGGACATAAACACTGTTAGAAACATTAATCCATTTGACTGTTTAAATAATGGTAGCAGAGTTACTATCCATAAAAGTGAAAGAGGGTGGAACCAAATCTAGACAGGGAATGAATAGTTTTGGAGAAGCTTACCTGTTCGGTAATCAAAAACCCGGCAAACCTGGGATTTGTAAATTGGGTCAGTAAAGCTGGCATTGAAGCTTGTAAATGAGAAATTGTAACCTAGTGATAAATTCAAAATGGAGAAGAAAATAAAAACCCTAAGCAGGATTAGACGGGAAACCAAGGGAACCGCCCCTAGGTTAGCCAGAAGGCTAAGCACCTCGGGAAAGTAGTAGTGCCTAGTTTCACTGCAAACCATAAACCCTGTAAGAATACTAAATCTAGGAAAAAACAGAGATGAAATGAGTTCTTAGCGTATGTAACCAAATTAGGGTTTAGCGGGGTTAACTCTGGCGGGTGGAGCTTACCTTTTAGACCATTTTCGTGATGGAGAAAACAACAAGGAGCTAAAACCTGCTAGCGTACCATGAAGAGGTGAAGCTACTGTGAAACTACCAAATAGGCAGTATACTCCAGATTTTTCTCTCATTATTTCCGTGGAAACCATGGAATGTGTTACAGTTGTCTCGTTAGTAAAATCCATGTACAGCTATGTCAGATGGAAATGACAACTTTGCCTCGGCGGAGAGGGATCTCAAGCCATGTGGAAAGTTTGTTCTTTATATGAGAAAAAGCTTCTTAAATAAGTCAGTTAATGACCAAGATCTCGTTGAAAAGAGTATATCAGAATCGGGATGAACGACTTGGTAATAGATTTAATTCCCAAATGTAGAGGACTGTAATGATAAACACAATTAAATTACACGCTTTCTACTAAATGATTAACACAATTAGATTCACAATGTAATGATGCCAACTCAGAATTTTGGGTTTGGTGCAGATAATTATAGATGTATAAGAATGTAGAATCTATAATCGACTTGGATAACAAAGGTAGTTGGTACAAATGTTAATTTACGTTATGTGAAATAAATTTTTTTTTTATTTGAGTAAATAATTCTGTTGGTGAATGTGACATATTTTTATGTTCATTTTAAGTAACATAATTATATATTATTTAAAAAAAATTATTAAAGTAAAAAGATAATGTATAATTCTTGTACTTTGAAAAAAATATAAAATAGATAAATGCTTTTTTTGGATTAATCACATTATTATGAATTGTTTGACTTTTTTGCATTAATCACAAGGTGGAAAAACCTTATCTGAATAAATAGTAAAGATGCAACACTGTGTTAAAAAGGTAAATGTTATTTAGTTAGTGAATTCATTAGTTAGTTAATTTGATATTAAAAATATCTTAATTAAATAATAAAAAGGGTTAAACAAAATATTAATAAATAATTTAAATATTTAAAAGTATTTTAATAAGTAATTTGACTCTTAAAAATATTAAAATGAATATTTTAATTATTCTATTAAACAACTTAATAATTATAATCAATATTTATTAAAAATGAATTATTTAATTCATTTTGATTAATTTTTTGCCGTATATATATGAATAGTCTGATCAGCTACTAGTCTTTATTATCCTCATGATGAAATACATTTAGTAGTTCTAAAAGTGTTGTTCTATAATTTCTTATGTGATTTCCCGGAAGATTTATTATAATAAATTAAAAGGAATTAAAACTTTGTATAATAAAAGAAGACAAAATTTTATATGATAATAATAAAAATAAGGGGCAACGTTAAGAAAAAAAATGGAAAAGGGGAAATGAGAGAAACCCACAAAAACAAGGGGGAAGAATAAAAGGAAGGAGGACAAAATTAATAAAAAGTCAAGTGAAAAAATTAAAGAACAGGAGGAAGAAGGGAAAAAACCAAGAAAAAGCCTAAAGAGACCTAAGGGAACAAAGGTTATAATAGAGGAAAGAATTAAATTGAGAGAGCTGGAGTCCAACTCTTACTAAATTTCCCTCCATCATTCATGTTGAGATTCTTAGAATGCCTCTCAATCTCAATAGCCTCCCAAAACTTCCTATGGTGGAAGTGGTCAACCTTAGCAATGACCTTGGAGTCCTCAATGCAGACATGATGACAAGATTTTTCTGCACGCTCAGTAAGTGATTGGGTGTGGGACCGATTGTGCCTAATGTTTAACACATGCTCCTAGATTCGCTTTGTAATGGATCTACTCATTTCTCCAATATAGCGAATACCACAAGAACAAGGAATCATGCAGACACCTTTCATATCCTTAGGGCCAATAGGGTCCTTGACAAATCCGAGAGAATTCCCAATAGTACGAAGAGGCTTAACCATCAAGGAGACATTATTCCTACCAAGGACATGGGCAATTTTGTTCGTTGTCCCCTGGGTAAAAGAGAGATGAACCTTGGAATGAGGATCCACCCAAGTAGATTTGCCTCTTAAGCTTTTATATGTTTTTTGAAAGACCTTAAGGCCTTGTTATCTATTATATCCATTCTTTTCAAAGACATCAAGGAGAAGGTATTTCTCTGGTTCCAAGTGATTTTTGTCAGATATTCTTAAAGCACGGGTAGCAAGAATATTTACCTTTCAACAATATCAAGAATCTCAATAGGGATGATGGTTGGAAATTGAGTAAGATCTGGACTCCAGCTCTCTCAATTTGATTCTTTCTTCTATTATTCCCTTTGTTCCATTAGGTCTATGTAGGATTTTTCTGGGTTTTTTCCCTTCTTCCTCTTGTTCTTTAATTTTTTCCCTTGTTTTTTGTTAATTTTGTCCTCTTCCTTTTATTCTCCCCCCTTGTCTTTGTGGGTTTCTTTCATTTCCCCTCTTCCTTTTTTTTTTTAACTTTGTCCCTTATTTTTATTATTATAATATAAAATTCCCTCTTCTTTTATTATCTAAAGTTTTAATTCATTTTAGTTTAATGAAGGTAAAAATTTTAATTCCTTTTAAATACATATTGATTATAATTATTAAGTGGCTTGTTACAATAAGTAAATTATTCATTAAAATATTTTTAAGTATTAAATTGCTTATTAAAATACTTTTAAATAATTAAATTATTTACTAATATCTTTCCTAACCCTTTTTATTAATTAATTAAGATAATTTTAATAACCAATTAACTAACTAATTAATTAACTAACTAAATAACATCTAGCTTTTTAACTGCTATATATGGGCAATGTTGTATCCTTACTCTTTATTCTGATGATTGATCAGGGATTTTTCATAATAATGTGATTAATCTGAAAAGGCGTTTATCTACTTTATGGATCACAAAAGTCTCAAATCTAAAATATAAAATTATTATAATATTGATCAAAATACTATATTTTAATATTAAAAGAAAATAAGTAATTGAGACCAAATGATTGTAGGAAGGATGATTGACAATGGTTAATTGAAAAATAAAAAAAAAAGGGTTAAAGGTGTGGAGCTTAAGATGGATTTCTATAGTTGGAAGGATGCTCCTCATTAAATTAGTCCTAGAGGTAATTATGGTTTATTGGATGTTTTTATCTTGGATTCTGAGGGGTGTCCTAAATTCTTTGTTGAATCTTTGTTCTAAATTTCTATGGGTGGGCTCAAAAGAAGGGTCAATTCTTTCATGGGTGCGATGGGAGATTTTTTTTGTTTCTAAGGCATGGGGAGGTTGGGGCATTAAGAATTTTTCATTATTTGAAAAATATCTCGCTGCGAAGGTTAGGTAGAGACTGTTATCTACAAACAACTTATGGGCACTAGTTGTACATAGAAAGTACATTTTCCCTATCTTGACTGAATATTGGGTGTGTTCTATAGATAAGAAAATATCCAATGTATCAATCATCTTGAAAGTAATTCTATCATATTTTTTGGTGAAGGTGAAGGTCTGGCCTAGAAGGTAGGTAATGGTGAAAATTTGAGTGTTGGATATGGGGAGATTTTTTCAAATCCCTCATGAATTAGTTAGATTTCTAAATAAAAAAGTAAGGGTTACCCTTGACTAGGTGGAATGGTGTGTGCCACTATCTTGGCCCAAGGTTGGGTTGAAGCTACTGAGTTGAATATTCTAGGTGCCTTTTTTTCCTAGTGGCAAAACTATATTTCAGCCTTGAATTCTTCGCATGTATGGGTTAAAGCTAGGGTGGATTCATTATGTTAGATAAATTCCCCTTTCGGGTATTACACTTTCAAATTTGAATACATTTATATTATCTCTTCTCAAAGGCCGACGGTTCAATTGTGGGGGTAGAAGAAAAAATAGAAGCTTATAACCTCTGTAGAGGCTATGGCATTACTATGGTGCCTCCTTGAAAATAAAATACCTACTTGGGACAATCTACAACAACGGCAGAAGGAGAGTAGTGGTTAGTTTACTCTATGCAAAAATGTGAACGAAATTGTGGCTCATTTGTTTCTGTCCTACCCATTTTCATTGGGGGTATGGGTAACTTGTAGGAATATTTGACTTTGGAACACTTTGGCACAATGATTATTTCTCCGAAGCCTAGAAACTATGGTGTGAATAGGTAAATATTAAAAAACATAAGAATTTTCCACATCTTATTTGCTAGGGTACATGGATAGCTAAAAACAAGTTATTTTCCATGATCAGCTTACTTCCCTGGCCGGAGTGGCTACCCAGATTCTATCCAACCTCTCGCTCCTTCCTTCTTCATTTTTTTCCACTCTCCATGTACTGTTTTGACTAAAGAGAGTAATCCATCAATTCCTTCTGCTTAATTTTGATGGGGTTTCCCTAGAAAATGGATATTGTGGAGAAGGGGTTTTTCTTTTCGTATAGGAACATAATAATTACAAGCTTCTGATTTTCCTGGGCAAGGGGTCAAATAATTTTGTGGAGTTGTTAGCTTTAAAACATCTTTAATTGTTTGCATTTGAAAAATAAGGTTTCTCCTTGCATATTTTTTGGGATTCCGTGCTTCTAGTAAATTAGTTCAAGGAGGTTTAGAGATGCCACATCCATATCTTATTTCCTATCATTGACGAAATACTTCATATTTCATTCATGTTTCATTCAACCACATTTATCATGTTTCGTTCAGCCACATTTACAAGGAGCATAACAGAGCAACATACGCACTTTCTAAAGCATGTTCTTTGTAGAATAATGCAGTTTGCAAATTTATTGAAAAAATAGGTGATACATTTAGACATTATAATATAGGCCCTTCAGAGAAGGTCCACAATAGGCAGATAATATGAGAATATATTTATAATTTTATTTTATTTTTATCATGATTGAGGATGCATGATGCATATTTTCTAAGGTTGTTTACAAGCTATGTTATTTTTTGTATACTTTTCTGGACTATATAAATTTGATCATGGGAAAGGAAATTGCACATTCCTTCAATTTGTTTCCATATACGGAATTAATGAATCTCGTTGAAACAGAAAATCCGAGTGTAAGCGCTTGGAATCTTAAAAGAATAAAGCGCGTAGCCCTATGCCGTAAGTAACTAATCAGCAGGGGCCAATTCGCCAATAAATTATGTTTATTCCTTGCCAAACAGTCTAGCATATAGCAGAGAAAATAAACTTGCAGCTTTCGTACCAACGAAAAATGTGCAGAACTACGCTAATACACATAACAAAAACTCGCATAAGTAGAGCTTCAAGAAAGAGAATCGATGAAGATCTATGCATATATGAAAAGAAGGTAAATTGGCACCATGTTCAAGAATTCCGGAAAGACCATACAGGCATCTGGGGCCTTGGCCAAAATAGTGTAACTAGAAATGAAATTTAAAGTTCATGAAACTCTGCCGACATTACCAATACTTGTAATACAACTGTGTCAAAACCTCAGAGTCCACACATAATATGAAATTTGTATATTGCAAGTTCATAAACCCTAAGCCATGTAGTAAAAACCCAATTTGTCTTTCTAAGCATGCCATGGAAGCAGAGCTACCAAATTCTTGACACAACATAGAGTACCTGTGGATGGGAGAAGAAACATTAGCTGCGGAAGGAGAACAAGCCATGAAAGTCTGGAGGTAGGGTTTGGCGAAGACCCACTAACCTGCAAGGACATAGACACTATTAGAAACATTAATCCATCTGACAGTTTAAAGATTGGTAACATATATACTATCCATAAAAGGGAAAGAGGGTGGAACCAAATCTGGACAGGGAATGAACAATTTTGGAGAAGCTTACACGTTCGGTAATCAAAAACCCGAACAACCTGCGATTCGTAAATTGGGTTAGTAAAGTTGGAATTGAAGCTTGTAAACAAGAAATTGTAACCTAGTGATAAATTCAAAATGGAGAAGAAAATAAAAAACCTTGAGCAGGATTAGACGGGAAACCGGGGTACCTTATCATCGAACTGCCCCCATGTTAGCCGGAACGCTAAGCACCTTAGGCAACTAGTAGTGCCTAGTTTCACTACAAACCATAAACCCTATAAGAATACTAAATCCAGGAAAAACCAGAGATGAAACAAGTTCTTAGCGTATGTAACCAAATCAGGGTTTAGCAAGGTTAAATCTGGCGGGTGGAGCTTACCTTTTAGACCAGTTTCGCGACGGAGAAAACAACGAGAAGATGAAACCTGCTAGCATGCCATGAAGAGGTGAAGCTACTTTGAAACTACCAAATAGGCAGTATACTCCAGATTTTTCCCTCGTTATTTCGATGGAAACCGAGGAATGTGTTACAGTTGTCTTGGTAGTAAAAGCCATGTACAGCTATGCCAAATGGAAATGACACCTTTGCCTCAGCGGAGAGGGATCTCAAGCCATATGGCAAGTTTGTTCTTTATCCGAGACAAAGCTTCTTAAATAAGTCAGTTAATGACCAAGATCTTATTGAAAAGAGTATATCAGAATCAAGATGAAGGACTTGGTAATAGATTTAATTCCCAAGTGTAGAGGACTATAATGATAAACACAATTAAATTACACGCTTTGTACCAAATGATTAGCACAATTAGATTAGCAATGTAATGATGCCAACTCATAATTTCAAGTTTGGTGCAGATAATTATAGATGTATAATAACGTAGAGTCTATAATCGACTTGGATAACAAAGGTAGTGGGTACAAATGTTAATTTATGTTATGTGAAATAAATTTTTTTTTTTATTTGAGTAAATAATTCTGTTGGTGAATGTGACAAGTGGTATCAGAGCTGGTTGTTACACTGGCATCCTAAGGGTCTACTCACAGTGAAGTTGTGTATGTGTTTAATGCACTAAGAGGAAGCAAGAGAAATGAGGGAAGGTACAACATCTCAATCACAACCGGAGGAGACCCAAGGCCCAATAGTTATGAATCCAAAAATGTGGGTTCAATTAACTGTGGAACAACACCAAAAGACGAGTCGATTGCTTGAGGAACAACAACAACAAATTGCATTTTTGCTAAATACAGTACAACAACTACAAGGGGAAATGATAAGAGTCTGTTAGGTTCCTATATTACTAGTATAGTCTCTTATTGTTGTTAGTGTAACCCCCTTATTGTTATTATTGTACCCTTGTAACCCCCATTTTGTTATTATTGTGCCCTTAAATTATTATTGTTAGGTCGGCTAGGATTATATTGTGGCCGACTAGGATTACATTATGGCCCCTTGGACTCCTATAGATAGAAAGGAAGTTTTGTAAATTGTATCATCTAAGAATTGTTCATTTATGTAATGTATTGGAGGTTTCCCCCTCGAAGTGGCTCATTTCTAAGGCGTTGATATCTCTTTTATTTTCTTTTTGGAGCTGGTTACATAACATTTGGTATCATAGCTTTGGATTCTAGGGTTTCGCTGCTCCGAACAGGTCATCGTGGCATTTTAGCTATAAATTTTTTTCTACGAAGTTTTAGAAGATGAAATTTTTAGGGTGCATAGAAGAAATCTTGAGGAAGATTTTCTAAAAATTTCAGAGCTTGGTTCGCAATATTTTCAGAGATATCATATGTGGAAGTTAGGTCTTTTTTCAAGATCCTAAACAGGTCATCGTGGAATTTGCGCTATAAATTGTTTTCTACAAAGGTTTAGAATCTGAAATTCGTATGGTACGAAGCTGAAATCCCGAGAAAATTCGTTAAAAAATTTTAGAGCTTGGTTCGCAACATTTTTGGAGATATGATATATGGAAGGTAGTGCTTTTTCAGGCTCCTGAATTTCATCTCAAAGAGGTGATCGTGGGAAAAGTTCAATAAATATCTCTCTGGTCATCGGATTGGAGTGCCGTAAAAATTGGTCGGAAGTACACGAACTGTAGTTTCCTGGCTATCAATTTCAGAGACAAAGGATGAAACAATGACACGTGGCAAGTAGTACAATTTCGCTCTACTGAACGAGTCCAGAATTAGGTCATTGTGGGAGATTGGACACAACCTTGTCTTGGAGAATCCAAATTAGGTTAGACCTGTGGCATTCGAAAGATAATTCAGAGGGCTACATTGATACCAAAATTTAAATGTTGAAGTGCTGCAATCATAGAGAAAATCCAATTTCAATATCAAGTTTCTCAAAAGCAAGAAAAAGGTGTGTATATTTTTTTCTTTCCAAATTACACGAGTCTTCTTTGAAGAATCAATTTGAATTGATTCCAAGGGAATATTCTAGAATATATAGCAGTATTCGGTTCTAAAAGATGCCCCGTAAAAATAAATCAACACCCATTAAGCCTTCATAAGGCTCTACTATGACTCATGAAGATGAAGAATTGCAACATGATCTATCAAAATTACAAGAGCAGGTGCAACAAATTTCACTCTCGCAAAGAGAAACAAAAAATGGAATGGAAGTTTTGAAGAAAGGCATGGAAGTGAAGATGGACGGTTTGAAGAAAGGCATGGAAGCTAAGATGGATGGCATGGAAGCGGACATGAAAGACAACATGGAAAACATGAAGAATGATCTCAAAACAGACATCGAAGGTTTGGAAAAGTTGATACAAGAAATGTTTCCTAACGGTGAAAAGATAGTAGAAGAACCTCATGATGAGAACAAAATAAATGTTAATCTTGATTTCATAAACTCTAATGTTGGTGGGAAGAACCACCATATTCCAAAAATGGATATGAGGAAGTTTGATGGAAAGGATCCTTTAACATGGATACTATAGATGGAGCAATATTTTGATCTCCATAACGTGCAAAACACACAAATGGTACACATTGCAACTTTACATTTAGAACAAAATACATTTGTATGGTATCGATGGATTTGCTCCCATAAAAAAATTGTCACTTGGTCAATTTTTACGGAGGAAATGATAGCACATTTTGATGATACAAAGAGCAACACCTTCTTTAGCCAATTGATAAATCTCAAACAAAAGGGTTTAGTGGGGCACCACATTGAGGACTTCCAAAAGTTGAATATAAGGGTAACTGATATTCCAGAGGAACACAGGATTGATCTCTTCATAGGCACTTTAAAGGATAACATTCAACATGAAGTTCACGTTCTGGAACCTGATTCATTGGAGAAGGCATTCAGGTTGGCAAGAAAAGTTGAATGTAAAATTATGGCGACAAGGAAGCCTACCACTCAATTCTATAAAGAAGGGAGTGTTGCTACGCCTAGATTTCCACAACCTACAAGGTTGACACCACAACAATTGGAAGAAAAAAGAGCAAAAGGGCTTTGCTACAGTTGTGATAGCAAATACACTAAAGGTCATAAGTGTGCTGAGAAGAAATTATTTTACACAGATTGTGAAGAGGAAGAAGAAAATGAACAAGAAGAGGATATACACCAGGAACCAGCCCTAGAAGAGGAAGAAATGAATCCGACCATATTGTGTAATGCACTGGCAGGAATTACCACTCCTCAAACTCTCAAGATAGAAGGACAAATCAAGAAGAAAAAGGTAATAGTGTTGATTGATTCAGGTAGCACCCATAATTTTCTTCATTGTAAGGTAGCCAAGGAATTAAATTGTTTCCTATACCCAGCACCAGAATGTCAAGTGATGGTTGCAAATGGAGGAACTATAAATTGCTCTGGAAAATGCCATAACATCAAGCTAACCATGGGGGAATATGTGTTGACTAGTCCAATGCTTTCCATTCCTATGGGAGGTGCTGATGTTGTACTAGGAATACAATGGTTACAATCTTTGGGGACAGTAGCTTTTAATTTTCAAGAACTTTTCTTGAAATTTTTTTCAGAAGGAAAGGAAGTCGAATTACGGGGTATTGAAGGGAAGACGGGAAGGATAATAAGCTCTAATGGCATGACAAAGCTTCTAAAGAAAGAACAACGAGGTATAATTGCACAATTATGCTCACTAGAAGTTCCAACATCAAAATCATCTATTTCTGCAGATCTCCAACAAGTCTTGGACAATCACTCCAAGGTGTTTGAAACTCCCAAAGGACTCCCACCTATTCGTGATCATGATCATGCTATTCATTTGATTCCAGGAAGTGTTCCTCCAAACATTAGGCCTTATATATATCCTTACTTCCAAAAGAGCGAAATTGAACGTATGATTGCAGAAATGTTAGAGGCGGGTATAATTCAACCCAGTCAAACTTCTTTCTCTGCTCCTGTAGTATTGGTACACAAGAAGGATGGATCATGGCGAATGTGTCCGGATTATAGGGAGCTCAATAAGCTCACCATTAAAGATAAATTTCCCATTCCTGTGATTGATGAATTATTGGATTAATTACATGGAGCAATTTATTTTACCAAGTTGGATCTTTGTTGAGGATATCATCAAATTAGAATCAAGACTGAAGATATTCCAAAAATATAATTTCGAACTCATGAGGGTCATTATGAATTTTTGGTCATGCTTTTTGGCCTTACCAATGCACCTTCTACATTTCAAGGGTTGATGAATTCCATTTTCAAACCCTTCCTTAGAAAATTTGTGCTAGTATTTTTTTATGATATACTAATCTACAACAGGTCTTGGAAGGATCATGTTGAACATGTTGACAGGGTGCTCAAACTATTGCAAGAGAAACAATTATATTCAAAAACATCCAAATGTTTCTTTGGAGTACAAGAGGTGGAATATCTGGGTCATATTATATCTCACGAGGGTGTTAAAGTAGACCCTAACAAAATTAAAGCCATTAAGGAATGGAAAGTCCCCACAACCATAAAGCAGTTGCGAGGCTTTCTCGGGTTAACAGGGTATTATCGCAAGTTTGTTAAGAATTATGGGAGAATATCAGCACCTCTAACAACATTATTCAAGAAATATGCATTTTCATGGACTCCTGAAGCAACTAAGGCCTTTGAACATCTTAAATAGGCAATGTGCCTAGCACCGGTCTTAGCTACGCCAGACTTCACAAAAACCTTTATTGTGGAATGTGATGCCTCAAGAAATGGAATTGGTGCAGTTTTAATGCAAGAAGGAAGACCCATTGCTTTTGAAAGTTGTCCAATCAATGGAAACTATTTACAGAAACCTATTTATGAGAAGTAAATGTTAGAAATACTACATGCACTAAAGAAATGGCGAACTTACCTAATGGGAAGACACTTCAAGGTAAAAAATGATCATTATAGTCTTAAACACTTTTTGGAACAAAGACTATCTTCAGAAGAGAAGCAAAAATGGGTCACAAAGATGTTGGGTTATGACTTTGAAATAATCTACAAAAAGGAAAGCTTAATGTTGTTGCAGATGCACTCTCAAGAAAGAATGAAGAGGTGGAAGCATTGCTTTGTGCCATTTCTATTATCCAACCAGATTGGATAACTGAAGCAAAAGATGAATGGAAGAAGGATAAAGATGTATGGACACTCATTCAAAAGTTGTAGCAAGATCCTAGTACATCTGATACATTTAGTTGGAAAAATGATTCCTTATGGTACAAAGATCGCTTATATCTTTGTAAGAATTCCCAACTGAAACAAAAGATTCTTCTGGAATTGCACACTTCTCCTTAAGGAGGACACTCAGGATTTTTAAAAACTTACCACAGGGTGAAGAAAGATTTTTTTTGGGATGGCCTTAAATCTGATATTCAAAAGTTTGTGGCGGAATGTTTGGTTTTCCAGAAAAATAAAGTGGAGACAATTAAGACCCCGGGACTTCTACAACCTTTATCCATTCCAAGTCAACGTTGGGAGGAGATTTCAATGGATTTTATCACAGGTTTACCTAAGTCCGAAGGAAAGAATGTCATCATGGTGGTAGTTGATAGACTTACCAAGTATGCACACTTTTGTGCATTATCTCATCCATTTAAAGCAAGTACGGTTGCTACTACATTTATGGATAGAATTCAAAAGCTACATGGAAGCCCAAGGGTTATTGTGAGCGACAGAGATCCCATTTTTACTGGAAATTTTTGGATGGAGTTATTTTCTTGTTTGAGTACTCAATTAGCTCATAGCTCATCTTATCATCCTCAATCTGATGGTCAAACTGAGATAGTAAATAAATGTTTGGAAGGATATGTTCGTTGTTTTGTATCTGATAAACAAACACAATGGGTCAAGTGGTTACCTCTCGCTGAATGGTGGTATAACACTTCCTTCCATACTGCAGCAAAAATGACCCCATTTATGGAACTTTATGGATATCATCCACCATAAATCACATCATCTTTAAGGGAAAATTCGAAGGTTCAAGCAGTGGAAGATCACATCGAGCATCAGCAAGAATTTCTCCAACTCTTAAAGGATAACCTGAATTTGGCACAAAATCGAATGAAACAACAGGGAGATCAACATCGCAGCGAGAGAAGTTTTGATGTAGGAGATTGGGTATTTTTACGGCTACAACCATACAAACAAATGTCCCTCAAGCAAGCTAAGAAGGATAATAAATTATCGCCAAGGTACTATGGTCCTTACAAGTTGTTGCAAAATATTGGTACTACGGCATACAAATTGGAGCTTCCTGCTTATTCGCGAGTACATCCAGTTTTCCATGTTTCATGCTTAAAGAAGGTTATAGGTGAAAATCTTCCAGTTCAAACAATATTTCCAGAACTTGATGAGGAAGGAAAAATCATATTGGAACCGAAAGCGGTCACGGAAACAAGAACTCGACAACTACGGAATCGATCAATTTCAGAGTATCTCATCAAGTGGAAGAACTTACCCACTGAAGATTCTACATGGGAGGATGAGAATTTTATACAGAAGCACCCGGAGCTACTCAAGTGTTGAGGACAACACTTTTTTGAAGGAGAGGGGCATGTTGGGTCCCTATATCACTAGTATAGTCCCTTATTATTGTTAGTGTAACCCCCTTATTGTTATTATTGTACCCTTGTAACCCCCATTTTGTTATTATTGTGCCCTTAAATTATTATTGTTAGGTCGGCTAGGATTACATTGTGGCCCACGAGGATTACATTATGGCCACATGGACTCCTATATATAGAAAGGAGGTTTTGTAGATTGTATCATCCAAGAATCGTTCATTTATGTAATGTATTGGAGGTTGCCCCCTCGAAGTGGCATATTTCTAAGCCGTTGATATCTCTTTTCTTCTATTTTTGGAGGCCAGTTCACACCAACGAGTCAGGAGGGACAATAAGAGGTTGTTACGAATCGAAAAGATCCTGAAGATTTTATCGATAAACAAAATCAAGAGATGAGAGCCTTGATCTTTGAAAAAAGAGTTATCGATGGAACCAGAGGATCAACAAACTAGAAACAACACTACAGACAGAAATGAAAAGAGGCTCTCCCAGAAGATAAAAAATAGGAATTATAATGAGGCAGAGTCCAGCAATTTGTTCGACCAACAAGATCTTAAAAGACAGAAAGTGGAACTGCAGGGGGAATTTCGTAAAATTAAGCCACCAACGTTTGATGGTGAGGCAGAGGAGGCAGCTGAAGCCTAGTTAATCAATATAAATAATTACTTCCAGGTATATGAATATAGCAGCAATCTGAAGGCCAGATTGGCTATATACCAGTTACGAGAAAAAGCCACCCCATGGTGGGAGGAGGTGACATCACATGGGAACTGTTTCAGCAGTACTTTAAGGACAAGTACCTGACAGAAAGATTTTATGATGACAAGGCTAAGGAATTCCATGATCTTCGGTTGGGACAAATGACCATGGACGACTATGTTACAAAATTTACTTCCCTGTTACGTTATGTACCTTATCTCCGAGAAGAGAAAGCCAAGGTGCAGAGGTTCTTAAGCAGTTTACCTGCTCATATGAGAGAACAGATAGAATTTGTTAACCCTCAGACTATGGATGAGGCTATCCGTAAAGCACAAATGCGCTATCAACATAATAAGGCCAAGGGTGAAGGAGGAAAAAGCTGGCAGCCAAAGAAAAATTAGAAAAATAACTCTACTTTTAAAGGCAGTAAAAGCAGCAACTTTAAAGGCTCAACACGAAACTCTATCAGCAAGAAGTTTGGTAAAAATCATCAAAGAACCAAGTGGCCAGCGGAGGAGAAACCCACAGAAGCATCAAGCAAGCCAGACCAAGGGCAAATTTCTAAACCTCCCCTACAGTGCTGGGGCTGTGGGGAAGCTCATTACTATAAAAACTGTCCCCAATGGAATAAAAGTGAAACTGTAGCAAATCTGCAGGAGGCATCTACGGTAGGGGACGTGGCGCATAACATACCTCGCATCAATGCAGCCTTGGAAGATCGGCAGGCTGATTTTCAGCCCACAATGATCGAGCTAGAAGGTACTTTACTAACTAAACCTGTTTCAATTTTGGTAGATCCTGGAGCAAGTTTGAGTTATGTAAGTCCCAAGTTAGTGGAAATGTGTAAATTAAAGGAACAAAAATTTAAGAATTCTTGGCTAGTACAGCTAGCCACTGGGGAAAAACGAAAGGTAACAACGAAAGTTCCTAACTGTGTGCTGGAAGTGGCAGAACAACAGCTACAGGTAGATTTAAATATCTTGCCACTGGGGTCTTATGATGTCTTATTGGGTATGGACTGGTTGGAAAGACACTGGACACTAGTGGAATGCAAATAAAATATTATCTCCTTCAGAATGCAAGATGGCACGCAAAAAGAAATCCAAGGAATTAAAAAGCCTATACAATTACAACCAATAACAACATCCCAGATGGTTAAGTGTATCAGAAAGGGATGTCAACTATATGCAATACAAGTAGGATATGCAGACTCCAAGGAAAAGGCTCCAATAATGGAAGATATTCATGTAGTACAGGAATTCCTGGATGTATTCCTAGAAGAAATTCCTGGTTTGCCACCCAAAAGAGATATTGACTTTACCATTGAATTGCTGCCGGGAGCCTCTCCGTTATCAAGAGCCCCTTATAGAATGAGTGTGCCAGAGTTATCAGAACTAAAGATACAGTTACAAGAATTATTAGACAAGGGCTATATCCGCCCAAGTGTGTCTCCTTGGGGAGCACCAGTCCTTTTCGTTAAGAAGAAGGACGGAACCTTACGCATGTGTATGGACTACAGGCAGCTTAATAAGCTAATTGTTAAGAACAAATACCCCTTACCAAGGATCGATGATTTATTCGATCAGGTGAGAGGGGCTAAGGTGTTCTCTAATATAGACTTAAGATTCGGATATCATGAGATTCGGATTAAGGATGAGGATATTTGCAAAACAGCATTCCGCACTCGATATGGACATTATGAATTCGTGGTGCTTCCCTTTGGATTGACAAACGCACCAGCAACCTTTATGAGGTTGATGAATGGCATTTTTCATCAGTTTTTGGATAATTTTGTACTTATTTTCGTAGATGACATACTATTATACTCAAAAAGTGAGGAGGAACATAAAGAACATTTGAGGATAGTATTGGAAATGCTGAGGAAACATCAGCTTTATGCTAAGTTTAGCAAATGCGATTTCTTTAAATCAGAAATCCAATACTTGGGACATGTTATATCAGCTGAAGGGATAGTTGCTGATCCCAAAAAGATCAAAAATATTATGGAATGGCGACTACCTCAGAATGTGGCGGACATTAGATCATTTATGGGTCTAGCTGGGTATTATAGAAGGTTCATAGAAGGGTTTTCTAAAATTGCTTTCCCCATCACATCTTTGCAGAAGAAAGGCAAGCCTTTCAAATGGATGAGTGAATGTCAAAATAACTTTGAAAAGCTGAAACAACTCCTAAATACAGCTCCAGTACTGAAGGTATCTGACCCGAAAAAAGACTATGAGGTTTGTACTGATGCAAGCAAAGAAGGAGTTGGTGCGATATTAACTCAAGAAGGTAAAGTGATAGTCTACGAGTCTAGGAAGTTGAAAGAACATGAACATAAATATTCTACTTATGACTTGGAGCTTACAGCAGTATTGCATGCCCTCCGAGTATGGAGGCATTATCTGCTGGGTAAAAGATTTGTACTTAAAACAGACCATAGCAGCTTGACTAATTATTTTAAGCAAGTAGATTTAAATTCTAGACAAGCAAGGTGGAGTGTCTTTTTGAGTGAATTTTACATAGACATACAACATGTTAAGGGGAAGGAAAATAGAGTTGCAGACGTGTTAAGCAGAAAACTACACGGTATTTGTGCCCTATACTTTAATCAGTTAGAAAGCCAACTGTTGGAACAGTTAAAAGAAGAAGCACAGAAAGACCCGGAATATAAATTCTTGTGGTAGCAAATGGAGGATGATAAGAAGCATGGCAAGACATCAGAGTATGGAAGGAACGAAGAGCAGGTGTTGACTTTTCGCGGAAGAATCTATGTGCCTAATCGCGCAAGTCTTAAGGAGTTAATCCTGAATGAATTCCACTGCAGTAATTACGCTGTCCATATGGGATATCAAAAGATGATCATTGCAATAAGAAAGGTATATTATTGGCCAGGTATGCGTAAGAATATTGCATAATATCTAAGAAAACGTTTGGAATGTCAGCAGGTTAAAGTGGAGCATCAGCATCCTGCAGGGCTATTGCAGCCCATACCCATTCCTGAGTGGAAGTGGGAGGTTATCTCCTTAGATTTCATCACGGGTTTACCATGAACAAAGAGGTAGAATGATTCAATCATGGTAGTGGTGGATAGATTAAGAAAATCTGCCCATTTCATACCTGTACAATCTACATAAAAGACGATACAGATTGCAGATATATTCATGAAGGAAATCTTTAGGTTGCATGGCATACCTAAGACTATGATTTCAGATTAGGATGTCAAGTTTACATCCGCATTTTGGAAAACTTTGTTTTCTGGTTTGGGAACACAAATACACTTTAGTACTACCTATCATCCTCAGACTAATGGGCAGACAGAACGGGTAAACCAAGTTCTGGAAGACATGCTGTGCATATATGTGATGCAGCAACCAACCAAGTTGGAAGATTACTTGCACCTTGTGGAGTTTGCATATAACAATGGGTATCATAAATCTCTGAAAATGAGTCCCTTTGAAGCATTATATGGTAGGCAATGTCATACACCTATAAATTGGAGTAGTCCTGAAACAAAATTATTGTTGGGACTTGAAATGTTGGCTGAAATGGAAGCTGAAGTAAAAAGAATAAGGCAGAATCTGAAGGCTGCGCAAGATAGACAAAATATTTTTGTAGACAAGAAAAGGTCCTACCATGAATTCGGGGTAGGGGACCATGTATACGTAAGAATTAAGCCTAAAATAAGTACCATGAGGTGGACCTCTTGTGCCAAACTAGCTCCCCGGTACTGTGGACCTTTCCAAATATTGGAAAGGGTGGGACCAGTAGCCTATAGATTGGCTTTGCCCAGCCATATCCGAGTACACAATGTGTTCCATGTATCTTTGTTGAAGTGATATGTACATGATGAAAAACATGTAATTCATTGGCAGAATATTCAGGTAGGAAGAAGGATTAAAAAAAATCCCAACTTGAAGTTTGAATAAATTTAAGTGTACTGATTTGAAAAAAAAAAATTTCTTTTCAGGTAGAACCGGACGAAGAGTTTATGGTAGAGCCGCAATGCATACTTGACTGAAGAGAAATTGAACTCTGCAAAAGAGTAGTTATCTAGGTGAAAGTACAGTGGAAGCACTTTGGACCGGACGAAGCTACTTGGGAGGATGAAAAATTTATGCAGGAAGCCTACCTGAAGCTCTTTGTAGAGATGGGCTGAAACACCGAGGATGGTGTTACTTCCAGGGGGGAAGATGTGACAGCCTCATTAAGAGTTAACTAGCATTAACTAGTTAAAGACAATTTGCTTATTTTTATTTTTTTTCCAAGAAAGACTCAATTGTATTGTTTATGAACCAAAAGTATTATTTTATTTTGGTTACTGAGTTAATAGGAGGAACAAATGAATGGAAAGAAAATCTTTTAAGTTGTTGGTAAAATTTTCTAAGAATAGGAGGTGGTTGGGGATAGTTGGAAAAACAATTACCTACCCTCTGGGGATAAAGTTGAATCCAAAGAGAGGGGTAGGGGTTCTGTGAGTTTTGGTAAGAAGGGCAAAGTATTTTCTAGA